>JARHVA010000143.1:1820000-2145000 GCA_037957365.1 Torreya grandis | reverse complement strand
ACTTAGGCCATTTTTTGTTATATTTATATATAAATGGAAACCTTAGAAACACTTGAAGGATGTGAATAATTAGAATTCATTATGCCTTAGTTTTGTATGGTGTGATGTCTTATTGTTACTTGTTATCAAAATGCCTTAGTGTGCTTTCTATATATGGACTTATCATATTTGAATTAGGGAACTATTTGTACAATTTTTGACATAATAAAATATAAAAAAGCATAAAAAATCACTCAACACAATAAACAAAAAGATAAAAAGGGCCAAAGGGCCCACACAAAGAAACTAACCACTTTTATATTGTATCAAAAGTGCTCAGACCAATTTTAGACTTGGTACAAGAATGGTTAAAATATAAAAAAATAGAGGACAAAGAGAAAGGGGATCCCAAAACATAGACAAACACATACGAGACAAAAATTATAAGAAAGATAATAATAAGTTGAAACAAATAGGAAAGGAGAAGTGCAAACACAAGTAAAATCACCAACAAATACCTAATTTGAACCAATGATTCATATACAAAAAATCATTCTAAAAACATTTCAATAATAAACCTTGTAACAAAATTAAGTGTCTAAATAGTGGTCCACTTTGATGTGTGTGCATGTATTCATATCAAATTAAAAATAAAAAATGAAAAAGCATTAATTGAGAGGGATTGAAGAATGAAACTATGTATATCTTGGAATAAACCACTCACATTACAATGTCAACAACTATAATATACCTATAATAAAATAAGATGCCAACAAGTTGATCAATGTCATGGTAAATTGATAATCTATGTAATCAAATAAAATAAGTGAAACTAAAAAATGATCAAAGAAACAAATACACTTAGTGGTATTGTGAACCATGTTGTGACCTTTAAAAATTTGGTACTAAAATTGAGCCTCAATTTCCCCCAATATAGCAACATATAAATTCAAACTATAAATTAAAAACTAAAACTAAAAATTAGTTCCTTGGTTCCTAGAAAACTAGATACTGCTAACCTATGCTCTAGGGTGAAATAAGCTTCTTGGCCAGAGAAACAAAAATTTGGTACATTTAACCTCTATAACCATTGGTTCCATTTAGAATAAGTAATCAAACATATAATAATATAATTATATTCCCCTGTTTAAGGTTAGGGATTTTGTTGTATATGACTCATCTCAAAAGAAAGATCCTTACACACCATGTGTAACATAGATAAAAGTAAAAAGTTTTAACTATTATGATAGCTCATGTAAAACATAAGAAAATATAGAAATGGAGAAAGATATGATCATGTAAGCTCAATATGTAACTTATAACCTATTCTTAATATGTTAAAACTAAAACATGGCAATAATGGGTGTGAAGAGTAAATAAATGGGAAAGTGATATGCCCCATCGCAATAATTTGTCCCAAGATGGAAAATATATAGACATAAATGTAACCAATATAGTAATTGTTATGTGAATAAGATGTATGAAGGATTTAAGGTGAAATCCAACCCTGATATAAGAAATGTAGGAACAATAAACACATAGGTGTAATAAGATCTGTATAAGTAAGATATGATAAAAAATGCACTTCATGAAGATTCACATTCATCAATAAGTGATACAAGGGTGAAAAAGGGTCTTCCCCCAATGTGGACAAGATATAATTAATAATTAAGTCCCAAATGTGGACATGCCTCAATTAAGGGTGATATGTAATAAATGAAGACCATGATAATAGTAATAAAATCATGCTCTCATGATTAACAATGATGTGTCCGTGATACATAGGAAATACCATCAATGTATTAGTGTGCCATTCTCGGTGGTAAAATATATAAGAATTAAGGCACCATGAATGACAAATAATGAATGATAAAAGTGCAATAAATGTTTCACTCAAAACAAATTTCAAATATAATGTCCAAACAATGTGAATAAGGGAGTGAAATGTACCTTCATGTCTTAGTAAGTGAAATGATATAATTGAATCACAGAAAGGATGATTGAATCATATCAATTTAATAATTTATAAATAAAATTTTAAAAAGATTCATAACATATATCATCCAAGTCAATCAAAAAATAGATTCATTTTTTCCTTTTAAATTATATATTTTGATGATTTGAGCTATGAGAGATAAGCTATGAAAAATAAATGAAAAATGATCCCTATCCAATTGGAGTGTGTCTACACATGGATCACTACCATGGAGGGCATATAGTTGGTGAGCATTGAAATTGATATTTTTTCATAAAATATTTATAATAGAAACATTTAATGTCTAAGTGGTGTCTTTTATGGACCCTTAGCATATGTCAGATAATTAAATAATAATGTTTTATTATTTATTAACATGGGTTGAAAACCTTGTGTAAATAAATAATAAAACATATTTATTTATTATTGTTGTTTTAATTGTTCTCAGGGAAAGGTTAGACCCATTGGTTACAATGGTCCACCTCCACACCCCAATATAAAAAGGGTTCTCCCCTTTGGAGAATCATTCATGAAACACAAAGTGATATTTTTATTATTGTGACATTTAAATATTTGTGTGTGGAAAATATTATTGAGAGAGTTCTTTGAATATTAGATAGAGAAAAAGTGAGAAGAAAATGATTTATGTATTGGGTTCTAATTTCTCTTATATGAATATCAACTGTGGGTTTTTACCTCTATTGGAGGTATTCCCACTTATATATGTGTTCATTGATTTGTGTGCCTTTGCCATTAATTACACATCTAGTTCTATCATGTACATTTTATATTCAGCATATATATTACATGGTAGTAGAGCTATGATGATGTAAGGATTAATTGACAAGGTTGATTGTACTTATTCTATGAGGATCCAAAATCCTATGTAAATTTCCATTCTAAAATTTTGTTTGTATGGCCTATGGTATGGCCCTATGTGAATATTGAAGGATTAAAAATTAAGAAAATTTATTTTAGATATCTGGTGAAGGTCATATTTGAATTTTTTATCAACAAGAGAAAAAACAAATCAACCATATATCAATCTAAGACCTTCAACAAGCATAATTTTTGCTTGGGACACCATTATTGGTTGTTCTATGGCCTCATACATGAAGAATTTTGTAATAAAATGTTTTTAAAGCTTCTGGTGTTGTTTTATGGCATTTAACATTGATTTCATCAATCATATTGCCTAACAAAACCTATGCCAAACCCTTAAAAGGATTATTACCTATTTTTGGTGTTTTCCATGGCCACATGGGCACCATAATATGCCTTGTGTGGGTTGGGAAACAATGTTTTATTGCTAACCATTCTTTTTTGAATTCATTTTATGCATTAAAGGAAGATTTGAAGATTAACTGTAAAATTTTAAAGCTTTTGATGGATTGTACAAGTTGCTCTAAGCTCCCCTGCTCCACCTTGAAGCCATATCTATGCCATTACTAGATACAAGAAATATTAAAGTTATTATAAAGTTTTTAAACTTTATTTAAAAAATAATTGCTTTATTAAAATCAATAAATTTCATGCATAGAAAACCTGGGGCTCGAGTTGAAAGTTGTTATTTTAACCAACAAGTGAAAAAGTAGATTAAAATGATTTATATGAATGGATTATTTATTTATTTTAAAAATCAAATTAGCTTAATTAAGCTTTAAATATAATATATTTTATTTATTATTTCAAGCTTTAGTGTAGAGGTGTTGGTAAGTATTATTTTACTAGGCACTTGTGAAAACCAAGTCTAGAGTTTAAACCCTTCCACCTCTATTTTTTGGTAAATCTTAATCAAATCTAATTTATTTTATTCAACATTATTAATTATATATTTTTTTCATTCTTAGTATCTTGCATTCAAAACCCTAGTCATTTTTCAACATTTTACGACACTTGACCTAAACTATTCTTTATCGACCATGGTCATCTGACTAATTTATTTCTATGTTTTTGGGCATTCCAAACACATTGGTATGGTACATTTATTGATTTAATGATACATTATTCATTTCATTATCTTTTTTAGTGTAAAAGTGTTTTATTACACTTGTAACTATCATTTGTGTTTTTTTTCTTTGCATTTTATGAATTATTTTGCATTCAAAAAGTGGATATTGTTGTTTAAACCTTAGAATATTTATTTTCATTGCAAAATAAAGTATAATTTCAAATTAAAAGTAGGGTATTTTGTAGGGTCTATTTTTTTCCAATTGGATATTTTTTTAAAAATTTATAAAATTTTATATTTGCCAATAAACAATTTTTTGAAAAAATATTTGCCAATTTTTCCTATGAAATGTCCATAAAGTTGTTAAATTTGCCAAAATATACATATATTATTAGAAAATTGTATGTTTTTATTTAAAATTATCCTACCATAAATATGTTTCATAGTTTTAAATATAAAAATATTCACCTATAAGTTTACAATTCTAAAAAAATTCTTATTCCTTAAAAAGTACCTTGATTAAAAGATCACTTTATAAGTTTTTTCGTGTCATAGTGTCCATTTTAAAGGGAAGCTACGGATTATCCTAATTTTGTGCTTGATAAATCTCAAATTATTTATGTGTCAAACTATAATATCTATAAAATTCATATTAAATCTAATTTTATGGCTAAAAAATTATGGAATATTGTGGTCAGGATTGAAAACCCCCGTCAGGGTAGAATGTCTTAGGTGAGCTTACCAATGTATTTTAATAGAAATCACAGGAAGTTATGTTGATTATTATAAGTAGTGTTAAGTATGAATTCCTAATCCATATCTAAAATCAATAGTCTCTCAGTGATTCTTATAAACTCCTTTAGTCTATGCATGAGGGCACTAAAAACCCCCATCAGCGTGAAATGTCTCAGATGAGCTTACTAATGTATTTTAATAGAAATAATAAGAAGTTATGTTGATTATTCTGAGGAGTGTTAAGGATGAATTCACACTCCATATTGGAAATCAAGAGTCTCTCAGTGATTCTTAGAAAATCCTTGAGTCTATGTATGATAACACTCATATCTCTAAGATAATTAAGTTTATCTTTGAATTGCTTACTACACCTATGAAATAAGATGAAAAAGTTTTTAGTTTTATTGTTAAAATTAATAATATTAAGATCAATTAGATGGATTAAATTGTAATTTAATTTAATATTAGTTGTATTTCATTATTCAATTAAATATTCATGAAAAAATTCATAAATTTATTTTAATTTTGAATTCAAAATACTAAACAAAGCAAGATATCCTTGACCTCACTACCTTTTTGGTTCTTCTGATTCAATAAGGGCAAGTGATGTCTAATGTTGATTCTAAAGAGAATTCCACTTAGGCAATTCTTGCTTTCAATCTTATTTTTGAAAACAATAAAAACCATAAATTTAACCCTAATTCTACAAATGGGAAAAATGGGAACAATAAATATGGTAATAAAAATCATAAAGTTAAGTTTACTAGGAATTACAATTTTTGTGGTAAATTTGTTCATAGAAGGTAAAATTGTTATAAATACAAAGATAGGAATATCATAAAACCTATAAAAATAATAAAGAAAATAAATCTAACTAGAATCATCAGAAGAATCAAAACCATAATCAAAACAACAATCATGAACGTAATTCTAATGTTGTTACTTTATATGCTTCCTTGTTTGCTTCTAATGAAAATGAATTGATTCTAGATATTGGTGCATCACATCATATGATTTATTTATATAATATTTTATCTAAAACTAGAAATACATCTAAAAATATTTATTTATATGATAATTAATTTTTAGAAGCTACTAAGCAAGGAAAAATAAAATTTGCAAATGTTGTTATAAATAATCTTTTTTATGTTCCTAAACTTAAGAAAGATTTATTATCATGTTCTTATCTTATGAATGATAATTTTAGTGTAAATTTTATTAAGAATAAATGGTCCATAAAGAATAAATTTGGTTCTCTGATTGCTGAAGGTATTCAACAAAATGGTTTATGTATTTTCTCTACTTCTTCTGCATGCTGTCTTTCATCACAAAATAAGAATAAATCTCAATTATGGCATTAAATAATATGACCTATTAGTTTTATAAGTTTATATGATATGTCTTCTCATAATGTTATTTTTGGTCTTATTTCTATTTCTTCTCATCATGAAACTTGTGAAAATTGCGTTTGTGGTAAGAAACATACTAATCCCCTTCAAAAGAATTATGATGTGAATTCCTCACATCCTTTACAGATAATTCACAGTGATGTTATATGACCCATTGAATTTTCATTTCTTAATGGTTATCTATATGTTGTTACTTTTATATATGATCATACTAGAATGATTTGGTCATATTTTATAAAGAAAAAAATTGAAGTATTATATAAATTCAAAGAATTTATAAGTATTGTTGAAATGCTTCTATAATTTTTATATTAAGAGATTAAAATTTGATAATGGTGGTGAATATATTAGTCAATAATTTGATTCTTTTTGTATTAGTTATGATATTCAAAGGAAACTAACAACTCCTTATTCACCATAACAAAATGGTATTATTGAAAGGAAAAATTGCACCATATGGAGATGGATAGAATAATGTTGTATTCTGTAAATGTTGTAAGTTATTATAGGATGAAGCCATAAATATTGCTGTGAATATTTTGAATAGAGTATGTACTAAATATTTTTATCTTTCTACTCCTTTAGAAATGTGGTATAAAAAAAACCTAGTGTGACTCATCTTAGTATCGTCGGTAGTCTGACTTCTATATTTGTTCCTAAAGCAAAAAGGAATAAACTTGATCTAACCTCTTATTATTGCATTTTCATAAGTTATGGAGGTAAAATAAAAGGATTAAGAGTGTATGATCTATATAAAATATAAATGATTGAGAATAGGAATGTTATTATCCTTGAAAAATATTTTTGTAAGCCTTCTGTGGAACCTCCTCAATGTTCTTTTTTTGATGAAACTAAGGTCCCAGAGGAAGTTGATCTATTTTTTCATAACTTAAAGTCTAAGGAACCTTTATAATCTCATGTTCAATCTAAAATAAATAAAATTCTAGAATCCCCAATCCAGTCTTATAGTCTTGATAATCTTAATAAATTAACTAAAAGTCAACATGAATGTGAGCCTCAATTTTTTGAGGAATCCATTCAATATGATAGATGAAAAGTTGTTATGAAAGTTGAGTATAATGCCTTAATTAAAAATAAGACATGGCATCTTTTCCTACCTCCACCTAAAATTCATATGATTAGTTGTAGGTGGATTTATAAAATCACATACAATTCAATTTGTAAAATTACAAAATTTAAAGCAAGATTAGTTTCTCATGGTTTTACTCAAAAACTAGGGATTGACTATGTTGAAACCTTTGCTCCTATAGCAAAAATGAGTATTGTTAGATTACTAATTTTTATTGCAACTCGGGATGGTTGGATTATATACCAAGTAGATGTCAAAAATGCCTTTCTAAATGGTAATTTAGAAGAATATATATATATATATATATATATATATATATATATATATATATATATATATATATATATATTCTTCTAAATTACCATTTAGAAAGGCATTTTTGACATCTACTTGGTATATAATCCAACCATCCTGAGTTGCAATAAAAATTAGTAATCTGACTATATATATATATATATATATATATATATATATATATATATATATATATATATATATATGTCTCAGCTTAAAGGTTTCACTCAACTTAATAAAGAACATTATGTTTATAAGTTAAATAAATCACTTTATGGTTTAAAACAAGCTCCTCAAGCTTGATATTATAAAATCATTAGTTATTTTAAAAAATTAAGTTTTTTTAACTATTATTTTGATAATGATTTTTATTAAAATTTAAAATGGTCATTTAATATTATTTTTATTATATGTTTATGATATTATTATTAGCAATCTAATTAGTTTAATTAATAAATATAAAAGTAAATTAAGTTATACTTTTGAAATGATTGATCTAGGCATTCTTCATCATTTTATAGGAATGACTAATTTTTAGATAAAAATTCAATTGTTATATCACAATCTCAGTATGCACATAATCTTATTATTAAGTTTAATATTCTTGATTGTAAGCCTACATATACTCCTATTGAAGTTGGTTTTAAGCTTGATGTAAAACCTACATGTGGCAAAGCTAACCCTACATATATTATTCGTAGTTCAATTTATCTAACTATTACTAGGCCATATATTTCATTTTTTGTATGTTTTATTTCAAAATTCATGTAGGATTCATATCTAGATCATTGAAAATTAGTAAAATATATACTTTGTTATATCAAAGGAACAATAAATTTTGGTTCATTTTATTCTTCTATTGATAATGATAAATTATATGGCTATTGTGATGCTAACCATGCTCATGATACTATAGATCACAAGTCTAATTTTAAATATGTGTTTAAGTTTGGTGTAGGTTCTCTCACTTCAAGTAACCAAAATCAACCTACTATATTTATCTCTTCTACTGAATTAGAGTACAAAAGTGCTATGGAAGCTGCTAAAGAATCCATGTGGCTACAAAAGTGATTAGGAGAATTTCATTTGGATATTTCTCACAAAACCACCCTTCTATGTAATAACCAAATTTGTATATCTCAAGTGAAAAATCTAGTGTAGAACCAAATAACTAAGAATATTTAAGTTCATGTGTATTTTATCCAAGAGGAACTCCTCAATGATGATATTGGTCTGTAGTTTTATCCTAATGAGAAAAAAATAAAAGATATCTTCATAAAACCACTTAGTGCTACCAAGTTTTATCAATTTCATGCAATGTTGGGCCTCTTGGAGTTTCCATTGAAGGGGAGTGTGCATGATGATGTCACATCCTAATGGCCATGTGTTTCCTTCTTATTCTCTATACTTGTTCTCATTGTAAAGCATTATAATATATCACATTATGTGATTTATTTGGTAAAATTCATATGGAAGTTTTAATTTTTACCTAATAATTAAAATAATATATTGTAATGGAGGTCCTTATGTTATAAAAGGCTCCAATAATTCTTGGTTGATTATTCATAAGAAAGTGTGAGATGTAGTCTTACAATCATGCTAGCCTAACTATACTTTAAGTAGTTTATGGATTACAATTCCTTTTATTTCAAAAGGTAATTATTGCATGATGAAGGTTTTGAAATACTTAAAATTTTACATACCTCATAAAATAATTATATTTGATCCATGGAGTATAATTCTTTTGTTAAGATGACTATGGCATGTATCCCCATTTAGCATTAAGGGGGAATGTTGAAACATTTAATGTCTAAGTGTTGATTTTTATGGACCCTTAGCATATGTCAATTAATTAAATAATAATATTTTATTATTTATTAACATGATTTGAAAACCTAATGTAAATTAATAATAAAACATATCTATCTATTACTATTGTTTTAAGTGTTCTTGGGAAGAGGTTAGACCCGTTGGTTACAACAATCCATCTCCACACCCCAATATGAAAAGGGTTCTACCCATTTGGTAAATCATTCACAAACATAGGGTGATGTTTTTATTATTGTGACATTGAGATATTTGTGTGTGGAAAATATTATTGAGAGAGTTTTGTGAAGCTTAGACAGAGAAGTGAGAAGAGAATAATTTATGTATTGGGTGATAGTTTCTCTTATATGAATATCAATTGTGGGTTTTTCTACCTCTATTGGAGGTTTTTTCACCTATATCTATTTTCATTGATATGTGTTACTTTTTAATTAATTACACATCTATATCTATCATATGCTTTTCGTATTCAACATATATATTACATGTTTTTACAATTTTAACTAGTTTTAGAGCTCTACCAAATTTTTTCATATTTGGATGAAATTGGATAGGGATAAATGAAAGTGGTCATGAATATGGCATTATGGGTCCAAAGGTGGAAGGTATAAAATTATACTTGAAACTGATTACTAGGAATTATTTCTCATGTTGTAATGTATATCATTATTTATTGCATTTTGATTTACATTTTTCTCAAGTTTTGATGTTCATTTTTGTGTCTTTGTGTTTTCAGGGTGAGATCCATAGCTGAGAGTGCCATCATGGAAATATGATGGATTTTGGGTTGATTTATGTTGATAAAGAACATATATATGATTTAGGGTTGGGATATTATATACACTCAGTTTTATTATTTATGATATTTCTTTATTGAACACATTGGATGAGTAGTGGAGTTTTGATTCTTGCACTTTCTAGTTATCAATATAAGAGATGAATTTGATTTTAAGGAATGTGTGGTGGATAATTAAAATTATAATTATATGAAAAAAAATAATAATCCATGATCTCCTTCGAGATGAAATAGACTTTACAATGACATATTAAATAAGGTTGACTAAATTGATTCCATGCAAATCATAGTTTAATACTTCGAGATATAGTGATAGGAGATGCTTTGAGTTTATGTAGGTATTTGATTATTATATTAGAAGTGTTCATAGTATTTGATACTAGTGGTATGGGAGTCACATGAGTTTTAACTCATTATTAAATACATGGAGGAGCTTGACACAATTTATGCCTATGAACAGTAATTTATATCACTTTATTCAAGAAGGATAAAGCCGTGGGATAATGGTGGCACATTTTTATATGTTTGGAATTATGATGAGGAATCAATTACTAACCCCATTAAGTTAATAATAGCTAGTTGGGGACTAAAGAGTCTATATACATTATGATGGGTAGCCCCTCATGCAAGGATGCCAAAGCCATGATATACTACAAGCTATAGGTTGGATAATTTGAATTAGGCTTATAACATACAAAAATCATAAATATTGTACTTGGGATTATTTGAGTATGCTAGGGAGAGGAAAATTAGGGATAAGGATTGTCATGGAGACCTAGAGAGGTTAAAGTATGAGTGAGTCACTTGCTAATATGGGATGAGGTAGGATAGACCACTGATAAGATGTGTGGAGGAAATATAGGAGATGCCCCTAATGGTTTGATAAGCTGTCAATAGTGAGACCTATAAAGATATTAGAGATAAATGATGATGAGGTGGATCCCCCTATCATATATATTTGGGTAGATGATGCTAGACACACACACACATACACACACACACATGGTAAGAAAGAGCCACACTAGCACTTAATATCCAAGAGTAGTAGCAACAAAAACCAAAGATGGTAGAGATGTAGAAATTTTTGATGCAACCCTTGCATATAAAGGACTAATGGACAAAGGTGAGAGATCCCTATTACTATCATCTCCTATGGTTGAAGAGACTCTCATAGTTCTAGGTAAACAATGTTACATATATTTGTGTAGACACCCAAATTTGGTAAAATTTACTTTGAAATATATATTTTACTTATTTTTTCTCACTTATTCCACTTATCTATGTTTGGATATTTTTAGGACAATTTATACCCCACACTACTCTCTCTAGAGTTTTACCTTCCGTATGTCTTCAATATTCCTCCATTTCAGATTTTGAGCCTTATTTTCATATTTTATGAGTTGATTTCGTGATTATTATGCATATGTCTCCCTTGAGATTAATTCTTTGGCCAAAGGTATATTGTTAAATTTTACCCTATGGATTTAGTAAGTCATTAAATTTGTTGCTTTTATTTTTATGGGTCCTTTCCCCTTGGTCTAATTTATCGTGCCTTCTATCTTCACATATCACTACTTTCTATGGTCGACCATGGCACATGTTATGTCCTAAGGTTTTATATATATACAAATCATTCCTAATTAATTTACCAATAAGAACAAGATTCAATTATCTAATCATCCAAGCATCTCCTACGCTTGTATCTCTAATTTATAGGCTTAAATGTGCATATTTATTGTTGTACATACATATTGATACTTCAAATCTTCTTCAAAATATTATGACATAATATAATTGTACCAAAAGAGGGTTAGGACAATTTTCATATAGTTTCATCATCACTTTTAGATAAGAGGAGGTTTAAACCCTTGCTTTATATTCTATTTAATTTTCATATAGTTTCATCATCACTTCTAACATGTAGGATATGTAGCTACAATGCCATTGAGGTTTACCAACCCAAATACTAATATACATTTTCCTTTATATGTGTGTTGTGAAGAAATAATTAAAACAAAAAATACATCCTATTTTTAAACACTATGCATGCCAATCCACACAAGTGAAAATGCAATATTATATGACATTAAGAGGAAAAGCTACATAGAAAATATATAATCTAGAAAGGTATGTAGTACACATGCATCTCCTAGAAACATATTTGTCAATCACAAAGGCACAATATCAAATCTTCCCTATATGTTTTTTATTTCACATGTTATGGGCCAAATATTTACTTACAAAGTGAATAGTCAACATTTTACCAAGAGTTTATTCCTTCCTTCCAAACCATGGCTACAGTTCCACAATTCTATAAATCTTCCAAGGTGTGACTATACAATCTCTTTTAATTTTCATAGTTTTCATTACTTGTCAAATCAATTTTAATTATGTTTCTTTACTATTTTTAGCCACCATAGTAGATCTGATTTACTGTTATATCTTAGATCTACCATGTGCACTAGTTTTATTTGTATGTATGTAATTAAATCTATATTAAATGACAAATAAGTAAAACATTTTTGTGAACCCCTCTATTCTTTGAACATTTATATATTTTGAGGATCTCCCTTAGGAATTTGGGACTATTTTTTTTCTTTTTCAAATACAATTTTAGATCTGCATCTTTATTTCACATATTTTAATCAAACCCTAGTTTATACTCACCTTTAAATATTTTTGAATAACATCCATTTCTTTTTAGAATTTATTGCATGAACCTTTGTTCCTTTAGTGCATAAATATTTTAAGTTTTTTCTAGGGTATAATCCTCTCCATTTTCATATATTATTTTTATATTTGCATCATATTTGTGCTTACTACAATGGATTCATTTTCTTCATGTTATTCATGGTTATATATTATGCCTCTAAAGGTTTGAAATACACATATTACTCAATGTAACACAAAATTAAGTGGCAATACTTAAAATTTGACACAATTTATGTTACATACCACTCATGTTTCCAAAATTACAACCACTATGAGATGTTTTCTAATTATATTCCTCTTACAATTGTTACAAATGAGAATAATAAATCATAATGTATTAGCGAGTTAATTCATGTTTATATTGATAATTTTGATAACAAACATGTTAGTGAGGCTAGAAATAATTCTTTTAGTAACACATCTCCCGATTTCATAGATATTCCATTTTTTAGGGCATAGAAGAAACTTATTTTGATATCTATATTACAACTTCCCCTAAGGAACACAATACTTAAATTTTCTTGTTACTAATGCACAAATTGAAATAATTAAAGATACATATGTTTTTCCTGAGTGTAACCCTATCTATTGATTGCATGATACTAATATGTCTCTTGGAGGCTCTACTTATACACTAGGTGGTGAGTCTAGTTGTTCTCATGTTTCTATTGATACTTCATTACCTCCACATAGTGATACACTCCCTCCTTAGGTGAATCCCTCTATTTCATATATCCTAATGCTTCTATCATTTTTCTTACTACCAATCCAATGACTAGTGTGATTCCATTATTCCATTATTATATTTCATCCCATTGTCTTTGACATGGTCAAAATACTAATCATGAATCAATTGTAACTAATTTTAATCATAATAAGGCATCAATCTATACATTCAAACATACCAATGTTAATCCTACACCTAAAGATACATCTATTGATCCTATAGTAAAACATCAATTTGATGACATGTATTTACAACTTTCATGATTTATAAATCATCTAAGAAATCTAGCCATGCGGTTTCATCTTATGAAATATTACACAACCCTTTAGCTATGAAATTTATTATTCACCCCTTGTGTCCTTCATTTCAAGTGCCTAAATACATTATATAGTTGAAATGGGCATCCACCACATCATACTAGAGCTTATTTTCCATCTTTGTTTCATTTTCATCATGATGATTTAATTATGACCAAGTTATTTCCTATAAGTCTCACAGGTTATGCCTTAGATTGATTTTGCACCCTACTTATGGGTATTGTGTGTAGATTCAATGATTGGGCCTATATGTTTTTATTAAATTTTTATATAAACATTAGTTAAAAGATGACATTTTCTCAAACCGATTAAATAAAATATGGACCTAATGCACATCTAATGACTATGTCATTAATTCAAAACCATGCTTTAGAAAATGTCACACCAAATTCATGATAGTTAGCTTCAAAATATATTTTTAAATAGTGTTTTTTATCCACTTAAGGATTAATTTGATGTTTAACATGTATATATATATTTTGATGAGCTTTATCATGCACTAAACAGCATTAAGATTAAACTTATGGATGCTAATTTTTTAAATTATACATTTTTTGTTTCCACATCCACTGCCTCCAAATATCAAGGAAAGAAAATGTCCAACTATAAGACTAACAATGCACTTTATTTTCAAAATAAAGTTGAGGCCAAAATTTTCAATGTAATTTCATAAACCAAGAATAGGATTATATTTCCTACATTCTAAGAACACTCACTAGTTGAGGACATTACCAAATATAGATCATAAAGTTCTTAAGTGTTTGCTCAAATGTAATGATATTATTTTACCTAAGCCATATCAATTAGATAATATTGAAGCATTGACTAAAGGTTATAACACCAACTCATTTTGTGACTATCGTCAAGCTTCAAGACATTCAACAAATTAATGCTTTAAATTGAGACATAAGATTCAAGATTTCATGGATAACAATACCATTCAGGTTGAAGGCTATAATTCCACATTTAATGAATCTAATTGCATTTAATAATCAATGTTTACAAATCATAATACTAAAAATAAATAAAATGTGCGTATGAAAACACTTATACAACATTCAATTTCACCATAAGAAGAACCTTTTATTACATTTTATGATCATTGGATACCTAAAAATAAATTTTAAAAATGTCATATATTAATGATTTTTTTTCCCATCACCATTTGAGTACACATGGGATTTTTATTGACAATGATTTTAGTGAAAATATTATTATTATGCCATTTCTATTCAGTCAAAAATTCACTAAGTGAGACTTTCTTAACATGACTATGATGCTCTATAGGTACGATGGCATTTACCACACACCATTTGGTGGTGTTATACTCTTATTTATAGTTGGTCCTCAGACTCTTATAGTTTTGTTTCATGTCATTATATATAAATGTATAATATCTTACTTGGACATATATGGATTAACCAAATGAGATTTATACCTTATATGTTACACCATTGACTCAAGTGTATACTTGATAATTAATTACATATTATTCATAAAACAACTTGTGAACTACTTATCCTATCTCTAATATCACACATGTGATCATATAGTGTGTTTCATGAAGAGAAAATCATCCAACCTCATGTGATACTTCTACTATTCCATCACATTAAGTAATGGTTCCTAAAACATTTGAATCTACGACATCACCTCTGATAATTATTGTTTCTCCTACATCTATGACACTACCAATCTCTTGTGTGAGATCCTTAAGATCCATCTCTTAAATTTACATCATTTAGGCCTATAGTTCATACTTACACACATATCAACATTTATTTGTAACATCTTAATATGGATCATTTACAAGAATGCAATTTATCATGATATATCCCTATACATGCTCCTATAGAGGTTTTGATAGCTCACATAGCTCATTTTACACATATATCTCCTTGGGACAATGATTGCACTTATTATATGGATAATAATATTTTTTTAATACTTTAAGAGACACATTTAACTATGATATTGTAGATTATGACATTATCGATTAGATTGTGGGCTATCCATGCCAACATATATCTTGTGCTTCATGTACATATCATTATTATATCATAGTTTTTTAATTATACATAACTTATTTTATTTTACATGTCGTATATTTCATGTGACTTCCTCCTTTGAGTTGATTGCATACCTTATAGTCTTCTAAATTGAATTTATTTGGCACTTACCTTCTATTTTACATGGATATCTTTCTTGCCCTTTGGTTTTCTTTTTCTTGATATTTTATATTAACCCACACCCTTTGATTGTTTATCATATTCCAAAAACTTGTGCATATTTTTAGATGATGAAAACATATATATCGAGACCTTATCTCTTACTATGTACTAAGTTTTTATTGAAATGATAGGTTATTTAAACTCTTCTCCTTATTATTCTTTAATGCTTCCACTCTTTTCCCTTATTCTTTGTATTGTTTCTTACACATGTGCCTTATATTCATTTTTTGATTATTCTATAACTTTATAAAATGAAAAAATATTATAAAATCTAAAAAAATCAAAATGCTTATATATTACGCTAGAGGATTTTTGAATTCCTGCTTTACCCATGTGATTCTCATGGTATCTCTTTGAGTGGATGTAATTTAAGATATAAAAGTTATATGTGATTATGGAATGTTATATGTTATGAAAATACTCTCTAGAGTACAACCTGAGGGGTCACATTTGGGGTAGGCCTTATGTAAGGGTCATATTTATACACCAAAATTTATGGTGATATTTTTATTTCTTTCCATTTATCATATTGAACTATATTATATCAATTATTTTATATCTTTATAGTACCCATATCTTATGTATTACATAGATATATACATTATGCATAGTTACGTTTTGATTATTACATGTGTGTGCCTATGTGTGGTTGATTGTTTACATGTGTATGCTTGTGCATGTTTGGATTTTGTTATCTTATTACATAATTTTCCATATATGATCCTCTAGTTATTGTGTTGTCATGTCTTGTGAGTTATTTATATTTGTAGGAAGTTTTTGTATGTAGATACATTATTTTGTGTGATTTATGTAATATATTATGTGATATTCCATTATTTTTTCCATAATATATATCATGCATTTGCTATGTGGGTTACCATTATCTTACCTATGCACATTATTATTTTTGGTATTACCATGCTTGGTGCTTAAATAATTCTAGTATGATCATCTATAAAAGTAAAAATATATAAATAAATATTAAGAGATATAACATTAAGTGGTTTGTAACATCACTATGAATTAACTCGAAAGAATGTAAGGAATTCACATCATGATTTTTATGAAAGGGGTTAGTATGATGCTTACCATGTAAGCATCCCTCATAAGTTTCATGATGAGAAGAGATAGAATGAAGAAAAAAACAAAATTATAAGAAGATAGATCATATAAAATTTTAAAATTAAATTGTCCTAATCTTTCATATCATAATTTTGATTCATTCCTACTATGTGATAAAAGACAACATACATAAGAAGTAGAAAATGTGTATAAACCATTTTATTGAACACCTTCAAAAATCAAGGAAGCAAATTGATTTCTAATAGATCAGTTATCCTTAAGCAATGTTACAATAAAATTATCATTCATAAATTGAGAACATGATAATAAATTTTTATTAAGTTTAGGCACATAAAAAACATTAATAATAACATCTACAAATTTTGATTTTTCTTACTTAGTAGCTTCTACAAATGAATTATCACCTAAATAAATATTTTCATAAATATATCTAGTATCAGATATAATATTGGATAAACAAGTCATATGATGTGATGTACCACTATCTATAATCCATTCATTTTCATTAGAAGTAAAAAAGGCATCATATAAAGCAACAAAATTAAAATTTTGTTCATGATTTCTATTTTGATTCTTCCGATGATTTTGGTTAGATTTATTCTCTTTGTTATTTTGAGGTTTTATGATTAGCTATATTTATTTTTATAAAATTTTCCTTTCTATGACTAAATTCACCACATAGATTACAATTCTCATTAAACTTAACTTTATGATTCTTATTACCAGATTTTTTATTCCTATTTTTTCTATTTGTAGAATTAGAGTTAGATTTTTTGTTCCTATTGTTCTAAAAAGCAAAAT
Source organism: Torreya grandis (assembly GCA_037957365.1). NCBI lineage: Eukaryota > Viridiplantae > Streptophyta > Pinopsida > Cupressales > Taxaceae > Torreya > Torreya grandis. The sequence continues at coordinate 2,127,073 of JARHVA010000143.1, read as the reverse complement.
TTAGAGTGAGAAGTGCCTGAGTGACATTCTCTTTAGAGTAAAATTTTGACATCAATTGTCCTTCTTGAATCAAAAGTGCAGATAGAGTAGTGAGGTTAGGGATACCTTGCTTTATTTTGTATTTTGAATTTAAAATTGAAATAAAATTATGATTTTTTTCATGAATATTTAACTGAATAATGAAATACAAAAACTTGTCTTGAATAATATTACAGTCACAACCATCTAACTGAGATTTTTTTTAACAAGAAAATTAACAATTTTTACATCACATTTCAGAGGTGTAGTAAGCAATTCAAGTAGTAGATTAATAATATTATAGAGATGAGTTCCCTCATGCATAGACTCAAGAATTTTTTAGGCATCATTGGGAGACTCCTCATTTTTGATATGGAGTAGGAAATCACCCTTAACACTCCATGAAATTATTGACATGGATTCTTATGTTTTCTATTGAAATGTATTTATAAGCTAACGTGTAACATGTCATATTTACAAGTTTTTTCTCATCTCATCAATAATGTTCTATACATTTTGGGCCATAAATTCTAATTTAATGCAAAATTTTTAGATATTATAATTGGACCCATTAAGTATTTGAGATTTATCTAGCATAAAATTAGGAGAAGCCATTGCTTCCTTTAAAATTGATGTTACGACATTGGATAAAGCTTAAAAAATAATCTTATTTTTATAATGTGATATTGAAACCTTATTTGAATTTTTTTTTTTTTAGTGTCATCAAGAAATAATTATTCAAATATATGTGAAATAATATGAAATAATTGTAACAAATTACACTAAATTAAGTGTCACAAGTGTCACACATGGAACAACTATTTACATTGTTATTAAAAAAGGTTACAATAAACTATGATAGGAAATTTCAAAACAAAAATGGACTACACCAATGCATCTAGAATGCCCAAAAGTATATAAATCGATTGGTTACACAACCATGGTCAATAAGAAATAGCCTAGGTCAAATGTCGTAAAATGTCACAAAATGACTAGAGTTTTGAATGTAAGATAATGCACGTAAACCAAAGAAGTTTTTTAACTAATTAATATTTCAAAAATAAATTATATTTGACCAAAATTGACCAAAAAATAAAATATTTTAAGGGTTTGACCTATAGACCTGATTTTCACAAGTGCCTAGCAAAATAATACTTACCAATTTCTCTACACTAACACTTGAAGCGAATGCACTATGATATATTTAAATATTATTTTACATACACAGGTAGATATAGATGAGAATTAATAAATAAAGAATCATAGATCATTTTTTCACTGAATTTAATGTGGAAAACCTCAGAGAGAGAAAATTCACAATTGATATTCATTAATATGAGAAACCCAAATACCCAATAGAATCCTCTAACTTCTCACTTCTTATCTAAGAGACCTTCACAAAGCTCTTAAATAATATTTACCACACACAAATATTCAATGTCATAAAAATTATTCGAGTGTGAACTACTAAAGGGGTAAAACCCTTTTTATATTGGGGTATAGAGGAGGACCATTGTAACCAATGGGTTCAACATCTCACCTAATTTTTTTAATAAAATGATAATAAATAAATAAATATGTTTTATTAATTATTTACATGAGGTTATCAACCCAAGTTCAACTTCTTCCTAATAACTTTTAATACAATGATAATATATAAATAGATATGTTTTATTACTTATTTACATGAGGTTATCAACTTGTGTTAATAAATAATAAAACATTATTATTTGATTAAACCTATGTATGCTAAGGGTACATAAGGGGAACCACTTAGACATTAAATGTTCCAATAGAATATACAATACTAGGAGGCAAACCAACATAGAAAAATATAAAATATATAAAGATGAAAAATACACATTCATCACCCAAAAACATATTTTTCCGTTATAGAGGCAAAATGTAAAATGGAGCACATCAATATTCATTGGCCAACTAATAGATGTTGAATATGTTCATACACAATGAACAATTTAGATTTTACATAAAGCTCATTCACTCCTTCAAGACTAGGGTTGCACTTGAAAAATTATATAAATATGCCAAGGTATGACTACTCCATCTATTTTTCTTTTCATATTGTCCATTTTATGTTAAATCAATTTAAGTTATGCTTCTTTATTATTTTTAGCCACTAGAGTAAACCTAATTTATTGTTTTATATTGTTGTATTCTAAATCTATCTTGTGTATTAGTCGTATTTGTTTGTGTGTAGTTAAATCTATCTTAAACCATAAATAAACAAAACACTTTGTCAATTATATATTAATAAATTTATTTAGCTTTAGTGTTTTGACTTTTTCATCTAATTTTATAGTGTCATATTAGGGGATAACTATTATTTATGTGGTATTGTGGTGGTTTTTGCATTATATTCTTGATGTGCTAGGTATGTTGGAAAGAGTTAATTTTGAGGAAGGTAAATATGATTATATTTTTGATATTATAGACTAGATCATAGAAACATATTTAATGGAGACATAGAGGGTTAATGGATTATAGGATTTGGTGAGACAGATGGAGGCTCAATTGGTAGATTGGTCATATTTTCTAGAAAGGATTTGTAGGAGTATGCACAAATGGTGCAAATATAAGACACAAGGCACCATCTAGTGGACAAGGTGATATTTTTCATGCTATTTTTACTCCCTTGAAAATGTTGTAGGAAACTCACACACATATAGTGGCTTAGCTTGATTTATATGAGGAGCATTAGAATATTAATAGGCTCGTAGTAGGAGGGATAGGTCTTAGAGTTGAGCTAGGTTAAGAACATCTGAGGCTCTAAAGAGTAGTTGAACTAGAGGTAGAGATAGTAGTAGAGATTTATATGTACATCTATGTGAAGGATATGACTACACACCACCTTACCAAAGGTGATCTATGTGTGTATGGGACATGTATGTGTCATGTGACCCACTTTTTTAAGTATCTAACAAATAATGTTTTAAATATATGTATTCAATTTCCAATTTTTTCACTATATTTGTGTATGTGCAAGTGTGTGTGTGTGTGTGTGTGTGTGTGTGTGTGTGTGTGTGTGTGTGTGTGTGTGTGTGTGTGTGTGTGTGTGTGTGTGTGTGTGTGTGTGTGTGTGTGTGTGTGTGTGTGTGTGTGTGTGTGTGTGTGTGTGTGTGTGTGTGTGTGTGTTTGTGTGTAGTTCATTTATTTGTATGTGAATGCCAAAAGACATGTATAATGTAAATGTAGCATATGAAATAAACTTTAAAATATATGATGACTAGGTGCCTAAATTACAATGAACGATATGTATACATTATAACTCATACTAAGTAGGAAAATTTTAATAATCAACAATATGAGTAAGTGTATAAGTATCAAAATAGATAATTTGTTGAGGAAAACTTGGCTTGATCTTTAAAAAATTCAGATATGTTCCCAACAAATCATTGCTCTTTAAATAATTTTTTTGGGTGCATTGATATATCTCATTACTGTCAAATATTTTTGGATATGGACTAACAATTGGTTCCTTACTTTCACTTTTTATCTAATTATATAATTGATGATGGAATTATGTTTAGGGACCCACTTAAGTGTTTTTGGAGATGTAAATAGATCCACTTTTGGAGTCTTCAAATATTTATTTACAAATGTTCTACCTTATTGAATTTTAACCTTGTAACCTTTAATTTCAAATGATATATGCCCATTGTACTATCAAGTGTTGCTTTCATGTCTTGTAATCATGGTATACCAAAAATAATAATATACACTATTATATAAAAAATAAAAAATAATAATATAGGAAACATTGGTGGACCAACTCATACATTTATTATAATATGACCCAATGGTGTAGGAACATGATCAAGTAAATAAATAAACACTTTAGTTAAATCATCTGAATCATATCAATGTTCCTTAATAAAATCAAGAGTGAAAATGTCGAATTGTGATTCACCAAATTAATTATATTTGTTTTCATTTTATACAAGCATGTATAAATAAAGGTTCAATATGAGATAAATTTGTAAATAGAGTACCCTTCAAAACCACAGGTGGAATATCATGGTGAATAAGTTGTTTTACATTATAAGGAGTACTTATGACTTCTAGTTTTTCAATAGGTATATTAACCTCAATTCCACCACTATCAATAATATAAAGGATCTTATGGTGAAAAGTAAAGAATTTATCTATTTTATAAACACTAATTCACTGATATTCAAAAATGATATTGAGTATATAGATACATAAGTGTTGTCACAACACTTGATAGGAGGAAAGAAAATCATGCTATTTTCAAGCATAAACTTCAATATCTCACTTTAAATTTTACTAAGATTTGGTAATGTGTAGGACTTATGTATGATCAAAAATTTGAGCAAATGGATTAAACAAGCACAATATGTTGTTGAAATCAACTCAAATTTTAAATCATCAAAAACTTGGGAAATAAAAAAAATGCTAGAAATAACAATTAAAATTAGATATATTACACCATAATTATATCAAGAATTTTACTCCCATGTGGATCAAGATCATTCTCTAACAACAAAAGATTAATGTTTGATGGATTACTTATAGACTCATATTTTTGACAACTTCTTGTTGGCTAGATGACAATGGATTAGTTGATAGCAATTGATTGATTAGGTGATTGATTCATCATGGTTTGGAATGGAGGGATGAGATGGTTTAAATATGAGAATGATGGAGATTAAATGGAATTAAAAATTTCCAAGAAACCTCTAGAATTAGAGGATTCCACAAAGGAGGGAGAAGTTAAAGGAGAATTCTAGAATTAGAGAATTCTAGATTCTCTTAGGGACTTATGAATATTATATGAAGTTTATGTGTTAATGAGATATGATTAGGTGGGTTATAAAGGTGGTGATGTCATGAATAGGGAGCAAGCTTGTAGGAAAGTGTAGTAATAGGTGTGTAGGTGGGATTTTAGAAATTTAAAATTGGCAAGTGGACATGGATGGGATTATTAAATCAATTGGATATTAACAAGAGGTGGGATAAGATGATTAATAATATGTGAGATATATGAAGGTTAGGAGGGTGTAGGAAATATGAAATTTGGGACTAGACTATTGACTAAGAGGGGGTTAGTAAATATAAATTAGACAGAATAAAAAAAGATTAGTGATGAAATTAACAAATTTGAAAAGGTGAGAAAATTATGATGCATATATTTTACCCTCTTTGAAAGGGCATTATGAGTGAAATAAGTGGAAAGGGTAATGGTATTTAAAATAAAAGCCAATTTTTAGAGAGTTAGTATAATGGAGACACATGATGCCCCCTCAAGGGGACATGCAGGGAGGAGTGAACTAGATGGTCACACAAAAGAAGAACAAGGGGTGGGATGTTGTGAATAGATAAAGGGGGTTGGTTAGATACAAAGAGGATGTATGATGAAGAATAATATTGTTGTTATCAATGAGATAAAAATAGATAATGCCCCAAGTAAGGACACATGCAAGGAAATGAAAATAAATTTGTCACGATTGTTGACACATCCCAAGTGGGAGCCAACCATAATAGGATGAGGATAAAAGGCCACAAATTTTGACATATCCAAGGAAAAGACACATTCTAAGGAAAGTTTCAAACCAAAATTATTGATAGAGAAAACCATGAGCTTTCGATGTATCCTAAACAAGGATGTATGCAAGGGAGAGTTATAGGCTAGGAAAAGATTATGAATTGATTGATTGTGATGGGTTTAGATCAAAACATTAGTCTATTAAAGATAGAATAGAATGGATAGATGAAAATAAAAGGATGATTTGAGTGACCAAGGGGACAAAAAGGAATGACTAGAGATGGGTAGTAGGATGAGGCCACGTTAGATGGTGTTGGTTATTATATAGATGAGTGGACTTAGATGTTAGATAATAGGATGTGATAGGTTAGTATATGAATATATAAAGGATAAAATACTTGGAGAAATGGTTGGAGATTATAAGTTAGACATGGTTGACATGATCAAATCAAATGGTTGGACAAGTGATCAAGATTTGATGGGATGCAAATGTGGTGAGAAGTTTATCTATTGTCAAGCCATTATGATAAAATAATTCTCATCATAGTTGAAATAATCTTATTTAATGTATCACTAGGCATTAAGCACCATGATATTTCTATGGCCATGATGACTTTGTACCATAGTGAATAATTATAAAAGGGGCAAATAGTAAACTTTACATCATCAAGGGCACCTAAAAACATCATTATAGTTTTTGGTGTCATCATAACATCCTCATTCATTGCCCAATAGATAAAAAGATTTAAGATACAATCAGAATCAAAATAATAATAATAATAATATATATATATATATATATATATATATATATATATATAAACATTTATAGATAAGTAAATATATAAAAAAAGACAAATAAAGACACATAGATCATACAAATAACACACATAAATATATACACATCAAATAAATAGGATCTTGCCTATTATCTAAATGCATAAAGATGGGATGAATGAGGATGATAATTGATGCCAATGAATGAGTATGGATAGACTTTCCTTGATCATGATTAGGATGAAATGGGGTTGTGAATAGGGTGTGATTAAGCAACTTTCAACTTAAACATAAGAGCTAGTCAACTCATGGATTGACCATGTTTTGAACTTAGATGAGAGACTAAGGACTTATTAGGCTAAAGTGAGACTAGGTCAATGCTAGCTCAATATATACTATATTTTCCCTGATTCAGAATAAGGGATGAAAGAAAATAGTAGCATGGATGGCTATGACTTGGTTATGTAAATGAGAGGTGAAGGGCATGGATATGGATTTGAATGGGGTAATAGGCATAAGACAAGACATCTTGGAATATTTTTGGATTTTTTTAGATTTTATTATTTTTTGGATTTTTGTCATATTTAAAATTTTAAGGTTTTTTGGAATATGAACATACAAAAGGAGGTTACTACCAAAGGGATTTCGAAGCCTAACAACCTAGACTTAGAAATGATGATGAGATGGAATGATAAATGGATTTGGGGATGATGAAAAATGGAAAGGGATATGAGGAATGATAAGGAATGGAATATGGATCAATCATATGCCATGGTGTAATAAAACCAAATGTCTTGTTGTTGAGGTGTTGTTAAAAGGAGATACCAAGAATTATGATAATATCATATAATAAGACACCTTCCACTCTTGTGTTTAGGTTCAAGATAGGAAGAAATGGTGGATTAAATGGGATGGAAAGAGTGGATAAGATAGACCAGATGAATGAAAATATGAGGTAGGATTCTTTCCCCTAAGTGTTAAGGTACTTGTAGATAACATTTATCATTTACCATGATGCCAAAAATTGGTTTTTACCATAGTACTTGCCCGAGGTGCCAAATAAACTAGTTTTCACCATTGGATTTTTTTTATTATTATTATGATTTTTGTTTTGACTTTTGAATTTTTATAAGCATCTCAATTTTATTGAATGGCTATAAGATGCAAGGATGCTGATATTATCTTTAATCTTTAACCAATGCCCATTATGGACAATTGTGTTGTTAGTAACATGTCATTGACATTGGATGTATTGATGCCATAATGACTATCCTTGATTCTTGATTTATATTTATATAGACATATTAACTAGGTGTCTTCATAGCTTTTATGAGATATAATGCTACCCAATATAGGAGAATATGATATAGATTATGGATAGGGATGAGAGGGATTTTAACTTGTGATGGGGATTGATAGGATAGGATTATTAGGTGCACACACCATTGGAGACATTGATCATGTTATTTATATTTTATGCCATATGGCAAGTGGTATTTGGGGATCCAAGACTTGTTGACAAATTTGTCCCTTGATTTGACTTTTAGAATCATCAGCCATTATTTTGAATGACTTTTCAATCTATTATTTTGATTGATTTTTGATTGCCCACTAGTGCTTGATAACGGGATTAACCCACGTATTTTGACTCTGAACTTGATGGATAAATTTTTTGAATAGGCTGATTATTTTATTTATGTTGATTTTATTTAGGATTAAAGCTTATTTTATCATCATTGTTAACTTTTTGAATATGATCTTAGATCCTCATAGATTTAACACATGATATTTGTTGTAAGGAAAAATCCAATGATGTGTGTTCCTAGTTATCCCATTCAAGGAATGAGATGGAAGGATTATTAGCAGGAGGTGTATGATTAGGTATGTGTGATGAAAGGGTTGGATTAAGTGGGTGATGGTAGCATATTCCTCATAAGAGAGACTAGGATACATAATTTTGATATCAGAGGAAGCATCCTCAAGAGTCTCAATAGGGGCACTAAGACTCTTTGTTGCACATGTATTTAAAGTTGAGTCATGTCAATTTACACTATTTGGAGAAGCATCTTGATTATTTATAAAATACATGTCCTCTTATTGGTTAATATTAGGATCATCCACACAACTAGAATCATCCTCATCTAGGTTTTTAGAAACTATTTCATCATCAATAATGGATGAAAGATTAGACATGGAGTCTCATTCTAATTGAGACGTTAAAGTTAGACATGTACTATATTTGGATGTCAATGAACACACAAATTATGATGTTGTTTTTAACTTGGATGATCATTTTATAATAGTGTTTCTTGTAAGTATTTTCTTCATCTTAGGTTTATGAATGGATGTTTTAGGCTTAAAGGATTTGTGAAAATGGGGGATTCGATGTGGATAGGATATAGGTATGGATTTGTTTATGGTATGGAGAGAATTGGGATCATGAACTTAGTTGAGAAGGGAAGAATCTTGATCACACTTAGGAAGCACTTCTTGGTATACCCTTCTTTGCACACTCTCAAGTGTGGATGCATTAGATTTACCCTTAATTTTAGTGTCACCATTATCAATTAAATTTTGGACATATTGTCTAAAATTATGACATCAATTAATAGAATGTCTGGGGACTTTATGGTATAGACAAAATTGCTCTGTTTCATACCACAAGTACCATGAGGGCTTATTTTTTGAAAAATATAGATGTTTTATTTGTGGATATTTGATCATGCCTATAACCTTTAGTTTCTAAAATAACATTTTCATGGATATGAAGAGGGGGTATATTGATTATCTATAGTATAAAAAATGGAAGTGTTTAATTTAAGAGTGGAAATATTTTATTTTAGACTAGATATTTCCATGAGGTAGTGTAATGCTAAGATGTAGAGGGATCATGGTATATGAGGTATTTTGGGATATGAACTAGTATTAGATGAGGTTGATAAGCTAGGATTACCTTTGCTAATATGATGAGGAAGGTCATGACCATGAGTATAATTAGTGGATGGGTAATCATAATGATATTAGTTGTCATAAGAATTGGATGTAGATGAGGATTGATGAGACACTTGTATTTCAGGAAATCTTAGGTGTATGGGCTTAAAATCATCAAGAAGATGGGCATCCATCTCTAATAATCACAAAAGGTAGTCATCCTTATTGGAAAATAGGTATTTCTCTACTAAAAATGGGTCCAAATCCATGACAGAGGATGGATGGTAGACATAAGATAGACTAATGTGAAGGTGGATTGAGGTTTTTTGGGATCAAGTATGGTTTTTAGGGAAAATAAGTCTAAATTATTGAGATAGTATGACAAGTGATGGACAAGGATGTGATATAATAAATGGATTGTGATATAAGACAAAGGTTAGATTTAAATATCATAGTATGATAGGTGATAATGATCTATAAATAATTCTTGATTTCAAGTTAGTAAAAGGACAAGGATTCAACTAGTGCCTAGATTCAAACTAACAAGATGATGACTAGATGGGTGCTAGTTATAAATAGGCAAGATGGCTAAATTAGAGATGAATGGATTAAGGATGAATATATGCTAGATTTAAACTAGCAAAGTGATCAGTTGTTAATTAGGTATTTATTGAGTAGGAAATTTAATAGAGTAATAGGTGATAGAAAATATGATGGTAGATTAGAGTGAGAGGATGATATGTATAGACAATAAAAGGACTAGCTCAATCCTTAGATAGGATAATGGATGGGATAGATATAGGATTGTGAAATAAAGGATAAATGGGGATGTGTAAGGGATTTATGGGTGATGATCAATACAAGTCTATGATGATGATTAGTGGTATGATGTGAATGATTTAGATAAGGGTGTGACCTAAAAATCCAACTAGATGCATTATAGGATAAAAATTCAAGGAAAATTAAGATGGGATCTATTTAGATGATGTAATACTAGATTAAGAAATGAAAAAATGAGATGAAAGATAATGATAAGATAAGGATGTACAAGATAAAGATATAAAAAATGATTAAGAATGTGATTTAAATTTTTTGGGAATAATGGAGTTTTATTCCTATTTTAGTTAAGGGTATGGATTAATAAAATGGTAAATAATATTGAAATAATTAGTCCTAATTTGTATAATTTATCTATCTTTTTTATCTTTCTAAAAAATCAATAAATAAGGAGAAACAATGACTTAGCTAGAAATAGGCTGAAATGATTGAGACAAGGTCTGAAACAGGATATGTAGGATAGGAATAGTGTCATAAATTAGAATATATCTTTCATTCAGTGAAAGGATGAGAGCACTAAAAATAAGACACTTCAGGGTCTAGTGGTATTGTCCACTCCTACTGCTATTGTCCAAACTAGTCACAAAGACTCAATCTTTTTGGGTTATCTTCATTGCTCCTATGTAAGATTGCCTATGAAATCTTGAGTGGTGAATTTTGATGGAGCTTATTATAGAGATGATTAAATCATCAAACCCTAACCCTCCATCATTATTGATAGATAGGATTTGAATCACTTGAAGGGGGGTAGTGTGTGTAAGATGCACTAAACGTATAATCCACACCCTTTGTGTGGGCATGTTACCTACATACCAATACTCTGAAGAGGGATCAAGCCATATGTAGTTATCCCACCTAATATTATTTGTGCAATAGTGTGATGTGTTATTCATACAACATATGACTATTTTGGTCCTGCATGGCCAAAATTGTCTGTCCCCTTTCCAAAAATTTGTTCTACAACATTCAAATCCATCATTTTCTCAACTTTTTGGTAAAGGGACTAATAGGTTCAACAGGTTTAAATGCTTATATGGGTGAGTTCAATTAAAAGGGACTATTTTCTCGCACTTGGACACTTTTAGGATAGGTTTAACACTTTGGTTCAATCAAAAAAGGGTCATCAACAATCTTCTAATCGAATGAACCAATGAACCATTGAAATTTGAACCACTTTGGTTCAAAGTTCAATGGGTTCAAGGTTCAATATCAGTGGCAAGCTTCAAATGGGTCAAGCACTTCATCAAAGTTAAAAGGTTCAAGCAATTCCAAGGTTGCCTCAGTTGAGGAAGGATGCGCACAAAAGAAAGAGTCAGGCATATGCTACCAAGTGTCATCAGCTGAGCCCCTTTATGATTTATTTTTGAGAAGTGGCAAAATATGCCACGTGTCCCTTTTTGAAAACTCGTCAGAAGCTACCACATGTTTGCATCTGCATAAGTGCTAGAAATATTTAGATCATGCCACATGTCAGCGTTGTAACTCAGTGAAACGTGACATGTGTTGGCGTTCACTTCTCAAAAGTTCCTTATAAGCTATGAAGTCCCTTTCGATAAAGCTTCTTCCTGAGTTCTGCGGAGGGTGATAAGTGGCAACTGCAGAAGGCCCCAATGTATTCATGTAAGAGTAGCAAAATGTGCCATGTGTCCCCTCTAAAGCCCAGTAGAAACTGACAAGTGTCAATATCTGTGGTCTCTCCCCTTAGCTTCACTATTTCAAGCAAAGACCATGGTGGGCTCGGGGATGAGTGACTAAATGAAGTAGAGGGTGACAAGTGTCTACACCTACATGACTAATAAGTGTATTTAGACTGTGCCACATGTCCCTTGCAGAGATCAGTAGAGGGTGACAAGTGTCATCATTTGTGAGAGCCTGATTGAGCCCCAAACATTTCTATGAGGTCACAAAGACTTGAGGAGGTGGATGCTACCAAGTTTCAACAACGGAAGATGCCATGTGTCCTCACCTATTCCAGTGGAAGATGACACATGACCCTTGTTCAAAGAGTGGAAGCTGCCATGTGTTAAAGAAAAGGGGCACTCATAATACAAAGGCACATATGGAGCCAGGGAAAGGTTTCCTTCAAACATTTTGTCTAAAGAAAATGAAGAAGATGATAGCCCATCGAAGAATCAAAGCCAAAGGCCACTAAGAAGACCCCGAAGGGCAAGTTCCCTTTGAGAAAGTTTTGAGCCATAGAGGGTTGCGAAAGCTGCCAAGTGTCACGAGCTGGGACATAATTTTGAATAAAGTTGTTTAGAGTGGAACCCATTGTGTGTCCCAACCCAATGTAGCAGAAGCTACCATGTGTCCACATCTATGCCCCCCTCAGTTGCTAATCAGTTTCAAAGTTTATTTCAATAAGCCTATCTCAAAGTTGTAGATCCTGCCATGTGTCCTAACCCACGTCATAGTGAAAAGTGACCATGGCAAGTGAGAAAGACATGAAGGAGTTGCTAGGAAGCATGACGGGCCACAAACATCAAATTTGTCACAATGAAGTGTCTCCTGATTTTTGTAGACTCAAAAGATGAACCTAGATGCATTCAAAAAAGCCTAAGGCTAGGATCAAGAGAAGGAAGAGATAGAGAGGGAAACTCAGTAGAAGTTACTGTCGGTAGCTGAAGCAATTTGCTAGGTAGATATTTAGGAGCTGGTAACATTGAAAGCACCATCTACTTGTCCCCTTAGAGGTGAAGATAGAGTGGATAGTTGGGTGGCTAAGTAGGTGAATGAATGAGTGATTTAGGCTAAGAAGGAGGCACTAAGAGAGGAATCGACATGCCACATTTAAGGTGGCCACCCTGCTCTAGCAAGGCCCTTCTTGACAAAACCAAGAATGCATCCAAGGCATTGAGTGCACTGAATGAGGTCACTTCATTAGGAGAAAGTGCCAAGCCCCCCTTGGGATTCTATATATTGTAATCTCTTATGCTATCTTAGGGAGACCTTTTTGATTATCAGAAGCAAAACTCTACCCAAATTGAAAGACATTACTGAGACTTTGAGCTCAAATTGTAATTCATATTATTTTATCTGAATGAGAAAAAAAGTTACTTGTAGACTTTATGCTGTTATAGCTTGTGCTATCTTAGGAAAATGTTTATATGTCTATTTCCTAAGAGCTTTCTTGTCCATTTAATTTAACAAGCATAACTAGTGGAGGTGATCAGGAAGGTGTCCTGAAGGCCAACTATGGGATGATGTTGTGCCCCCATAAGTACCTTCAGTGTGTTTGCATTTTCGTTTCTTATGTAAAGAGCCTTGGGATGATGTGGTGCCCCCATTGTTCTTCATTTCTCTCTCTCAAGTTGCTGGTCACTCAACACCCCCGTTACTGGTTACTTGCTACCTGAAAGATTCCTGCTGCTTGCTGAGGAACACTTTTGAAAGAAGAGAAGTACCTTCTATCATTGCACCAGGATTTCTACTATTTATGAAGGAATCTGGCTCTTGGCTAAAAGTTGCTTCTAAAAGAAGAGAAGCACCTTCCCCATCACCCAAGATTTTTTCCTTGTTTATTAGCATCATCTTTGAAAAGAGAGAGATGGATGGTTCATCCCACCCCTGTGTCTTACTTTCTGCATATATATATATATATTGTATATAACTTATGCATATTTAATAGGGAACCTCCCCTTGATGAGAGGAGAGATTTGTCCCCTTGTGATGCAGTAAACCTGCACATTTGGATGACCAATATCCCTATTATATGGTGATAGGAACTATTTTGAATGCCAGTTAGCTGGTTGACAAAATATTCACCCAATAGTTTTTGGCAACTCTGCTAGGGACTTGAACAAGAAGTCCCTACCCTTATCCATTATAGAGTCTGGAAACTCCCATCTGGGTCTTTTCCATTATCCATTTATAGCCTTACCATTTTCATCCATCTCCATTATATTATCCAGTCTACAAAACCAGAGCTATTGGGAAAGAAAGTGTAGTTTGAAGCCTTAAGCTTTAAACTGAAGCATGGCTAGTTTCTTTTCCATTTTTGTCCTATAATCTAGCAACTCCACCTAGATTTGTTATCCCTATTTTACATAATTAAATCATGGCAGTTTGAGGCCCCTGGGGTAACTCTTTTGGCCCATTCAACTTGACTCCACCTCTGCATGAACTCCCACATAGTTCAAGAAAGAATTTCCCCAAATTCTTTGGTGATGGGATAGTTCATCCTGATGAACACATTATAGCCTTCAACATAGCCTATGGTGTGATAAGGGTGGAATTTGAAGACGTGGCAGTCAAGCTTTTTGTGGAGACCCTATGAGGTGTTGCTGCAGACTGGTTCTACCATCTGCAAGTTGGATTAGTGACTGATTGGGATACACTCAAAGCCAAGTTTGAAGCCAGGTTCAAGCCTGCAAAGGATGCACATGCTTTACTGGCCCAGCCCACTTAGATGAAGAAGGAACCCCATGAACCTATGAGGGAATTCATTGCTAGGTTTAACAAGCTGAGGCACATGATTCCCATGATCGCCCAACTGACACCTCAGAATCTCATGTGTTTCTTCATCAACTCACAGCTACCTAAAGTGAGTTTTCTATTGAGATAGGATAGACACATAGACCTTGCTACTGCTCAGGACTTGGCTACTGAGTGAGAATATGACCTTATCTTGGAAGGAAAGATAAGGAGAGATCCTAATAGAGGCAAACCTTCTTCATCTTCTAGATACTCACCCGCAACCACCACTGACCCAATGGTCCAAAAGTTGGCAAATGAATTGCTAGCCTTGAAAAGGCAAATGGCACAAGGTATGTCTTCTACTCTTTTGTATAGAGATGCACCAAGGAGGAAATTCCCCAATCAACCATATTAAGGCAATGCTGCTAGAAGTTAAGGGCAACCAAATTATCTTCCTCCCTCACAGAGGAACCTTGCCCTTGAAGCACCTCCAACCAACTCAGTAGTTGGATATTTGGAAACAAAACATGTTTCCTATTTCCAACCTGAGTTTGAGCAAGAAAATGGTGTTGATCTCTTTAGGGAGGATCTAGAAGAATCAACTGGTGACTCCCACATCAGTTTCTTGAATTACCAAGATGAACCCAAGAGTGAAGGTGAAGTAGTCAAAGGATCAAATGCAGTATTCACCCAGTCTGAGAAACAGTCAGCCCAATAGGATAACAAAGAAAAGATATAGGAGTGACCCCAACTAGAGATTTCAATTGCTAAGCAGAGAACCCCTCTCCCTTTCTAGTTGAAGGACCCAGTGATTGCCAAATAAGTAAGTACATCAAACATCTCTACATCTTCTACTTCAAATTCGTAGACTAGTCCTCCCCTTCCCAAAAACCAAAAGGATGAACTCCCATCCTCTCTTCCAAGTCCATCTCAGTCATTTGACATAGTTGATCATGTCAAGAAATCTAAAATTCAATGACTGAGTTTGAATCCCTATAAGCCAATCTTGAGCAATTGGACATTGATGGAGAACCAGGTGTGGACCTATTTGAGGCAAAAATTGTGGTCACCCAAACATCAACCCCTATAGCTCAAATTCTATTTGAGCCTTCAGGCCAGGGTAATTACTCCTTGACCACAGAGGATGCTCATGTCTCAGTTGATCAAAGTCCTGTGGTTGGCAATCTAGGATTTAATCCAAATCAGGTATCAAAAGAATTGGTAGGGCATAGTACGAATCAAGAAGGATCTTCCATCTCTGATGAAGAGAAATCTAATAGAAGATCAGCGTCTGATGATGCTTGGATCATAAAATCTGATGGCAAAAATTATTCCACAACTAGATGCAGATCTTTATTGCTTGGATTAGAGACTACTCAGGATGAAGAGGTCAAACTCCTTCACACCAAAGGAGATGTTGAGTTGATAGTGTGTCAGGGATGTGGTGCTGACAATCAAAATAAGTGCTAGACTGAACTAGTAGAATAACAAGCTATGGTGGTGGCCCATACTACTATATTCCAAAGTCAGCAAAAGGAACTTTTTATAGGGAGAGCAAGGAGCTATGATTTTTAGAGGGAAGACCACGTCTCGCCATGGGAAAAGAAGAAGAAAAGGCCAAGAGGAAGATGCAAAAAATTGGTTTCCTGGTGGAGAGCTCCATTTGCCTACCACCATTTTTGGGAGCAAAATGGTTTCTTGCTAGTTTATCAGGATGGCATCCCCTTTTCTTTGTCCCATGATGAGCAACATCTAAATTATTTCAATTCTTGAAGTATTAGATAATTTCACCTATACATATGTACATTTGTATAGTCTTTAGTCTTTTGCTCTATTTTGTTCATTTTATTTTCATTTTTTGTTGCCTTTCTTTTTGGGTAGCATGACTCCATATCCCAATGGCACACTTCAAGGCACTGGAGATTCTAGTTTTTACTCCCCTTAGCTATTTCAAGTTTTTGACTAAAGGAAGTTCCCTAACTGGAGCCAACTGTTGTCCCTGAAAAATGACTCCTCATTTTTCAGACAACATATGACTATTTTGGTCCTGTATGGCCAAAATTGTCTGTCCCCTTTCCAAAATTTGTTCTACAACATTCAAATCCATCATTTTCTCAACTTTTTGGTAAAGGTACTAATAGGTTCAACAGGTTCAAAGGCTTTTATAGGTGAGTTCAATCAAAAGGGACTAGTTTCTCGCACTTGGACACTTTCAGGACAGGTTCAACGCTTTGGTTCAACTGAAAAAGGGTCATCGACAATCTTCTAATTGAATGAATAATGAACTGTTGAACCTCAAACCACTTTGGTTGAAAGTTCAATGGGTTCAAGGTTTAATATTGGTGGCAAGCTTCAAATGGGTCAATCACTTTGTCAAATTTCAAAGGTTCAAAGGTTCAAGCAATTCAAAGGTTGCATCAGTTAAGGAAGGATGCATGCAAAAGAAAGAGTCAGGCGGATACTGCCAAGTGTCGTTAGCTAAGCCCCTTTATGTTTGTTTTGGAGAAGTGGTAGAATGTGCCACACGTCCCTTTTTGAAAACTCATCAAAAGCTGCCACATGTCTGCATCTATGCAAGTGCTAGAAATATTTAGATCGTGCCACATGTCGGCGTTGTAACTTAGTGGAATGTGACACGTGTTAGCATTCACTTCTCAAAAGTTCCTTATAAGCTGCAAAGTCCCTTTTGATAAAGCTTCTTCCTAAGTTCCATAGAGGGTGATAAGTGGCAACTATGGAAGGCCCTAATGTATTCATCTAAGAGTAGTGGAATGTGCCATGTGTCCCCTCTAAAGCCCAACAAAAATTGACAAGTGTCAATATCCATGGTCTCTCCCCTTAGCTTCACTATTTTGAGCAAAGACCATGGTGGGCCCAGGGATGAGTGACTAAATGAAGTGGAGGGTGACAAGTCTCTACACCCATGTGACTAACAAGTATATTCAGACTGCGCTACGTGTCCCTTGCAGAGATTGGTGGAGGGTGACAAGTGTCATCATCTACGAGAGCCCAACTGAGCCCCAAACATTTTTATGAAGTCACAAAGACCCAATGAGGTGGATGTTGCCAAGTGTCAATAACAAAAGATGCTACATGTCCTCACCTATTCTAGTGGAAGATGACATGTGACACTTGTTCAAAGAGTGGATGCTACCATATGTCAAAGGAAAGGGGCACTCGTAATACAAAGGCACATATGGAGCCAAAGAAAGGTTTCCTTTAGACAAATTATTTGAAGGAATTCCCTCAGACATTTTGTCTGAAGGAAATGAAGGGGATGACAGCCTGCCAGAGAATCAAAGTCAAAGGCCACTAAGAAGACCCCGAAGGGTAAGCTCCCTTTGGGAAAGGTTTGAGCCACATAGGGTTACAAAAGTTGCCAAGTGTCATGAGCTGAGACACAATTTTGAATAAAGCTTCTTAGAGCAGAACACACTACGTGTCCCAACCCAATGTAGTGGAATCTACCACGTGTCTACATCCATGCCCCCCTCAGTCACTAATCAATTTCAAAGCTTATTTCGATAAGCCTATCTTGAAGCTACAGATCCTGCCACATGTCCTCACCTGCGTCACAGCAGAAAGTGACCATGGCAAGCAAGAAAGACACGAAGGAGTTGTTAGGAAGCATGATGGGCCCATAAACATCAAATTTGTCACAATGAAGTGTCTATTGATTTTTGTGGACTCAAAATATGAACCTAGATGCATTCAAAAAAGCCTAAGGCCAGGATTAAGAGAAGGAAGAGACAAAGAGGGAAACTCAGTAGGAGTTACTGCCAGTAGGTGAAGCAGTTCACTGGGTAGATATTTGGGAGCTGGTAACATTGAAAGCACCATCTACTTATGCCCTTGGAGGTGAAGATAGAGTGGACAGTTGCATGGCTAAGCAGGTGAATGAATGAGTGATTCAAGCTAAGAAGGAGGCACTAAGAAAGGAATCGACACGCCACATTTAAGGTAGCTGCCCTGCTCCAACAGGGCCCTTCCTGACAAAACCAAGAATGCATCCAAGGCATTGAGTGCACTGAATGAGGTCACTTCATTGGGATAAAGTGCCAAGCCCCCCTCAGGCTTCTATATATTGTAATCTCTTGTGCTATCTTAGGGAGACCTTTTTGATTATCAGAAGCAAAACTTTACCCAAATTGAAAGACATTACTAAGACTTTGAGCTCAGATTGTAATTCATATTATTTTATCTAAATGAGAAAATAAGTTACTTGTAGACTTTGTGCTGTTATAGCTTGTGCTATCTTAGGAGATTGTTCGTATGTCTATTTTCTAGGAGCTTTCTTGTCCATTTAATTTGACAAGCAAAACTACTAGAGGTGATCAAGAAGGTGTCCTAAAGGCCAACTATGGGATGATGCTGTGCCCCCATAAGTACCTTCAGTGTGTTTGCATTTTCCTTTCCTATGTAAAGAGCCTTGGGACGATGTGGTGCCCCCATTGTTCTTCATTTTTCTCTCTCAAGTTGCTGGTCACTCAGCACCCCCGTTACCGGTTACTTGCTACCTAAAATATTCCTACTGCCTGCTGAAGAACACTTCTAAAAGAAGAGAAGTACCTTCTATCATTTCACTAGGATTTCTACTATTTAGGAAGGAATCTAGCTCTTGGCTGAAAGTTGCTTCTAAAAGAAGAGAAGCACCTTCCCCATCACCCAGAATTTCTTCCTTGTTTATCAACATCATTTTTGAAAAAAGAGAGATGGATGGTTCATCCCACCCCTATGTCTTACTTTCTAGATATATATACTGTATATAACCTCTGCATATTTAATAAGGAACCTCCCCTTGATGAGAGGAGAGATTTGTCCCCTTGTGATGTAGTAAACCTGCACATCTGGAGGACCAATCTCCCTATGCTGTGGTGATAGGAACTATTTTGAATGCCAGTTAGCTGGTTGAAAAAATATTCACCCAACATGATGCAAATACAAAAATGCCAAATTGAGAGTGTTTGAGGTAGCTAGGGATTAGTATGAGAGTTTGAATATGTTTGCATCTATGTTGGGTGAATGTATGTAAAGAATAGGGAAGTTTACCTTAGTAGTTTACTTGTATTCTTGCTTATTTTGTAAGATTTGTCACCTCCCTTTGTAAATAATATTTAGATGGGATTTTATAGTGAACTATTGGTCACGAGTTAGATGTATTCATGTTAGGCTAACATAATAAAGAATAGGAATCATATGAAAATAACTATTTGGGCTTAAATTAAAAAGAGATAGGAACACCAAAAATGGGACACCCTAGGGTCTTATGCTATAGTCTAGGTATGACACTCCTATCCTATAGGCTCAAGACTTGGGGGGATAGAATTATCTTGGGAAAAGTAGCTTGGATGAGGTGGAACGACTGTTTAAAAGTCTAAAAATGACTAAAAATAAGCAAAAAGGTGTCTAGAAGGGTCACAAGAGCACGCAAGGACCTATAGATTGGGTGTCAAAAGCCACACTCAAACTACCAATTTGGACATTTTGTATGACTACATTTTCCCCCCATTTATTCTAGTTATACATCAAAGCAAAATACTAGGATAAATGAAAAGTAGAAAGAGTTCTTGAACTTACCTATAAAGGTGAAGCCCATGAATATATGTGATGTTGATTGATGCTAATTAATGTTGGGTATGTGCTGAGTAATGCTGGGTATGTGTTATACCAATGTAATATCATGAATAGAGCTGAGTGATCAATTCATTAAGAGTGGCTCAAGAATACAAAGGCTAGCCCTTTGGCTCCATCGTCACTTATTAAGTGAAGTTATGAGATCATGCATGTGTTAATTGATGTTTGGATTGAGTGTTTAATCCCTTTGAGTAGGTGGATCAAGAATATAAAGGTTGACCCTTTAGTTCAATCATCACCCAATAAGTGAAGCTATGTGATCATGTGTGTGTTAATCGATGTTTGGACTGAGTTTCCAATTTATTTGAGTAGGTGGCTCAATAATATAAAGGTTAGCTAGTATTTTGGCTCTATCATTTCCCATTAAGTGAATCTATGAAATAATACCAATATGAATGTGAATTATATGAGATGGTTCCTAAATCCCATGAATGCTCTGTAATCTAACAATGTGGCATGGATAGCCAAATGTGTACTGAGAACTAGGCCAATCTTGGCCACTTTGAAAGGTGGAGATTAGGCTTGTATGAAATCCACTATAAAATTAGGAACTAGGCTTATATCAAAGCCACTTTGAAATGATACCAAACAACTGCATGTGAAATAAGGCATGCAACTATTGAAAATACCTAGGTTATGCAATGAACTAGAAAGAAAAGAAGTCAAATGTGCCATGCACATTACCCCCAATCACTGGTGTTTATAACATGGATTTTGATCTAGAATTTGTACCAAGTGCCTAATATAAAACTGGAAGTGATAGACATGAGGCCCCCTATATCTAGATATTATAAGAAAAACTATACTAAAACTACCCAATCTGAACTAAACTATAGCTGATAAAACTATAACTGAACTTACCTTTCTATCTGTTTCTAGAAAATCTATTTTTTCTATTATTTAGATAAGAACAATGAAAATAAGACACTTTTCTATCCAGTGTTATAATCTAAATATGGCACTCTTGTCCTTTTCTATTTTTGATTAATATTTTATATTCATCACTATCTTTTTGGTCTATTCTACCTAGTTTGGGTTCTGAATGTTGTTCTGAGTGTTCTAAAAACTAGTTTTTGATCAGTAGAAGGCTCTGATCTCTATGATAAAACCCCTATTTATTTCCCCCTCTTTTGAGGGTAAGAATGATGACCCTAAAATGACTAAACTCAGAATAAATATCCTTGAAAATATGTTATGTTTCAAAAATACATGATATAGCAATGATAATCCAAAAGATGTCTCAAGATATAACATAGTTTGTATTAGAGGTTGTTAGATCAACATGAGTATGCCTAGATAGATGTAATAATGTAATAGCATGTGTAGTATGTTGAACTAAAATTAGAAATGTTAGTTTTTAGTTATTAACGAATGATGGAGCATGATGTCCATCATGATATCCAAGAAATCAAGATAATGCATGAAGTGGATCATGGCATTGCAAATAGTGAGAAGTAAACAAGTAACAAGCACACAAGGCAAGAATCAAGAAGCACAGAAAAGTGGCCAAGGGGCCAAGGAAACAAAGTACATGAGCACAAGTCACTCAAACTAGGAAATTAAGCATACAAGGTACATTTAAATGCCATATACACATATAATTTCAAACAAGTAAGATTGGCATGAGGGTCATAAGCACATACAAGAGTGCAACAAAACATTGGCAATTGTCCTGAGGCACACACAAGAGTAAAAAATAGGAACTAAGAAAGGCAATCACATATAGCTACGCAAAGCAAGAAATAAAAACATGTAAATGTTGGAAATACTATCACACATAACTAATCAAATTAAGAAGTGAAAGTATGCAAAACATGTAGTACAAGACTAGGTAGATGCTAAAAAATACACAAGTGTTATATACTAGTGAGTATCGATAGAATAATTTGTGTAAGCTAGTAAGTAATGTATATCAACATGATAACTAGAGTGTGTGGTGTAGGAATGACATAACTTGGATGGTGTAGTCATGTAGAAAATGCCCTCGGTGGGTTGGTATGTCAATGTATGTCTTGAATGTAGAAGTAGGATTCCCCCTCAATGGGTAGAATGAAGCAATCAATGATCTAGGTGTCACTGCACACACTCAAATAAGATCAAGTGAAGCATGGTAATGTAGATAAATTGACAAACAATAACATATAATAGAAAAATGTAAGTTTAACATAGTAGTAAAAATGTAAAGCATGGATAATGCCTATGATTGGTGTTTTGAGTTATTTGAATGTTTTTGTATTTTGACATGTTATATTATTTTTGGTATTTTGACATGTTATATTATTTTTGGTATTTTTAAATATTGATATGTACAATAAATCAAAAGGGAACTATGTACAAGAAATTGAAAATAAGCTATGTATAAGAAAGACTGATAAGAAATGATACTAACAGATGAGTCTTATGAGAGACTCCTTGTCATGGTGTCCTATGTCAAGGAGAGAGATCATGCATGATCATGAAGCATGATAGAAGGGCTGAGATTGTGACTCTAGAAGCTATGTATGATATAAATTCTCTAAAATCTTTGTAGTGGAAAATGACTATGGGGTCCCCCTATAACTCTAAGAAATGGATGCAATTATTAGTCTCTTAAGGACCCATATGTTAGTAGAAGAAGCTCAATAAAAATGTGCTCTATGTGTAGATGTATGAGACCTCAATGATACTACCCTAGGTATGAATACTATAGCTAGAAACTATCTAGAGTCCTAGAACTATCACTAATTTAATTTTTAGTAGAAGGGGATGTAAGATATCACTCTGTACATATCAACCCCATGGCTATTGTATCATTATCTAAACCCTGATGGCCAAATGAACAAGTGGCCATATTGCTCATGTTATGTAGCAACATGACCTATATCTAATGCTATTTGTAGTACACTAACTATAATTATACATGGATACTATATAAGATGTAACCTTAATGGATGCATAACTAAAACTGTGTGATGTGAAGGAGGCTAATCTATCCATAATCATAATGGATTATTATGTGAAATAACACCCTATGGCCTCTGCTATGATATGTATGACTGAGAAATAGATCAAGATAGAACTATAACCTATGATAGGGGCTCATCTAATCTCAATCATATTGGGTTGCTATGTGAAACAGGTCCTTGAAAACTTGGTTGTAGTGAATATCTATTTGGAGTAGTAATTTGTGATGTGTGTTCATCTAATCTTAACCATAGTGGGTTGCTACATGAGATAAGACCCTAAAAACTCAATTATAGTGAATATCTATATGGAGCAGTACTCTATGATGTGTGCATCTAATCTTAATCATAGTGGGTTGCCACATGAGATAGGACCCTAAAAACTTGGCTATAGTGAATATCTATCTTAAGTAGTACACTAAGATGTGGGTTCATCTAATCTTAATCTTAGTAGGTTGCTACATGAGATGGGACCCTAAAAAATCTATTGTAATTGTAGACACCAAAATCGTGTCGACTCCCCTGGTCATTCCCCATCTTATTCTTCTTCGCCTATTTAACCCTTGTCGATCACTTATTCCACCAACCTTGACCCTGGCAGCATGTAAAAATGAGCACAGAGCTAAAGCTAGACTCTGTCCCCATTGTGCATCTGCCGACGACGGTCTTTACCTGGCCGATGTCGCCGACGTCGGTCACCTTGCCGTTATCCGTTATCAGTTATCATTCGGTTTCCCGAACGGTTATTGAACCATCTCTCGAACCGTCCCTCGCCTTCATCAGCGTCCACCGATCAATCCTGAAGGCTAATCAACCATTTTTCGAATCAAACCGATCAATCATTCAATCGACCTCCGAATTCTGACATTCACAGACTCTGGCAATCAACACTCTCACGATCAACCAACTCTGGCATCAACCAATCTGCATTCGCTTCAATCCGGCACTGCACAGACAACTTCAACTATGGCTTTCATCACGTCTTCTGACAGGTAAGTATTTTTTCCTTGTTTATTTTCATCTCTTTCTGATTATTATTTGTTCATTATTTCTGTCATCCCGAATATTCAAACCACAGACCCAAGTTCTGAATCTCTCCTTTACATCCCTGCCCACTATCCGAATCCATAACTCTATCCAGACTCGACTAAAACCCCCAGACTCTATTCAAACCCGACCTTACCTTGCCCAGACCCTGTCCTGACCTTATCTCGATTCTATCAGACCTTGTCCCGACCCTGTCAAGACCCTATCCCGACTCTCCCAGACCTTCTACAACTCATCCAGAACCTGTCTCGACCGACGCCGGTCACTGTCCCGACCAACGACGGCACCTAAACCGACGTCAGCACCTTCCCTAACTGATGCCGGCACCACAGAGACCGACGCCGGTGACTGTGCAGAACAGTGCTACATATCAGGTATGCATTTTATTTTCTGTCATTTATTTTTGTCATTTTATCTTTCATTATTATCTACTTTCGTCCAATATTCTACTTTTTTATCAGTGGGTTGATATCCTTCTAGGAAGTCTTCGTACTTCCGGGATCGGGCATTCGCCTGACAGCCCACCATATCTTTGACTAACGTTTTTCCGTGTTTTAGTCTCTTTTCTTCACAGGTGTCATTCCTCCACAGCCAAAGAGGAGAATCTTCCAACGTCTGATTTCGGTGCGCACGACTTTATCAGGTACTTCTAGCCTTGTCCATTTCTTTTAGTTTCTTATTTCATCTTTTGAATGTAGAAAGCAATTTTGCATAGAAACATTCTGGCACGCCCGGTGGGACCCTAGGTCCTCCTTGGGTTCTTTCTTTCTTTTTTTCGTTCATTTAGGTGCATTAGGTTCTTTCCTTTTTGCCTCCTTTCATCTCTTCTTAAACGACATCATAAGCAGGACTAAAACGAACATTTCTTTCTTTTTTGCACTTCTAGACTAGCTGAAACTCATATTCTTCGACTCTTTCTCCATTCGTTTTCATACGAACAAACATTTTGACTTGGGCATTAAAACACTTTGCATTCATTTCTGTTTGCCTACATCTCTTAGACCACACATAGTAATTAAACCGCATATTGAATTAATCTAGATCACTTGATGTTACACGACCAAACCACCTGCACAAAATAAACATTTTAACTTACCTGAGACAAGGCCCGACTGGGATTTCATCCCTCAGTGGATACCTTACCCGTCCCGGTGACCCTACTTGGATTTCATCACCAAGGGGGAAGCCCACTCCGTTCTCTGGCGGAGGATAAACTATAGGCAAGGTATATTTTGGCTAAGCGAAACCAGCTAACCACTGGAATCGTGAAGTGAGGGGAGCTTGCTCCTTAGCACCAGGGCACGTACCGAACCTAACACAGACTTGTTAGCACCATAACAAAACCCGAAACCATCCATAGACTGCTTCTTCTAGGACCCGACTCACAAAGCCAATATTCCTCTACACACATTCTAAGGCATAAGCCACTATAATCCTAATAATTTACTTCTAGGGTTTTAGGATCTGCTTGTGTTCTTCATCTTTTTCATTCTTATCTGCTTATTTGAGCTTGTGAGGACGTTCTTCCTTGCCTTGAATGGTTTTTAACACGCAGTCAAACCAAGGCTCTTCTTGACCACGCTAGCCATCAATCGCTTTCGCCTACCCCATCTATAAACAATCTTATAATGGAGTTCTACTCATCTCCAACCCAGACGCCTATCATCCCAGAAGGGGACCAAGATTTTGCAAGATTCTTGGACCTCAATACCGCAGCCCTCCAAAACTATCTCGTGAGAAACCCAACGCGGGACCTTTCGAGCGACATGGCGACAAAATCAACACCGTTCGCCACCCAACCTTTTACGACTCAGCCTTTCACCTCAACCATTAACCTGACCATGGCCTATATGCAAAGTTCGGCCTTCTTGTCTATTTTTAGACCAACCTCCACCGGGGTTTCGTTACCCCCTCAACCACCTGCAATTCAACCAAGTTCTACATCATATCAGAACTTGATTGTCTCGACCCCACACACTCTTGCACCTATATATGCAGGAGTGCTTACCTCCTCTTTTGCCCACGCCGCCACACAACCTCCTTTGGCGATATCCGGTCAGCCTATGCCTTTTACCTTCATAACCCAACCACCCTTAGCCTCTACTTCTGCCCCTGCGACTAGTCATCCATACGTTGCGCCCTTACTTGTACAACCGACTACGTCGTACGCCTCTTCTAGCATCTTTCAAGTGCCTTACAACCTAGGGGGCACTCCATCCACCAATTTGTCAGTAGACGTCATCAAGATGCTGATGGATAAAATGTCTAGTCTCGAAGCTTCTATCTCCAGTTCAAGCAATGTCTCTTCATATGACCAGATTTACAACGAGCCCATCCATCCTTCTGTCCCTATCCGACCATACCGCAACCATTGGGAGCTTCCTAAATTTACTCACTTTCAGAGTAAGGAAGACCCACAACAACACTTACGGGCATTCAAACATGCCTGTTACCTTATCGCCCACGATGATGCGTTACTTCTACGCACGTTTCCTATGTCTCTTTCTGGCCCTGCCCTTGACTGGTATAACTCTCTTGCCAGACATTCTATCTTTTCTTTCATTCAACTCGCCCAACTATTCGTTGACCATTTTTCTATCAATATCACTAAACAAGTCTAGATCACAGACCTTTACTCAATTAGACAATTTGACGACGAATCAATAGTCGATTTTGTCGCCCGTTGGAGAGGCTTGATTAACCAGCTCTCCTTCTCCTTGCCTCAATCCGAGCTCATTGAGCTCTTTTCCCGAGCATGTGCCAGTCACATCTCGTCCACCTTGTGGGTTCAAACATTCCACACTTTTGATGAGGCCTTCACCATGGCCCGAAAGCTTGAACTCCGTGCCATTGAAGAAGATAAGGTCAAATTGCGTAACACCAATGCAAGAACCAATGACCACTCTTCTTCCAGACCTTCTTCTGCCCACTCCCAATCTAAGGGGTCGGCAAACACTGTCATCTTTAGACCATCATCTTCAATAATAACCAACCGACCAGCATCTTCAACATTAGACTACATCAATAAACATTTTCAACGTCAATCCATACAGCGTCAATTCACTCCAATTGGAGAGTCATATACCTCTGTGTTGGATAAACTCGTCAAGCAGGGGGTCCTCAATCTCCCTTCAATCCGACCACATCAATTCGACCCCTCAACACCTATCCCTGCATGGTACAGGGAAAACCACTTTTGCAACTATCACCGTGTCAAAGGCCATGACATGGATCACTGTCAAACTTTCAAAAACATCGTACAGGACATGCTCGACAAAGGGGATCTTATTTTAGATAACCCGAATGCACCGCCCAACCAAAACCTTGACATTTTCAAGCAACCCTTTTCTAATCACCCGCCTACTCAAGACAACATCCAAACCATGATCAATGACCCTCAAGACCATGATATACACACAGTCGACACTATCTTTTCTCTTATCCCTGACCAACCTCTTTCACAGGTGGAAGACCCTTCTTCCCCTATACCTCCTCCACATGGTGAAGAACTTTCTTCTCCTACTTGTCCTCCATCGACTTCTCCCATATTGGAGGATGCTTTGACCACATCAACACCAGCTGCCTCGCTTTCATCCTTATTATCATCCATAGATGATCATACCTTTTTGACTCCTCAACCACACACAGCAGCCATGACTACTCCAGTGCTCTTTCCTCTTAAAGAACCCTCACCTTTAATCTCTTCTCCATCGAGAGAAGAACCGTCCACATCTAAGTCCAAACCCACGCAAGCGTCCATCATGCCCAAAGCGATTAAACCTATTGGTGCTCGCCCCACATCTAACCTCGCCTCGCACAAAGGTGGCCCTCAACTCAAACCAAAGAAGGCTACTAAACCACACCAGAGGCCTCCTCCCCTATCTTCGTCATTACCTTCAATCTTGGGCCCACATCCGTCTACTTTACTTGGAGTGCTTCCCACTCCCATACTTCACAGAGGCACATCGCCTCCATTACTCCTTCAACCCGTTATACTTATACCTCCTCCAAACCATCGATCAATGCATCTTATGCCTCTCAAACCAAAATCACCAACCCTCACTGCAATAAGACACTCAGACCCGTTAGCAGGTTCTTATGCCTTGCTGTTATGGCAATTGTTGCAGTCCTCTCGTATCTATCTCCCGCCTCTTAGACCATATCAATCTCTCAGACCAAAACCCCCTTGGTTCGATGACACTCGCATTTGTGCGTACCATCGCACGCCTGGGCATGACACCGAGCAATGTTGTGCCCTCAAGGTCGCCATTCGCCAATGTCTTGGGAATGACACCCTTCTTCTCAACCACATCATCAATAAACCTTCAACACCACCCCACTCATCAACTCTCGGATCAAGGCCATCTTGGTTCGACAACTCTACATTCTGTCATTATCATCACACTCCGGGACATGACATTGAGCGTTGTTACGCTCTTAAAGTTGTCAATCGTCAACAACGGAGAAAGGATTCCTTTCTCATCAAGGATCCTCTTGACCACCCCTCCGACAAATCATCAACACCAACCCATGCCTCTCCAACCTCATCACCTAAATCAGGATCTCCACGCCAGACTAGGGTCCCTTCACCGCCTTTAACCCCCTTATTCGACATCAACACAATCCATCTTACCACTAAACCTCAATTGACCTTAACCAATCCGTCAAACATTCTCCCTAGCCGCTGGGGGAATTCAACCTTCATCCAAACCTCGACCAATTTTTCAATACAGTCTCGACCACATATCAATCACTCTTTCAACTTAACTTCAATTAGACCAGCAACCAAACATTTAACCCAACCTCAACTAAACATTCGACCCAACCAAAGACCAAATACCAACCAATCAACCCTCGACCTACCATTGACCAACTATCACATGACCAAATCTCACCCAAACATTCAACCAACCTTTTTATTAAAACATCCAACCAGTCTCGATCAATCAACAACCATATCAACCAACTTCACATCCACTCATCAATCAACACCTGACCAATCTGGAAAGAGACACATGGGGCAAGTTTGCTCCTAATTGGCTCGGACCTTTTATTATCACGCACAAGTATGGATTAGGGACTTACCGTCTGTCTTCTCTTGATGGACGACTAGAACCTGAGCCTCTTAATGCGTTGCATCTGCGACCGTTCTACTGCTAGTCGAGTATTCATCCACTTGACACTTAACTTGAGCTCGTCCCTTGAGCAATCCCCATCCTCTTAATCCTACTTCTTTTCAACCCTATTCCTCTTAACAATTCCTATAACCCTTTTATGATGTATGGATGCTTTGTCCTAATAAAAGGGAGCCCTTGACCTTCTATAATCTTGTCCACGACTCACATTTCTGTAAAAATAAATCAAGATGTCACAATATCCATGGTCACTATATCAATATCAAAATCAAAAGGCAGACTGCTCCCTCGAAGGATAGCTGTCATATCATTGCTGTAATTAATAGACTGCTCCCTCGAAGGATAGCTATTCAAAAGCCCTTATATTAAACAAACATCTAGACCACTCCCTCGAAGGATGGCTATGACTAATCTGGCAATAAACAGCATTATTTTAGAAGCTTCCTGCATTGATCAGCTTCACAACCTGACCACCAAGCAAATGACATCTCTATGTAGACTTCCCGCATTGATCAGTCTGTGCCTTAAAAAAAAAAAATGAGTCATGGACTTGACTTATAGTTGTCTCAGGGTCTCCTATAAAAAGGGGCAAAGTTATCTCTGCTCTTAACACGGGTTACCCTCTTTCCTCCTCCTATCACCTGCTCAAGGGACTTTGAGCTCACTTTAATGTCTAAGTGATTCGATTACCACTCTAACATCACTATGGTCAACGACGTCACGCATGAATGGGGCTCTTGGTTCTCATAACCCCTATCTATGCTATCTTTTTGGTCCTTGTCAATGAAAGAGCAATATGCTTTTCACTTCTTCTACACTTTGGTCACATTCACCTTCATCACTTGTCAATTGACTCAGCTCAACTCTCTTTTTAGACCACTCCCATAGCCTATTCATCCTAGTTTCTATGGACACCAATACACATGGAAACTATCGACCCGCCGCAATTTATGTTCAGCATAAACCAATACTTGCTGAAGCATAAATAGACCTCAATTCATTTTTAGCATACATCCATCACGAATATGGAATATTGCTAGGGATGAAAAACCCCTCAACCAATGTTGTAGAATAAACCATTTGGAAAAGGCTGCAACATCTTTTTTTTCCTCATCATTTCATCATAACCAAGACCAATCTATCAACCATTTTAACCACCTGTCTACTACTCGGACCCTTTGTTTGAACTACATTGGTCTGAGGCCCTTCCACAGGGGCTATGTAGGCAGCACTCAGATGACACGACTATCTTTTGAGGTTAGCTCGACCATTCTCGTTTGTTCATCTCTCTGATGGACAAACCTTCTTTCCTTCTTTTAACCATAACCTTGCCCTTGACCACAACCCATTTTATCCCTTTGACCCTCCCTCCCTTCTAGGGAGAACTACATTGGCCTGAGGCCCTATCACCAGGGCTATGTAGGCAGCACTTAGTTGACATGGGATCTTCTGGGGTTAGCTCGGCCACATCCTTTCATCCATTCATCCATCCATCGCCCACCAACCATTGGAGATCATGCCTATCTCCTCCGACCTCGACCACTTCCAAGACACTGTTGCCTTGGTTGTTTTTTGAATGTGTGCTACCTCACGGTTGGTTAGCAAAATTGTCTGCAGACTATTTTTGACCCTTCGCAAGTATAGGATCGCAAGCCAGTTGATCCCCACTACTTGTGACTTTTTCATGTTTCTAGGAGCACTTCCTGCACCCGGGATACCTAGAACGCGATGACCCATTTAGAGCTTCAGCTTAGATTGAATAACCCGATCAGCAGACGACTAAATGCTGGGGCCTGATTATTTCAATTTTGGCACTCCTCGACCCTTGACCTGTGACACTTTGGCCTGACCATCTCGTGCAGTGGTATGCGCGCAATCACGGCCTTTGCCATGTTCACCCTCACCCTTTTTTCATCCACTCTTTGTCAAATCAGCACCCGATTCCCAGTTCCCTTCCCTCAACTCCTGCTTTGAGGGGGAATACCTTATCCCTCACTCGGGGCAATCTGCTACCTGTTTTTGTCTTGCAGTTCATTCGAACAACCAACAAGATGAAATCAACCTTATCCCTCACTCGGGGCAATCCGCTACCTATTTTTGTCTTGCAGTTCATTCGAACAACCAACAAGATGAAATCAACCTTATCCCTCACTTGGGGCAATCACTCCTGTTTTTGTCTTGCAGTTCATCCAGAACAACCAACAAGACAAAAAGGGGCAAATGTAGACACCAAAATCGTGTCGACTCCCCTGATCATTCCCCGTCTTATTCTTCTTCACCTATTTAACCCTTGTCGATCACTTGTTCCACCAACCTTGACCCTGGCAGCATGTAAAAATGAGCACAGAGCTAAAGCTAGACTCTGTCCCCATTGTGCATCTGCCGACGACGGTCTTTACCCGGCCGATGTCACCGACGTCGGTCACTTATCGGCCGACGTCGGCAATCCTGCCGACGTCGGTCACCTTGCCGTTATCCATTATCAATTATCATTCAGTTTCTCGAATAGTTATCGAACCATCTCTCAAACCGTCCCTCGCCTTCATCAGCGTCCACCGATCAATCCCGAAGGCTAATCAACCATTTTTTGAATCAAACCGATCAATCATTCAATCGACCTCTGAACTCTGACATTCACAGACTTTGGCAATCAACACTCTCGCGATCAACCAACTCTGGCATCAACTAATCTGCATTCGCTTCAATCCGGCACTGCACAGACAACTTCAACTATGGCTTTCATCATGTCTTCTGACAGGTAAGTATTTTTTCCTTGTTTATTTTCATCTCTTTCTGATTATTATTTGTTCATTATTTCTGTCATCCCGAATCTTCAAACCATAGACCCAAGTTCTAAATCTCTCCTTTACATCCCTGCCCACTATCCGAATCCATAACTCTGTCCAAACTCGACTAAAACCCCCAGACTCTGTTCAAACCCGACCTTACCTTGCCCAGACCCTGTCCTGACCTTATCTCGATTCTATCAGACCTTGTCCCGACCCTGTCAAGACCCTGTCCCAACTCTCCCAGACCTTCTGCAACTCATCCAGAACCTGTCTCGACCGACGCCGGTCACTGCCCCGACTGACGACGGCACCTAAACCGACGTCGGCACCTTCCCTAACTGACACCGGCACCACAGAGATCGACGCCGGTGACTGTGCAGAATAGTGCTGCATATCAGGTACACATTTTATTTTCTGTCATTTATTTCTGTCATTTTATCTTTCATTATTATCTACTTTCGTCCAATATTCTGCTTTTTTATCAGTGGGTTGATATCCTTCTAGGAAGTCTTCGTACTTCCGGGATCGGGCATTCGCCTGACAGCCCACCATATCTTTGACTAACGTTTTTCCGTGTTTTAGTCTCTTTTCTTCGCAGGTGTCATTCCTCCACAGCCAAAGAGGAGAATCTTCCAACGTCTGATTTCGGTGTGCATGACTTTATCAAGTACTTCTAGCCTTGTCCATTTCTTTTAGTTTCTTATTTCATCTTTTGAATGTAGAAAGCAATTTTGCATAGAAACAGTAATGCCTATGACTATGTTAGATATGTATATGGAACTACATTATGTACTCCATGGACTACACCACTATATGTAGGCTACTCTCACTATACTAGTCTCCAAACCCTTTGAGTAGGTGGGATAGAATATCTCTTATGAGGTTCTGTCATGGGAAGCACATTTCTCTCATGATGAGTAGCTGATGATTCTTGTGAAGGAATGTCCACTGAATCATGGAGGAATGAGGTTTATGGATCCATGATGGAGGATATCTTAGTGCCCCCAGTGTGAATGCTATGATACCATTATCAACACATCTATTAATATAGTCCCTAAGTCCATAACAATCATTATCTCTGTGTCCACAGATATGATGATAGTTATAAAATGGATGATGTGGCTATCTGTGTAAGAGATGTGGATCTCAATGATGAATAGAATGTAATGTAATTAATCTCATATCTAGTAGTGTTTATAATATGATGTATGAGCTATCATACTCTGAATCAAACTATAATGGTGCTTTAATACTATTCTCTATAGTGCATACTATACGTGGTGCTTTGGAAACTAGCTCTGTATTCTTAACTAGTTATTTTTTTGGTTGTGGTCTCCTATCTTGTTTGGGACATGGTGGATGATATGTGCTAGGAGCTGTAGATGGAGGTAATGCTATGAAGTCCAGAGTAAGCCAATCAACTAAATCTAACTCAATCAATCCCAATTTCTTCTCTAAAGCTAAAACTATATAACATAAGTGCTTAAAAGAGGACTCTATTTGATATAATTTATGTTCTAGGAGGGGTTTGTAAATCCCCTTAATAAAGATATGCTGAACCTCTAAATCTATTGGTTTATAGATCAATCATAACATGTGAGTCTTGAATCATAAGATATAATCACTAACTGGCTCTGAAGGATTTTGATGCAATGTGAAAATTTTCTCATAAGTAACACAAGGGCCCATGTTTGATATGTAATATTTTAGAAATGCCTCCTCTAAGTCATCATATGTATGTAAGGAACCAACATGGAGTAGATGAAAGAACCAATTCTATGCATCACCCACTAATGTTTGCTAGAATAACTTCAATAGAATCAAAGGACTCATATGAGATGGCAAAGCCTTCTAAAAGGCTTTAAGGTGCACGAATGGATTTCTAGTTCCTTCAAATTGAGGCAATGATGGTATTTAAATAATTTTAGGCAATGAAACTTTGACAAATATTTTTGGAAGAGGGTTACCATGCAAATCTTTAGCATCCATCCAAGACTTATAAGCCTTTTTTTCCAAAGTAAGGAGATGAACTTGGTGTTTTAATTCACCAACTGAATGCATTAAAGAAATAATCTCTTGGGATGGTATATTAATATCTTGAAGTGGTTCATTTAAACATTGATTTTGATTATTTATTTTAGCCATGGGAATGCTACATTTAACAATTGTATCATAGAGAGGAGGTGTGTTCACTTTAAACTTTGGAGGAATGGTAACTTGGAACTTAGTAGAGGGATGTAGGATACCATTCTCTTTAGGTGAAGAGTGAGAAATGGGTGCTACTGTAGTAGGGGGTGGCTTGGGAGATTCATTGGTATCTTTAGTATTTAGTGAATCACATTATAATTGAATAGAAGATGTGATGTTATCATTAACGTGTGCATCATTTAAAATAAAATAATGCATAGAAGTAGAAGTGTTTTTTAATGCATTATGTTTGAGAGGAGTGAGATAAGAGTTATAAGCATGAGATGCATTTTCTTCTTCACTATATGTATAATAGTCATCATTATTCCTTGCATTATCATAATCAGAATTTTGTTCATTTGAAAGAGGAGAAGTAGAAGTATTACTTTCATATTCACTCTCATTGTCATATTCATTTGAATGTTCACTATCATACTCATTAAAACTTTTATTATCACTAGGGAGAGGGGTAAGAGAAGATGTTAATTCTTTTCTAATATGTAATAAATTGTCATGTGAAATTGGAATACTATGTGCATCTATGTTATCCTTGGATGGAGTGTATGCATTATTTTCATTTGCAATACAAGAAGTAAGAGTAAGAGAGTTATCATTTAGACCTTATTTTGTCATTTTTTGAGATGAAAAAGTAGAGTTAAGAACATGAGATAGATCATTTGAACTATGCATTGGAATTTTTATTCTATTACATTTATATTATTGTAATTTAAACATAGAAGTAACAAAAGAGAGAGAGAGATTAGGTTCAAATAGAAGCAAATTATCACCAATGAGAGATTCACTTGGAAATGCATGACTAATTTTTATATTTGATGTATTGTGCATAGGAGAATGAGGTGAAAAGTAACTTTCCCATTTATCAAAATTATTTTCTTTAGAAGAGGGAAGGAAAGAGATAGGTTTAAGAGAAGAAGATGCATCTAGTTTTTCTTCACTATCACTTTCATATATATCATCATATTCCTCATTGCAACAATATTAATTGTCTTCATTGTAAATGAAATAATTTTTCAAATTTTTGGCTAATGTGCAATTTTGCAAATTTGTCCATTCATTGTCATAATTATGAGAACAATTTAGAAATTTATCTATAGGATGAGAGGGAAGAAGTGCCTTATTGGCCATTTTATTGATTTCACCAAAGAGCATATGTAAAATTATTATTAAGAAAATAAATGCAAAAATAAATACTAACATAGATATTTTGAAATTATTTTTAACACTCCAAACAATTTGCAAAAATAACAAAATTTTTATCTAAAAATTGTAAGGGAAGAAGGCTTGGGGTTTGAGGACCTAGTTTGGAAATCTAGGGTTTTGGGTTGGCGTTTTAGAATTTTTGAAAATTATTGTAATAATTTAAATTCTAAAATAAATTTGAATAAAATAAATGCACACAAATTTATACAAAAATCAGAAATTTGAAATTGAATTTTTGCACAAAAATATGAAGGAAAAATCCTAAGGGTACCTAGGGTTTGAAATTTGTTCAAAATAAGTCGGGTTGACCAAATGATTTAATTTTTTTGGGAATAATAGTTTTTTACTCCTATTTTAGTTAAGGGTCTAGATTAATAAATTATTAAATAATATTGTAATAATTATAGTCTTGATTTGTATAATTTATTTATCTTTTTTACCTTTCTAAAATAGCAATAAATAAGAAGAAACAATGACTTAGCTAAAAATAGGATGAAATGACTAAGGTAGGGTCTAAAATAGGCTATGTAGGATTATAATAGTGTCAAAAATTAGAATTTGGATTTCATTTGGTGAAAGGACAGGAGCACTAAAAATAGGACACTTCAAGATCTAGTACTGTTGTCCACTCCTACCATTGTTGTCCAAACTAGTCATAGAGACCTGAGCTTTTTGCATTCTCTTCATTGTCTTGTGTAAGCTTGCCTATGAAATATTGAGTGTTTAATGTTGATAGATATTTTTATAGGGATTATTTAATCTTCAAACCCTAACCTTCCATCATGATTGATGGATAGGATTTTAATCACTTGAAAAGGGGGGTTAGTGTGTGTAAGATACATTGAACGTATGATCCACACCCCTTGTGTGGGAAAAATGCCTACATATCAATACTCAAAAGAGGGATCAAGCCATATTTATTTCTCCCACCTAATGTGATTTATGAAATAGTGTGATGTAGATGCAAAAATCCCAAATGAAGAGTGCTTGAGGTGGCTAGGACTGGTATAAGAGTTTTGAATATGTTTACAGTTGTGTTGGGTGATTGTATGCAGAGAATAGGGAAGTTTGCCTTAGTATTTTTCTTGTATTATTTCTTACTTTGTAATATTTTTCACCTCCCTTTATAAATGATATTTGGATGGGATTTTATAGTGAACTATTGGTCATGGG
The DNA here is from genome assembly GCA_037957365.1 of Torreya grandis. Classification (NCBI taxonomy): domain Eukaryota; kingdom Viridiplantae; phylum Streptophyta; class Pinopsida; order Cupressales; family Taxaceae; genus Torreya; species Torreya grandis. The sequence continues at coordinate 2,090,442 of JARHVA010000143.1, read as the reverse complement.
TTAGATGTATTTGTGCTAAGCTGACATAATGAAGAATAGGAATTAGATGAAAAAAATCATTTAGGCTCAAATTGTAAAGGGGAAAGAGAACTAAAAATATGAGACCTGAGGGTCTAGCACTATAGTATAGGTATGACACTCCTATCCTATAGGTTTGGGACATGGGGGGATAGAATTGGCCTAGGAAAATAGTTTGACTGAGGTGGAATGATCATTCAAAAGTCTATGGATGACTGACAATGAGAAAAAAGGTGTCTATAAGGGTCACAATAACATGCAAGGACCTATAGATTAGGTGTCACAAGCTACACTCAAACTACCAATTTGGACATTTTATATGACTACATAATGATTTAACTTTTTTGGGAATAATGGAGTTTTATTCCTATTTTAGTTAAGGGTGTAGATTAATAAATTAGTAAATAATATTGCAGTAATTATATTCTTAATTTTAATAATTTATCTATCTTTTTTACCTTTCTAAAAATATAAATAAATAAGGAGAAATAATGACTTAGCTATAAATAGGCTAAAATGACTGAGACAAGGTCTAAAACTAGATGTGCAAGACTGGGACATTGTCACAAATCAAAATTTGGCTTTCATTTGGTGAAAGGATAGGAGCAACAAAAATAGGATACTTCAAGGTCTAACATTATTGTCTAGTCCTGCCACTTTTGTCCAAATTAGTCATAGAGACCTGAGTTTTTTAGGTTCTCTTCACTATTCTTGTGTAATCTTGCCTATGAAATCTTGAGTGATAAATGTCGATGGAGCTTGTTATAGAGATGATTTAATCTTAAAATCCTAACCCTCCATCATGCTTGATAGATAGGATTTGAATCACTTGAAAAGGGGGGGGGGGGGGTTAGTGTGTTTAAAATCACTCAATGTGCAATCCACACCTCTTATGTGGGCATGCTGCCTACATACCAATAATCTAAAGAGGGATCAAGCCATATGTCATTCTCCCACCTAATGTGTTTTGTAAAATAGTGTGATGTAGATGTAAAAATGCCAAATTGAGAGTGCTTGAGGTGGTTAGGGACTGGTATGAGAGTTTGAATATGTTTGCATCTATGTTGGGTGATTGCATATAGAGAATAGGGAAGTTTTTCTTAGTAGTTTACTTGTATTTTTGCTTGCTTTGTAAGATTTTCACCTCCCTTTGTAAATGATCTTTGGATAGAATTTTATAATGAACTATTGGTCATGGGTTAGATGTATTCATGCTAGGTTGACATAATAAAGAATAGGAATCAAATGAAAATAACCATTTGGGCTCAAATTACAAAGGGATATGAGCACTAAAAATGGGACACCCTAGGGTCCATTGCTATAGTCTAGGTATGGTGCTCTTATCCTATAGGCTCAGGACCTAGGGGATAGAATTGGCTTGGGAAAGTAGCTTGGTTGAGGTGGAATGATTGTTTATAAGTATACAGATGATTGGCAATGAGAAAAAGGTGTCTAGAAGGGTCATAAGACCATATAAGAAGGACCTATGGATTGGGTGCCACAAGCCACACTCAAGCTACCAATTTGGACATTTTATATGACTATAGAATGTAATATGATATGATGATGATGGATACTAAAAGTGATAATAAGATATAATAAGGTTGATATGGTATAAGGAAAATATGGGATAACTTAGACAAAGATGTTGGATGAAGAGTTAAACATGTTTTGGATAGATGATCAAACAAGGCTAGATAGGGTGATAGAGAAATAGGAGGATGTAAAAGGTAAAACTAGATTAAGATATGTCTAATATGGGACAATAAGATATAAAATATATACAATATTATATGAGGTGAATAATGAATAAGGCAATATATGATGATAAATAAGATGGGTAAGGATATACAAGATAAGGATGTATAAGATATGATGAAGGATAAGGTAGATAATGATATAAAAGATATGATGATGGGTAAATTAGATAAGGATGTACATGGTGATTAAGAATGTACAAGATGGGGATATAAAAGATGATAAGGTTATGAGGATATACAAGATGATTTAGTTCATATAAGATAATGATTTATGAAGGAAATGAGATGGTATAGCTAAAATATGGTATATGTATGATTAAGGTAAGACTAAAGGATATGAAGGAGGTATGACTTAAGATGAGATAATGATGGGAAAAAATGTGATGATGGACAATGTAAGATTAGATTAGATGATAATACTGAATATGGGGTACTAAGGGTATGACTAGGATGGGACAAGATACAAGATAAGGATGTGATTTAGGTAGACTAAAGAATAAAACTAATGATGTGGAAATAGTGTTATGACTAAACAAGGTTAGGGTATGGCTAGGTTATGGGATACAATGGAATAATATGGTAGGGTTAGGATAGAATAATCAATACTAGATTAGGCCAAGAAGATATGATATGGTAGAGGTTTGACTAGTGTTAAAGGTATAAGACTAGACTAGGATATGATTAGGATGAGAGGTGATGAGAGTAGATAAGATGAGATGAGGTAAGATAAGAATGTACAAGTCAAGGGGATAAAGATAGAATGTACAAGGCAATAGATATAGGCAAGGATATATAAGATGATGATATAGGATACCTAGATAGCCATGTATAGGATTGGGTGAAAGGTTGAATCAACTCAAAAAAAACACTGGTCTAACACAACACACATAAAATCAAGAAAACCATAAAACTAAGCTTAATAAACTAATTTGGAAGTATAACTTGACACCCACCCCACCTTATGAATTTTTAGGAGAGGTGCTAGATTGGTGCCCCATTATGGAAGCTCCCAACCCTCTCTACCTATTTTTACCTGGTGTGCCACTTGAGGGATGTTGATTCCCTAGTATTGGAGTACTTATTATAGTTTAAGGTATTAATATAGTCTATATAAAATCTCTAGAATCATCCTTGAGATACACAAGGTACATGGGGCCCAAATTTGTATAGGGTGTTGTCTAATGCTTGGGTCAGAGAGTTAATTCCTCACCTTCATGGGATCTTGTATGGGGTCTCCTACTTAGCCTAATGATAGTTGTCCCTAATTTTTAAACTTATCTAGAACACAAAGTGTGGTTGAATTAATGGTGATAAAATTCACATCACCAACCCCTAAGACTAACAACAAGTGTGTGGGGATGAAATTCTTGTCATGTTGTACCCTAGAAAATAAAAAATTGGGGATGGTTTATTAGTGGTTTTCAATCCTCTTTAAATCATCTCAAGGATGCAAGGAGAAGAGGATACACCATTATATCACTCAAGTGATACTAAGGTATGAAAAAAGGTTTATTATATATTAATTTAATGCATGAGGCAAAAAAAGGAATCAAAATATAAAACATATAAAAAATTAAGTCTTAAAACCATGTCTTTGACTAATGTCATGTAAGAAAATAGGTTAGTAGTTTGAATTTTTGCCTTTGAATGTTCATCCTATACTCACACCATTAATAATTTACCTTAAAGTTGAAATCACCTATGTCTATGTCAAAATTACTTCTTCTCAGTTACCTCAAAAAAATACATAGTCATTATGAAGTCAAAATCACATATAGAAACACAATAGCCTGGATAACATGGTAAAATCTTAGATTTCTACAAGTTATTTTTCAAAACAAATTAAAAAAATCATGTTAATAATTTTATTAGTAAACTCAAAATCACTTATAGTTTTGGCAAAATCATAACTAACAAGTAAGATCATAGGAACCAAAAAGTGATATTACAATGCTTAAGAAAAACAAAATATTCTAAGGTTAGTTGTGCCTCTAGGTCTAGTATGAAAAAGATCAACTAATTAGTGTGTCTCTAAATAGAGTCTACAAGATATTATAAAATATGATTAATTACAAAATATTAATCAAAATCGTAACTACCAACCTCAAAATCACTACTAGAAATGAAGATCACAATTAACTATAAGCTATTTTACAAACTGTACAAAAATTGAGATATTTTATAGATTTTAAAAAAAATAAATCTTCTTATAAGAGGTGTTAAATTATTATCTTCTTAGATTAAATTATTTATGGAAACTTACAAGACTAAAAATAGTGCTAGATTATTAGGCTTGTGTCAAAATTGAAACTAATGAGTTGTGGTTTTGCTCGATGTAAGATTTTTAGTTCAACACTACAAAATAGATGTTAGAAATAAATAATAAGGAATGAAAAATAGTAAGTAAATATGTACAACCATAAAAAATAGGTTACACATCAAACACTATGTACAAATATTATTAGTAAAAATCATAGCTGAAATATCAAAATCACGTCTATAAGTCAATATTGCTACTTCTTATAGACAATATTGAATAAGAGACAAGAACTGATGATTTTAACATGATATATTTCTTGATTTATTTCCTTAAATAAAATAGATTAGACAAAGAGAAAAATTGTAAAAAGACCTAATTATACTGCATGATAATGTGATTAATGTCAGTTTATGAGTTAAAGTAAAATCTCAACTGATAGTATCAAAATCATAGATTACAATCAAAATCACAGGTAACAATAAGTGATTTTACATAACCACACTAAATTTTTTAGGTAACCTAATGGATAACAATTAACCACCATAGACAAGTCAAAATCATAACTATCAAGATTGAAACCATAATTGTAAAATCACCTTTATCAAGGCAAAATCACTTTTCTCCTAGAACATGTAAGTTTTTAAAATTTAAGCCCAAATTATTCCTATCTAGACCTACAAGTTGAATTTATCACATTTTACACACATACAAGGCTAGTTCAGAGGATTATCCTAATGTGGTTTCCAAATGTATGATCAAAAAATTGAGCAAATGGATTAAACAATAACAATATGTTGTTGAAATCAACTCAAATACTAGATCATCAAAAACATTGGAAATAAAATAAAATTCCAATAATAAAAATTAAAATTAGAGGAATCATATGATAATTATAGAAAGGATTTGACTCTCAAGTGGATAAAGATCAGGTTCCAAGACCAAAAGATTAATGCTTGATGGATTGCTTATAGACTTAGATTTTTGGCAGCTTGTTGTTGCCTAGATGACAATTAGTTGATAGTAATTGTTTTCTTAGGTGATTGATTCATCATGGTTTGGAATTGAGGGATGATCTAGTTTAAATATGAGAATGAGGAATATTAAAGGAAATTAAACATTCCTAAAAAACCTTTAGAATTAGAGGATTTTAGAGAGGATGGAGAAGTTAAAGGAGAATTAGAAAATTCTAGATTCTCTTAATGATTTAATGAAGATTAGATGAAGTTTATTTGTTAATGAGATGTGATTAGGTGGGTTAAAAAGGTGGTGATGTCATGACTAGGGACTAGGCTTGTAGGAAAGCCTAGTAATAGGTGTGTAGGTTGGATTTTAGAAATTTAAAATTGGAAAGTGGACATGGATGGGATTATTAGATTAATGGGATATTAATAAGAGGTGGGATAATATGATTAATAATATGTGGGATATATGAAAGTTAGGATGGTGTAGGAAATATAAAATGGGGGACTAAACTAGTGACTAGGAGGGCATTAGTAAATATAAATTAGATGAAGTTAGACAAGATTTGTGATGAAATTAATAAGCCATAGAAGGTGAGCAAATTATAATGCATACAACCTATTTTAGGTGTCACTGTCTTACCAACCATTGGTGTAAATTTATTATTGGTAGTGATTTACCCCATTTTAGTTGAATTACCATTAAAAGCAAGGTAAAATGATTACTCTAGGGAGATCTACCAATTAGAAATGTAAAATAGCAGTTCCATACCTATCCTAGTGGTTGAAAAGAGTAAACATGCAAAAGGAAAATACTGAACTGACAAATGAATTTTAAAGAGAGGAAAATGTAAAATAATGGTCTCACCTAATATGAATTCTATATTTTTGAACTTAGATTTGGACTATGCAAGCCTAAAGTTAATTGTGTGTCAAATTTGAAGTTATAATTCTAAATAAAAAAGAATGGTGATTGTATTGTTATTATCTAGGGCAAGATCAACATTACCAAGATTTTACTAATGATCATGTCCTCCTCTTGCACCATTTTTATACTAGGTATATTTCAAGGTTATGTAACTTTCAATTCCACTTCAAAAATGGATGTCGTGGCTATCTATATTTTTAATTTTTAGAGTTGATGGATAAAACTATCTTATTTTTCTCCTCAATGATCTTAACCTATCTTTCCATAATGAAAACATAAATGAAAATGAGAAGGGAAGAAGTATCTAGACTAGAAAACCATAGAGGTGTTTTAAATACATATCCCACATGCCAAAATCAGACCTCTTATAGTTCATGTAGAGTGTGACTAGATAAATTGAATAAGGTATTCAACCTCCTCTTCCCAAAGTGTGAGAGGAAACTAAGTGCACATCCTCATAGGCCTTCTTTGGGTACAAAATGTGATGCAAGTCCTTGAATAGTGATAAATTAATGTATAGTACACCCAGACTTGAAAATGAATGACTAACAATAGACCAGAAACTTATCGAGAATGATGATGATAATTGTTATGGATTCTATTCAATTGGAACCCCTCATTAAAATAATCATAGTTTATTTTTATATATAGGATTCTCATATTTGAATTAAATATGTATTGTGGTGAAAATTTCAAAAATGATAAAGGAAAACAACCAATCAATGGATATAAACATGGAAAAAAGACCCACAAAAATAAAAAGGATGAAAACATCAGGCCCACCTTTTTTTCCTACGGTAGAAACGAGGATAGAATTTTTATCCCAAAATAAGAAATAGACACTCATATAGAGAGAACAAATAAAACATGCCATGGGCACAAAATGAAAAAAATTAAAACAATAATTAGAATAAAATATGATCACAAGATCAAAAAAAAAAGAAGAGAGATAAAAACCCATAAATAGGACCCTAATTCAAGGTAATAACCCATACTAAAAATATTATACTAACAAGACTTATATAAAGAATAGGTGTATACATAATTCCCATACTTTGATGTGCATATGTGAGTGATGCATGTGTGTATAAAATTTAAATGATACATAGTTGAATCATGTACTTAGATATATCATATGAAGAGGAGGAAGAAGATTTTTTCATGTGTCCATCCACACATTTGTCATTTCAAAAATTTAGCATACCTGTCAACAATGGGCATTTTATAATAAGTAATCAATGCCATTTATGGTCATTATGATTATTTGAAAATTTTAAATTGAAAATATAATGAGCATAGGAATGAATACACTTTCTCTCTATGCAAATAAACTATTATTGTAACTTGAAAAATTATGCCCATCTTTTTGATTGACAACTTTTTTGACATGCACTAGACATATCCACCTCTTCTCTAGGAGTATTTTGAACCCAACCCACTTCTTAATCAGGGAATTTGATAATTTTTCTCCAAGTATAACTACCCCAAAAAAAATTAGTAGCCTTCACTTAGTAGTGATTAAAAAATGTTCTAAAAATGTTCTACCCAAACTTTTGATTATTAGCCTTTTGTCAATAGGAGCTGAAAGATGTTTTGAAAATTATTTAATATATGCCCTCTTTTGAGGTGAGGGATTTAATAACTTGTACCTCTCAATAACTCATCTCAAAATAATGTAGTTTTAAGAACATTATTTATTAATATTAAATATAATTGATACCATTTTTAAAATGTTATAAAACACATGTAATTATCATAAACCATTACATGAAAATCCCCATAATTAGATAACTATATAGGCAAATAGTCATGCCTCAAATGTCATGTCTCATAGGAAAGATGATATCATGTAATGCTCAATTCAAAATATACTACTCTAGTGAATATCGATGTTATATCGCATAGGAAATATAACATCATGTAAAGTTCAATGCACAATATACTACTCTAGTGAGTATCAATTTATATAAATATATCCTCATGTAAATCTCAATGGGTATGATGCATCATCCTCCAATGAGGATGACGTGGTGTAGGTGGGGGGAATGGATAGAAAATGCCCCATTAGAAACATAATAGGAGAGATGGGATGATGTCTAGGTGACAATAACGTAATATAATTAAATATACGGTAAGGTCCATATGTGGATGCATCATTCAATGAGCATGATAGTCCATAGGAAAATAATATGCCTTGATGTATCGAAGTGGATGAGGATGAAATTATGCCCCAAAATGTAGATAAATTCTTAGGGTAACAAGATGTATCAATAGATGTACCATGTATGAATTCCAAGCATGTGTATGTATGTATGTATGCATACATGCATGTATGTATGGATGTGTGTGGGTATGCATGCATATATATATATATGTGTGTGTGTGTGTGTGTGTGTGTGTGTGTGTGTGTGTGTGTGTGTAAGATAATGTCATACCTGTATGAAGAAACAATGTAGGAATACTAGACAAAGGTGCATGATAGGATCCATATATTGGAGATATTTAAAACTAAAGTTATTAGAGAATATATGTGGGTATCATGCCCCAATAAGAAAATATAAGTATATATATGATCACTGAATCTCATAGGATAGGTTATTATAATGATGGTGAGGATGTTTTTCACTAAACTTAGTATAGAAAGTGAATAACTCATAAGGAACATGCAGGTATAATGATTCTATTGCAAATTTATTAATACGTAAACCAATATGTAATATATTCATGTGTATATGAAGTATTAAAAGCATAATGTGTTAATATATAAAATGTGCATATGAAATAGGTTCCTACTAGTGTAATAATGAAAGGCACGTAGGAAATTTAGATTCATATACTAATATGCTATGAACAAGGTTAAATTAAATAGAAGGTGTGGTATACCCTTGTGGGCAAGAATGCATGTATATATATGTAAGATCATGTAATGATCAATATTAATGTAGTGTTATATGAAAAAGTGTAACATTGGTCCCAAGAGTCAAGGTATGGATAGTAAGATCAATGTTGAGAAGGGCAAACAATGTGCCCCAATAGATGCTTCATATGAACAATATATATAAAGTAATTTCAATGAGATGTGGAGGATGTTTCCCACAATAATAAAGCAATATATGTCCCATGTATGTGATGCACTTCTAAGAATACTAAGTATAACAATGAATCATAGACATAATAGTAGAACTATGGATGGTATGGTACCAAGGTGTAATATATATGCAAGTATCGATCACAATGTATAAGATGTAAGAATCCATGTAATAATAACATGTAGATATTCATGTAAACATTCTCAATGTATATGATAGAAAGAAATGTATAATAAATGTAAAGTGGCTCTATATAGTATATGGAAAGCTATAAAGATATCACCATGTAAAAACACTTGTGTAGATATTCCCCTCTTTTGTATGTCTATAACCATATATAACATGTATATCCTACATCTCAACCACTCAAATTACACCATGAGAATCACGTGATGAAAGAATGAATATATAAACTAATAGCATAGGTAGGTAAGCATTGTATGCATCATATGCCCAAGATGAAGAAATTTTTGAATTTTGAATTTTATGAATGTTTTTTTATTATTTTATAATTTTATAGTGAAATAACACAAGACACTATGTAAATTATGGTACAATAATTATGTATCGATGAAGCATTAGATGTATGTGACCATGACTAATATGTAAGTGTACTCAAGCAATAATGTTGTAGTCACGAATAGTAAGATATGCCATACTAATTATCAAAATTAGCATACAATAGGTAAGGATAACCTAAATCATCAAATGAGATAGTCAACATGTAAATAAGGTTATAAATCCAATGGGTAAGTGCATGGAACTATGAGTCTAAAAGGGGGTCTTATATGGACTTGTTTTCCTAGAAAATGAGAAACCTAAACTTGTAAAAATTATTTTAGATGCCCACACTTAATCTTTGAAGAAACTATAAGAATATGAATTGTAGCATTTCAAGTGCAGTTTCTAAACTATTATTATTTTTTAAATGGTGGTGTATAATTCAGTCAAACAATTGAAATTTGAAAAGGTACTCTTATTTTTTAGAAAAACATAGTAGATAACTAGTCACGAGCTCCCTCATTTTTGTAGCATCATTTAGTATATTTTAAAACCCTTAGGTGGAAATTTAGATAAGTTATATTAGTGCACAACATATAAATTTTGTTTAAATTCTAATGAATTTATATATTTTTAATAATTTAACAAGTAAATAGACCCTGAAAATGTTAAATAATGGAGAGTTAATTATGCACCCCTACCCAACTAACTTAAAAAAATCATAAATTAGTATTTTTGAATGTGTATAAAATTAGGCCTATTTTACAACCCTGTATTGTTTTTTCAAATTTGCATGAATGAAAAAGAAGATACATAAGTAAATATAGACATGTATAGTTGTAGCATATATATACATATAAAGATGTGTTTATAAATCAATAAAGATGAAAAATAAAAGTAATAAAAATATTAAAACATTATATATTTAGAAATAGGAGAGTGTTACCAACTTCATAATCATATTTTCATGAAATCTCTTGATGAAATTCATAATTTTTTTATCATGGCCAAAGTTTTATTTTGACATTTTAGTCTAAAGCAAAAATTTAGTTGTGTGTGCATGTCCAGGCCTTAGGATTAGGAATCCAAGTCATTTATTAGCCTAAAGACATATGTTTCAAATATAACATAAAAAAATCACATAATATAATAAACCATACATCTAATAGAGTGTATATGCTATTTCACATACGTGTAATAACAAATAGGTGACATTATGCATACACATTATATCATTGTATTAACTTAGTTTGTATATGGGCATAGAATAAAATTATTCATAAAGTTTTAAAGTGTAATATTTTTTCATGCAAAGAAAGTGATGAAATTTATTATTAATTTTGTGTTTATAGTCCTAGATTAGATAAATTTATTATTAATTTTGAGTTTATTATCCTTGATTAGATATAATTTTATTGAGAAAGCCCCTAATTGAGTCCATGAATATAAATATAGTTGATTTTAGGGGAAGTAAACATAAATTGCACTCACTTTTCCTTATTTCATTTTGATAAATCGTTGATAGATTGAATTTGACCAATTAAGCACTAGTTGTCATTTTATGCTGATGAGATGTTATTTGATCTATTTTAATGGCATTAAACCTTAACTGGGTGTTATTGAATAAATGAAGGTTTACTTTTAGTGAATTGTTAATATCTAAGCACAATTCATCATTTTTTGTGATCTAACATCATTATTTATGAAAATACGATTAACTTATAGATTGATAAAGTGTTATTTAATAGTTTAATAAGAAATAACACATATTTGAGCACCACATAAAGTGTTATTTATTGATACAATGTGATTTGGGGTTGAATTTTCACCAATTTCATCACTAATTGAATCAATTAGTTGATTGGTTCAATCAAGGTCACAATTTTGGCCAATATGGGTCACATGAACCTAATTATAATAATAGAATGTGATTTGGGGCTCAATTGAGCCCAATTTCATCACAAATTGAACCAATTATTTGATTGGTTTAATAAGATATGTAATATTGGTTAATTTGAACCACAAATACCTAAGTTTGATTATTATAGACACAATTGATTGAATCAATTAGTTGATTGGTTCAATCAAGGATGTAATTTAGACCACTTGGCTCTGATTATAACATTGATTGAATCAATTAGTTGGTTGGTTCAATCAAGGATGAAATATGGGCCAATTAAAGCCTCATGAACCTAATTACAACTATAAGATGTGATTTAGGGCTTAATTGGCATGAATTTCATCATAGATTGAACAAATTAGCTAATTAATATAAAAAATGATGTGATTTGAGAAAATTTGAACCCCATGAACCTAATTTCAACTATATAAGATGTAATTTAGGCTCAATTTGCCCTAATGTCTTCATTGATTGAACTAAACAGTCAATTTTTCCAATCAAGGATGCAATTTGGGCCAAAGATGTTATTCATGACTCAATTCTCTGATTTCATTGTAGATTGAAAAATTAGTTGATTCATTTAATTAGATATGTAATTTGGGACAATTGGATCCCCATAAACCTAATTGTAACTATAAGATTTGAATTGGGACTCAATGAGCTTTGACTTAATAAAAAATTAAATAAATTAGTGAATTGATGTAATTGATCATATGATTTAGGCCAATTTGAGCCCTGTGAACCTTATTATGATCATATATAGGATGAAATTTGGGGTTCAATCAACCCTAATTTCATCATAGATTGAACCAATTACTCAATTAGTGTAATTAGGGATATATTTTGGGCCAAGTGGAACCTCATGAACCTAATTATGAATATAAGATGTGATTTAGGGTTCAATCAACCCAAATTTCACCACTTATTAAACCTCATGAACCTAATTATGACTATATAGGATGTGATTTGGGTCTCAATTGGCCCTAATTTCATCAAATATTAAGAAAATTAGTCCATTGATACAGTCAATAATGTGATTTTAGTAAATTTGAGACTAGTGAACATAATTGTGACTATGTTGGATGTGATTTAGGGCTCAATTATCCCTAATTACATCATTGAGTAAACCAATTATTTGTTTGGTTCAATCAGGGATGTAATTTGGGCTAATTGAAGAGATTTGAAATAATTTAAACTATAAGATATGGTTTTCAGCTGAATTGGCCCCAATTTCATCACAAACTAACTAAATTAGTTCATTGGGGAAATCAGTGATGTAATTTAGGCCAATTTGAGTACAAATGGACCTAATTACGACTATATAAGATGTGATCAAGGGTTCAATTAGACCTAATTCATCATATATTGATGAAATTAGTCCATTGATGTAATCAATGATGTAATTTGGGCCAATTTAAGCCATGTGAACCTAATTGTGACTACATAAGATGTGATTTATGGCTCAATTATCACAAATTACATTAGTGCATGAACTAGTCATTTGATTAGTTAAATCTAGGACATAATTTTGGCTAATTAGATCCCTATGAACCTAAATGCAACTATAAGATGTCATTTGGGGTTCAATTGGCCCCAATTTCATCATAGATTGAGTGAATTAATCAATCAATGCAATTAATTATGTAATTTGGGTCAATTAGAATATATTGAACCTATATTTGATTCTAGGATGTTATTTGGGGCTTAATTAGCCCAAATTTCATCATAGATTTAGATAATTAATCAATTGGTGAAATTAATGAAGTGATTTGGGCCAATTTAAGCCCCATGAACCTAATTAAAACTATATAAGATGTGATTTTGTGCTCAAGTGTCCCTAATATCATCCCTAATTGAACTAAATATTCAATTAGCTCAATAATAGAGGTATTTTGGGCCAGTTTGATTTCTTTGAACCTAATTATGACTATATGATGTGATGTAGGGCATAATTGGCCCCAATTACATAACTTATTAAACTAATTAGTTGATTGGTTTAATCAACAAATTAATTTAGGCTAATTGGAGCCTCATGAACATAATTTTGAGTATAAAGGATGTTATTTGGCCCTATATTAGCCCTAATTTCTTCATTGATTAAACCAAATAGTCAATTTAGTTTAATTACAGAGGTAATTTGGGCCAAATTGAGCCCTTAAACATAATTACGACTATAAGATGTGATTTGAGGCTCAATTGGCCCCAACTATAATTAGTTGATTAGTTTAATTAGGGATACAATTTAAGCCAATCAGAGCCCCATGAGCCTAATTTAAACTATAGGATGTGATTTGGGGCTCAAATGGTCCTAATTTCATCATATATTAAGTTAATTAATCAATTAGTGCAATTAGTGATGTGATTTTGGCCAATTGGAGTGCTATGAACCTAATTTCAACTATATAAGATGTGATTTGGGGTTAAATTCATTATAATGTCATCATTTATCAAGACAAATAGTTGATATCATAAAGATAATTTGTGCCAATTTAAGTCTTTTTAACATAATTATGGATATAAGATGTGATTTGGGACTTAATTGGCCTTAGTTGCATCATTAATTGAACTAATTAGTCATTTGCTTCAATCACGGGTGAAATTTGGGCCAATTATAGCCCCACCAACCTAATTTCAACTATAGGATGTGATTTGTGGCTTTATTGGAATAATTTAATCAAAATTTGAGTGAATTAGCTAATTAGTGTAATCAGAGATGTAATTTGGGCCAATTTGAGCATTATTAACCTAATTTTGACTATATAAGATTTTATTTGGGGGTAAATTACCCTAATTTAATCACATATTGAGAGAATTGGTTTATTAGTGCAATCATTGACGTAATTTGGGCTAATTTGGGCCCCATGTTCACTTAATTATGATTATATAAGATGTGATTTTAGGTTCAATTATCCCTAGTTGCATCACTGATCAAACCAATTAATTATTTGGTTCAACCAAGGATGTAAATTATACAAATTCGATCCTTTTAAACCTAATTTTGATTATAAGATGCAATTTATGGCTTAATTTTCCCCAATTACATCATTGATTGAGTGAATTAATGAATTTATGCAATCAATGATGTGATTTGGGCTGATTTGAGTCTCAAAAACCTAATTTTGACTATATAGTATGTTATTTATGGATTAATTATCCCTAGTTCCATCATATATTGAGATATTAGTCAATTTATGTAATCAATCATTTAATTTACACCAATTAATGCCCCTTGCTCACATAATTGTGACTATATATGATGTGATTTAGGGGTCAATTGTACCTATTTACATCATTGATTGATCTAATTAGTCCATTAGTTCAATTAGGGATGTAATTTGGGATAATTAGATCCCCATGAACCTAATTTAAACTATAATATGTGATTTGGGTCTAAATTTACCCCAATTTCATCATAGATTGAGTGAATTAGTCCATTGGTGAAATATGTGATGTGATTTGGGCCAATTTGAACCCCATGAACTTAATTTCAACTATATAGGATGTGATTTAGGGCTAAATTTTCCCCATTTTCATCATAGTTTGTAGTGGACCCATTATTTTTATAGAATCCTAACACCACAAGTTATAATATGCAAAATTTATTAGAGAACATGTAGGTGCCAAAACATGTACATGTTATAACACATATGTGTTACTTTAAATATGAACAAAACACATGCTCCAATTTCATTCCCATGTTCTAATTTATGCCATTTTGCATAGTAATGCAATAAAATTACATGTTTTTTATATAGCTTTCACTTTATTAAATCATATATTGATAATTTAATAATCATAGCTATTCCTTTTTAATTGTTTACCTCAAGTGCTATATGTTTTTTGAAATTTGACATCATGGTTGACATATATTATTCTATTAAAGGTAAAAGTGATTTTTGAAATGGACTTGACCCATTACATAAAGTCACATAAGTGACAAATACTAACCACCAAACCACATCCAAAGTAACAAAAAATGAGTCTAAAGATAAAAATAATAGATAAACAACACATACACAACTACTTCACAACATAAGAATACAATCAATGATTATTTTTCCACTCATCATATGCATTTATCCCTTCATTGATCATACTTTGAAAATTGATTTCTAGTCCATTGACTAGTCCCTCTTGAGCAGAATTAGCAGATTCACCCTTTATCTTTTTCTTGGGGATACTATCATTTCCTTGAGAATTAGCATCATTAAAAAATCTTGGCATACCATGCATACTTTGCATAATAGTATGAATAGTGACTTTACTAAAACTTACCAAAAAATTAAGATTTTGATTGAGTTATTTATTCTCATTGTCCAAGCTAATCATTATTTCCTTCAAAGTATCAATGTGTGAAGACATCTCAATCTCACATTCCATTGTACAATATAAACCATCATGTTTTTTGAGATTACTCACTTCTTGTTTAAGTCTAGAATGATCTTTCATAAACCATCTCAAGAATGCCTTATGTTGGTTGACCTCATCCTCTAAACTTTCAAATTTATCTTTATGATTTGAGATGTCCTTAAATAAATCAGAATCCATCCTTACCTTAGCTTTATGTAACATGTATTTTTTAGTCTCCTAAATATTCTTTTTCTTCTCATCAAACCTATCAAACTTGTGTCTACCAAAATCTTGATTCATTGTCTGAACCATAACATCCCTAATTGTATGAGTACTATGAAGCATCACCTTTTTGTTCTCCTAAATCTATGTTCCCTTATTATAAGTATTAAAATTATTAATACCAAAATCTTGATTAACTACCTAAACCATATCAACCCTATTCTCTCTTTGCCCCTTAATCTGTTGATCAAATTAAACAACCACATTCTACCCCTCTAGATTAACTACCTTTATGGTGTCAACTTCAATATTGTCAAGATTATTATTGATATCGTAAATATCAATGATATTATCCCCACCATGCACATTTTCAACATTTGAATCTCCATCATTCCCTAAATTATTACGAGGAATAGGTTTGCTCCTACTTCTTAAATTCCTTTTGGGAAGAACCTGCTCAGAACCAAGATCATTATATTTTCCCCCCTATATATAAACCTTATCCCTCACTTTTTATTTCTCCTAAATTGAATGTCTGGGCAAGGATATTATGCATTAAATTTTTTATAAATCAATAAAATCACACCATGATACAGCGGTTCTATTTTCCTACCTAACTGAACCTATTTCAAAAAATACTCAAGAGAATGCAAAATATAAAATGGAATGATTATCAGAATATGATGCCTCATATAGTTTATAAAGGATAGGTGATAACAATGCACAACTTTTTATCTATCATCAAGTGTGATGTACCTTATGATTTATTCAAAAACCTCATCAAATAGAACTGAGAAATCCTCCCACTTGAAACCTCCCTAAAAAGTAATAAAGGTCTCATTACCCACCAAGAACTTTAATTTCTCCTACTCTTACCTAGTAGTTAGTTTAATATACTTATAATCCTCAATGTGAAGACCTATCACTTTAGTAATTAGCTCCTTTATACTCTCCACCAAAATATTCTTGATCCTAACAACCCTGTTCTTCCAATTCTTTATGAATTAAGTAGAAAGATGTAGGTCATATCCACAAATTTTTTACATGAAAGAAGATATATCCCCTATTTGAAAAATATTCAAAAACTCAGACTTTTTACTCACTACATCAGCATTCATTGGTTCAATCTTGTTCAGGTCTCCCCCATGTTCATCATACCTTTCCCATTCTCAACAATACTTTTTTTCTTCACTATATCTTTTTATTTACCAGATAGAAAAGTGTTATTAGGCCTAAAAATGAAACACTAATTCATAATCATGCCTTCTAAACACTTATTAGTGATGTTGTAATGAGTATTCCACATGTTATAATGATTAGCCCATTCATTACCAATAGTCATATTAAAAACATAAAAGCATACATACCAAGTCTTATGAAGGCAAGCCAAACCTTTTTGAAAACCTTGGTTATATCTTGGTAGTGTCATATTTTTCATTTTTAAGAATGTCATTAATTTTATTGGGCATAATATCAAATGTTCCCCAAATCTTGAAATCTTTAGAATCCACCCCTCTATTGGCAAAATGATCTACCAACATATGCCCCTCTCTATAAGTATGTTGAAAAATTATTTTTTCAAAACCTTTGCTAATATGGAAAATTTCACTAATAATATGATCAATAGACCATGCCACCATTGATTTATTGTTAAGGCAATTAATAATATTTAGAGAATCTCCCTCAACACATAAGCACTTGTACTCCAACTTATTAGCCACCCGCATACCCCATAAAGATGCAAGAGCCTGAGAGAAATGATTTGTCTAAAATCCCATACTACCTTCATAAGCTGAAATGAAATGCCCATATTTTGTTATAAATCCAAGAAAAAATTAAAGTGAAACTCTGAGGCAATTAGAACTGAGTAGAGAAAAAATGAATGAATGCAAAGATTTTGTGTAAGATAAAGTAAAAATTTTATTCCTAATGAACTAAATTTCACAATAATGATGAAATGAATAATGTGATGTTGATTTTCAACCTAAAATTCCAATTTCCAATTTTGATGTCATACCAAATTATAATGCAAGTCTACATTCAAATTATGTATTTTAAAACTTTATTGATATGATAATATGAGAAAACTAAATGAATATAACTAAATGGGAACACCAAATGGAGAAAATAATAATGAATAAACTAATATGGAAACACAAAATGAACAAACTTTGCCAATAAGATCACCTCCTAGGATTTTGTGTAGATGACCCATATATATAATTAAAATTGATGAAAGTATTTTTAAATAAATGCCTAAGAAATTGTGTGAATGCCATTTCAAAATAAAAGTTGATTAAATTTGGGATAATTAATTTGAAAAATTAAATGATACTTATAGATATCAATTATTTGTTACAATGATGAAATTTCTGAAGATGAGACCTACTATGAACAAATTAGGACCAAAAACATCTAATATTGATGGTCAAAATAAGGAAATTGTTAAAAATATACATAATTCATACTATACTATAAATGTGAAAATATGCACCAAATATATTAATGTTATCCAACACATAATTAGAATTTTATTTTAAGTGGTTAAATAAAAGAAAAAAATGTTTGATTAGACAAACAAGTAGAGCATTGAACATAAATAAAAAAACATTAATGAGAGTAGTTGGGGGACATGAAATATTTGATGATGCCAATAATAATGATTTTTAGGAATTATTTAGTAGACTCCCATGGAAAGACAAGGTTACAGATTCTCTAAAATTTTTAATTACACAATTATAGAAAGAAAAACATGGGTGTCACCAAATCATAGAGATGCATTAAAAATAAGAATAAATTCTCATAACCATGACCAACATATAAAAACTTTCTTGGATATGACCCAAACACAAATACACTCTAGGTTTTTATAGAAATATCTAAAAATAAATATTAGTCAAAGATATTTTGATATGGCCAAACCATTTTATGTCAAAATCAATCACACATGCACCACATATTATTTTAGGGTGCATGCTGAATTTTCAATGCATTATGACATTTTTCATCATGTACCTTGTAATTTTTGTATTGACAATATTTTTTAGGGGTGTGGAATGGAAATTCCACCAAAATAAGCAAAGGAATTTATTCCAACCATTTTTTTTATCAAAGACTAGATGGACATTTTTAAATAAGAAAACATGTTTGGATGGAACTCATAACTTTTTTGGTGGATTACCAAAATTGAAAAATTATATCCATGAGAAGAGTACACATGGAATTGGACAAGAAATATTTCGTTTTAGCATATACAAATTTATGGCATATTCATTAAATTATGGCAAGGAATTTTAAAGGTGGGAGTTTGTTATAGAAAAAGTATGTGTTTCTAAATTTATAAAAAAATAAAAGAGATTTTTTGGAGTATACAAGGCACACACATAAAGCTCTATGTTTAGATGATCAATTAAATATATGCAAGGATACATTCCCACTTGATACAATTGTTTCAGTAATATAATTTATATATAATTACATAATGTAACCACAAAATAAGGTTTAGTCATAGTAATACAACTCAGCACATGTTTCCATTTTTTTGCATATAGTGTTCACACATGCACCTAAAAAGTACAAAGCAAGATCAAACTATTTTACGAGAGTACCCTTTATACATTAGTTATAATTGGTCACATTCTAAAAATCATGTTTAAGGTTATTTCGAGATGTTCTATGGTAATTTAAATGAAATAAACATTACTTTCAATCAACACTATATCTAGTTAGATAATTACACATCACAATTTAAGAATGCACAATATTTTTATTGGTTGAGTAGGATACATGCAAAGACTATTTTCCAACATATTTATATTTTAATTGAGGTTGGCCATGGAAAAGGGGAACATGATGGTGTTGGATCATGTGTGAAAAGAGCCCTTGTGAGAGAGGAGTTGAAATTTTAAAATGATGCTAATTTGATGGATGAAAAAACCATTGTTGAAAGGTGTAATGAGGCAATGGATAATGGTGATAAAAAAATCTACTATTCATTTATATTTATGGTTGATGAAGGAAGAAAAATTGGAAAGCTATAAAGACTGTATGATAATAACAAGACTGATTAAGATCCACTCATTCCATATCTCAAAGCAAGTTTTTGGACAATTCATATGAGGCACATGACATGTTTGTATTTATCACGTGTTGAATTTATTTAGAATGAATGTCAGTCACAAGAGTGGGTGGATGAATGGATTTGTAGACCTCTATATCCAATCGACACATATCATTTTCTAATAACACAACTTAAAAAAATGAAATCATCAGATGACTTTGACCATGTATATGATATAGTGAAGATATGTATGAGATGAATTTGTATATTTAAATTATTAAATTATCATCAATATTATACTATTCTATATATATTAACATAATTATTAATAAATTATTTTATTTTTTGCTGCATGGCATGTTTATGCAATTATTTTGGATGAGGATAATGAAGAGGGCATATGACTTCCCAATTTACAGATGGGGAAAATATTGACTATCCCATTGGGCCTATGGTTTTTTATAGAACTTAAATTTTATGGTATCTTATAAAAAATTATGATGTATAGTTGTTCAAAGACTATGAAAAACATAGGAACATATTTCACTATTCAAATTTGTTTGTTTAAATAAATGTTAAATTTATAAAATGTTAGGTAAATCTATTTAACAAGGAATTGTGGATGATTCAGGAGTCTAACCATGAAGCAATTATTTCTACTATCAAGAGTAAAGTTGATTATAAGGGTTTGTTGGATTGAATTTCCAAGGTATGTTGATTTCACAAAAATAATTGTGTCTAATTTTATTGATTTGGTGGATAATACATCTAAATTTGAATTTTATTATTTACTAACATATTTATTGTAGGTTATTGGTACCAAACAAGCTTCCACATTCACATGGTTGGTACTATTAGTAGAAAATTTCATATTATCAAAGCTATGATAAGCTTAAAAGAAAATTATCCTTCTTAAGGCAAAGAACCATGCACCCAATTGATAAAATGAATTTGAAATCATTTCCAAACTAGCACATTAACACTCTATTAACCTTCAACATCAAAACTTTCATGCCAAAAAAAAAGTCTCTTAATAAAAAGTAGTCATTGTTAAGGGGGAAAAGACTGCAAACCTTAAAAAAAATGTTACACATAAATCAATAATCTTAGAACATTTTTTTCAATTTGAATAGTTTCATGTTGGAGTCCTTTATACATTCATAATATTTTATAGTCCCATTTGAATGGACATGCAATTGGTGAAAAAGATTCTATTATAATAAAAACCTATAAAATAAGACAAAAATTGTTCAGTATACCACGTAGCTTTTGAACCATGTACCCAATCAAGGAACTAACTTCATGATCACATATAAGATTGTGTATATATGCAATATACACCTTATCATTTCTCCATCAATCCCCATACTCCAAACTTTCATGCCATTAGATGTGTCTCTTAATAAATATTACTCTTTCTTAAGGGGAAAAAGAAGCCAAACTTTATGAGGCCATTACATGCAAACTAGGATAGATAGGGATGAAATTAGTTAATATCATTCTATGTGGGAGCTCTATATACATCTATGATGTTTTATAGACCCACTTGAATGGAAATGCAATTGGTGGTAACTTTTCTCTTGTAGCCAAATCTTGAAAAATAAGATAAAATTTGGTTAACATATGCATAAAATTTTGAGCTGCATACCTAATTAAGGAACCAATTTCATGGTTGCATCTATAAGGGTGTATAAATTTAATATATACCTTCCCCTAGTATTTCTTATTACCTACTCTCCAAATTTGTATGCCAATAGATGTGTCTCTTAAGAGAGATCACTAGTTCTTAAAGAGAAGAGAAGGCAAAATTTATAAATCAGTTACATGCAAACCAAAATGGCTAGATACACATGTTTAGTTCCTATGGTTACGTGTGGGAGTCCTATAGACATCTCTAGGGACCCACTTGAAAGGACATGCAATTGGAGGCAAATTTTATTTTTCATCCAAGACTTGAAAAAGAGACAAAAGTTACTCATTATACCAAGAAAATTTTGAATCCCACACCAAATCAAGGAATAAAATTTATACTCACATATATAATTGTGTAAAAACACAAGATACACCTTCTGTTAGTCTCCATTGGTCGCTATATTCCAATTTTGTATGTCATTAGACATGTCTCTTAAGAGGGACTATTAGTTCTTAAGGGGAAAAAGAAGGTGAACTTTGTGAAGTCGTTACACAAAAAATAAGAAATATAGAGACACACCATTAGTTCTTATTTTACATGGAGTCCTCTATACATACCCTAGATATTGTGAACCCACTTGAATGGACGTATAATTGGTAAAAGCTTTTCTCTTGTAGCTAAAACATAAAAAATGAAACAAAAGATTCTCAGTATACCAAGAAAATTTTGAACCATAAGCCCACTTAGGTAATTGGCTTCATGGTATATAAATGCAAGATAAACCTTATTAATTCCTCTAGTCCTTAAGCTCAAAAATTTCATGTCGTTGGGAAAGTCTCTTAAGAGAGGTTATGATTTTAAGAGGAAAAATAAGGTAAACTTTGGGAAGCCATTAAACATAAATAGAGATGGATAGAGGCATATTGATTTATTATTTTTGGGAAATTAGATGTTTAATTCCTAAATAATAAACTAATCTAAGTAGATAAAAATTATTAAATAATATGCAATAATTAAGCCACTAATTTTGTGTAAACAAATAGTATTTTTGTCTTTTCTAGAAATAATAATGAGTGAGAGAAAATGACTTATCTTATTTTGGGCCGTTACAGCTGAAACAAAGTCTAAAATTGGAGGAATAAAACTGGGACACTGTCACAAATTGAGATCTAGAGTTTGTTTCTTGATTGAATAGGACCATCAAAAATAGGACACTCTGATATTTGATGTTTTAGTCTTGGTCTTGTTGTTGTTGTCCAAACTACTCATAGAGATATGATTTTTCTAGGTTTTATTCATAGCATTTATGTGAGCGTATGTACAAAATTTTAGATCCTTGATATCAATGAAACTCATTATAGATTTGATTCTCCATGTGCTTGTGTCTTATATGTAATTAAATATAACTTTAGAAAATAAAGAAATGAGGTTAGTGTGTAAAGGATACGCTAGACACACTTCACACCCCATGTGTGGGCATGCTACCTACATACCAATACTCCAAGGAGGGATCAAGCTATATGTAGTTCTCCCATTGAAATACTTGGTGCAATAGTGTGATGAAGATGTAAGTAAATGAAAAATTGGGTGTACTTGGAATGACTATGGATTGGTGTAGAGGTTTGAAAATATTGAAAGACTATCAGATGATTGTATGCAGAGAATTAGGAATAATACTTTAGTAGTCTTGCTTGTATTCTTGCTTATCTATTTTAAATGAGTGCCAAACCTTCTAAATGGAATTTGAATGGATTTTTATAGGGGATTTAATTATTGTGGGTTAAATGAATTTGCATTAAGATGACATGAATTAGGATAAGGATCCAAGAAAATATGACCATTTGAGCCAACTTTGCATTTGGACAACAACTCTAGAAATAAGACACCTTGAGTTTCAGTGCTATAGTCCAAGTTTGGGTGCTATTGTCCTTAGGGAAGGAGACCTAGGGGGATGGATTTGTCATAGGAAGATCAGCCTAGGTTAGAAAGGGTTTAGTCTGAAAGGCTATATATAACTAAGAAACTATGAAAACATGCCTAAGAGGGTCAAAAGAGCAATCAAAATGGACATATGGATTGGGTGTCATTAGTCATACTCAAGTTTCCAAATTTCACATTTTATATGACTACATTTCCCCCCATTTATTCTAGTGATGTAGGAAAGTGAAATACTAGGATAAAGGAAAAATAGAAATAGTACCTAAACTTAAATATAAAGGTGAAAATCATGAAGCTATGTGATGGTGGATGTGCATAGAGAGATCATGGTGTGAAGTGTGAATCTTCAATGAAAAACATAGAATAGATCAGTCCTTACTAGATATGTTATATCTAAAATAAAAATATACAAAAGTTGAGTAATAGAGAGAGGAAGAGAAAGGAATGAATACACCTCACCAGGTATGCAAACTAATAAAAAACCTATTGTGATTCTAGATTTTGCTAGTTGTGTGCTATACCAAAAGTAATATCACAAACAAAGCTAAGTGATTAATTCCTTAGAAGTGGATCAAGAATGCAAAGACAAGCCCTTTAGCTCCATCATCACTTACTAAGTGAAGATAATTAATCATGTGTGTGTCAATCAATGTCTGGACTATGTGTCTAATCCCTCTGAATAGGTGGCTCAAGAATACAAAGGCTAGATAGCCCTTTTGGATCCATCATTGCCCCATGAAGTGAAGCTATGAAGTAATACCGATATGGAATAGATGTCATATGAGATGACTCTTAAATCCCATGAATGTGATATGATCTGATAATGTTGGTGTGGATAGCTAAATATATGCTAGACACTAGGCCACTTTTGGCCATTTCATAATATGGAGACTAGGCTTGTATGAAAGCCACTCTGAAATTGGTGAAATAGGCTTATATGGAAGCCAACTCAAGGACTCAAGTACTTGAGAAGTTAATCTTTTATGAAATCCAAACTTAAAAAAATAATTCCAACCACCTATAGATGGAGTAAGGCACACAAATACTGAGAATGCTTAGGAAAAATAAACTAAACTCAAAAAGAGAGGATGACCAATGTGTCGTGCACATTACCCCCAATAACTACTATATGGAACATAGATTTTGATCTAGAAGTTATATTAACTACCTAATATAAAACTATAAGTGAGAGCCATCATGCTTCACATGATACCCCCTATATTTGGATTTTTTGAGCAAAAATTGTATTGAAACATGCTAAATCTGAACTGTGTTGTACTAACAAACTTGTGACTAAACTCACCTTTCTATTTGTTTCTAGAAAAATTGTTTTTTCTACTGTCTAGATAGGAGCACTAAAAAATGGACACCCTACTATCTAGTACTATAGTCCATCTTTGGTTCTATTATCCAAGGTCAAATCTAATGACTGTTCTATAATCTCTGTTGTCTACCTGGTTTGTTCTACCTAGTCTGATGTCTTGATTCTATTATGAGTGTTCTAAAAACTATTGTTTTGAACACTAGGAGCTATGATCTCTATGACAAAACCCTTGTTTGTTGCCCTCTCTTTTGAGGGTAAGAATTAATACCCTATAATGACTATCCTTAGAAGAGATAGCCTTATAAGTGTGTTAAGCTAGAAATATACATGATATAGTAATTATAGTTGACAAGATATCTTATATAACAATATTTGTATTGAGAGATTGTTAGATCAACATGGGCATGCCTAAATAGATATAACAATGTAAAAACATGTGTAATATACTAAATTAGAATCAAAAGGGTTGGTTTTTAGCTGTTAGCAAGGAAAGATGGAGCGTGATGTCCATCATAGCATCCAAGAAAGCAAGGAAATGCATGATATGAATCATAGCATTTGCAAAAAAGGACAATCAATAAAGAAAGAATCCTACAAAGAAATAATAAATAATCATACAAGGGTGACCAAGGGGCCAAGAAAATAAGGGAGATGGGTACATGTCACTCATACTAGAAATCAAACACACAAGGCATATTCAAATGCTACATACACATACCATAAAACAAGCAAGATTGGCATGAGGGCCATAGGCACATAAACGAGTACAAGCAAGGGACATTGGTAAATGTCCAAAGGTACACACACATGAATAAAATTAAAGCACATTGTAAAATTTCCTAAGGCACACATATGAGACAATCATGAACTAGAAATGCAATCCAACAAGCTAAACTAAGCAAGAAAAGAAAGCATGTAATAACTGGAAAGATAGAATCACATCTAACTAATCAAAGCAAGAGTGAAAGTATGCAAGACATGTTTAGTACAATACTAGGTATATGCTAAAGAGATACACAAGTGTTAGATACTAGTGAAATGTTGATATAGTAATCTATGTAGTCTAGTAAGTAATGTACAATATCATGATAACTTGGAGTGTGTAGTGTAGGCATGACATAACCTAGATGGTGTAGTCATGCAGAAGATGCCCCCAGTGGGCATGTATATCGATGTGCGTCTCAAATGTAGAATTAGGATTCCCCCTCATTGGGTAGAGTGAAGTAGTCAAGGATTTGGATATCACTGCACACACTCAAATAAGATAAAGTGAAGCATGGTAATATAGATAAATCAACATACAATAATATGAAACAACAAATGTAAGTCCTATCATAGTAGTAGCAATGTAAAGCATGGATGATGCATATAATCAAAATGTTTTTGTGTTTTGGATATATTTAAAATATGTACAATCAATGCAAAAGAAATTATGTACTATCAAGCATAAGAAACAATGTACAAGTAATAATGAGAAGAAATGATACTAACTGATGAGTGTAATTATTGAACAAAGGAATTGTGCATGATTGTGAAGAATAAGGGAATGGTTGTGAATATGATTTTGAATATTTGGATTCATTTTTGGTCTCTTAGAAATCATAATAACCTATGTTGTTCCACTCATCATTATCATTGAAAGATCCCAAACTAAATTTGGAGACACAAAATATACAGGGTCTTACAAGACAAAGATATAATTTTGATTATTTGCCTTTAGAGAATGCTGATGCAAAAATATATTGCCCAGATTTGCTTCAACAGTGAATAAATAAAAATTACAGTACATAGCTATATTATAAAGGGTATAATGAAGCCCAAATAAGCAAGAACCTAGAAGTATGCACAAATCTGGACGCTGTGTGAGAACATAGTCACCGACGTCGGTCGATACACTGTCGCCGTCGGTCATCTAGTGGCGATCTCTGCCTACTGGTGACTCTGCCTGTGACTGCCTGACTGTCGATGTTGGTTGCTGATCAGCTGATGTCAGTCTATCTGTTGATGCCGGTCACTTAGCTGCCGATGTCAGCCTCTGTAATACCCTGCAGCCTGCAACTGTGATCTGTGCCCTTCCCTTTTCTGAATCCACTGGTACGGCCTGGTACCGATCTATACGGATTCCGTACCCAACCTGATTTGAAGATATAAATATATAAATATTAAATCAAAGCAATGAATAAATACCTAGAACCCTCTGCATATTCTGAACCCCGGATCTACCCAGTGAATGTCCTCTGAAGCTCCAGCTCTGATCAATATGCACAACCTAAATTCTGTGACGAATCCACCCCTAAAAAGTGCTAGGTTTTCGTCCAACTCTTCTCCAATCTGCTGAAGGTTTGCATCCTCAGAGATTTTAGCTGAATCACAGATTCAAGCTTCACAATTCTCACAATATTTTAGCAACAAAAGATATTTCAAATGCTTTGCCCTCCACTTATTTTAAAGGCACCCAAGAAACTTCTAGAAGAAGTCAACTTTATTTTATTATGCTTATTTTATTTATTTCCATAATAATTAAATTAATTAATTAAAGTTATCCTTTTGAAGAAATCTTAATTTTTGGGCAACTTAAATTAATTAAATTAATTAAACCATTTTAACAGAAATTTGGGGACATTACAGTCCTCCCTTCCTAGAGATTGCTTGTCCTCAAGCAATTCACTCCTGATACCCAACACCAACTTCCTGGATTCCATATTATTCTAAGAAATTTGCAAACTCTACTATTTGAAACACTATGTTGCAAAGTATCTGTGAATAAATTCTCCTTATTTCTCCTAGAGAGTAATGCGATAATTATCAATATGTAATTAACAAACTCAACATCACATACCTTAGTCCTCACAAAAGACCGCTGCACTACTCTGATTATCATACTCTCCAAATTCCCCATCTGAATACTAAGCTATGTAATCTGTTTGATACCACCAAACTTCTCATCCCATAACTGATGACAAGCACTTATAGTGTAATGTCGATAAAATGTGCCACTCTCAATCAGTGGCTCAGACTGTAATCTAGAAGAAACTAACTGCAACTGATCACTAACCAAGCCTGAACCAACTACTACCTCTGAAGACACCTCCAAAGGAGTAGTATCATAAACAGGAACCAAACCAACTGCTAGCTCACCAACATCATAATTGATCCCTGATACAACCTCATGTGTCGAAGCTTCTAACTGTGCCTGATACTCTCTCTCAACAAAGTCATGAATGCTCACCTCTTGATCAACTGTACTATTCTCAAACATGACAGTATCCTCAACTGTTGTCACTTCATCCGAACCAACTGTACTGGAATCACTATCTGTATCAATCATGCAATCTGGTGTGCTATGAGTCTCTAAAGTTATTTCTTCTTTAGGATTCCCACATGATGACTGGTTTTTGTTTTTCCTAGGCTGCAACTCAAATGATAACACATCTTCATGCCTTTCTACTGCATACCCTGCAAGTGACTGATCCATTATGGTGTTTTTATCATAAACATGGATAGGTTGACACAAATATTATTTCTCACATGAAAACATATCATCAACTATGGCATGGTATTCCTTTTTTGCAAGCTCAGTCTTATGACAAAGTTTTGGATGCATGTCAATGTAATCTTTGAAAGGAAAGTTCTCCTTAACATATTGAGGAAGAGTATTATACTCCTCAAGTATGCTAATCACTTCTATTTTTCTATCTAGTGGCAATGGATCCCTTCTAGAAGAAGATGATGATCCATTAACATGTCCAAATTTCCTTGACATAGAATCATTGAACTGCTGCGATTGAAGCGTAAATTTTTGTTGTGACTATTCACATTCTTTCCACAGGGTTATATCTCTTAACCATTTTGCCATAATGAACTACCAAGCTAACCAATTGAAACTAATATGAAAGAGAAAAAATTGACCCTGTACTACAAAAAACTAACATGCAACGCAAAATCCCAACAGGCTGGTAGAATCAAGGCTCTGATACCACTGAAAGATCCCAAACTAAATTTGGAGACACAAAATATACAGGGTCTTACAAGACAAAGATATAATTCTGATTATTTGCCTTTAGAGAATGCTGATGCAAAAATATATTGCCCAGATTTGCTTCAATAATGAATAAATAAAAATTACAGTACACAGCTATATTATAAAGGGTATAATGAAGCCCAAATAAGCAAGAACCTGGAAGTATGCACAAATCTAGACGCTGTGTGAGAACACAGTCACCGACGTCAGTTCTTCTGCCGACGTCGGTCGATACACTGCCATCGTCGGTCATCTGGTGGCAATCTCTGCCTGCTGGTGACTCTGCCTGTGACTGCCTGACTGTCAATGTCGATTGCTGATCGGCCGATGTCAGTCTATCTGCCGATGCCGGTCACTTAGCTGCTGATGTCAGCCTCTGTAATACCCTGTGGCCTGCAACTGTGATCTGTGCCCTTCCCTTTTTTGAATCCACTGGACGGCATGGTACCGATCTGTATGGATTCTGTACCCAACTTGATCTGAAGATATAAATATATAAATCTTAAATCAAAGCAATGAATAAATACCTGGAACCCTCTGCATATGCTGAACCCTGGATCTACCCAGTGAATGTCCTTTGAAGCTCCAGCTCTGATCAATATGCACAACCTGAATTTCGTCACGAATCCACCCCTGAAAAGTGCTGGGTTTTCGTCCAACTCTTCTCCAATCTGTTGAAGGTTTGTGTCCTCAGAGATTTTAGCTAAATCACAGATTCAAGCTTCACAATTCTCACAATATTTTAGCAACAAAAGATATTTCAAATGCTTTGCCCTCCACTTATTTTAAAGGCACCCAAGAAACTTCTAGAAGAAGTCAAATTTATTTTATTATGCTTATTTTATTTATTTCCATAATAATTAAATTAATTAATTAAAGTTATCCTTTTGAAGAAATCTTAATTTTTGGGCAACTTAAATTAATTAAACCATTTTAACAGAAATTTGGGGACATTACAATCATCTTGATTTTGAACCAATGGAATTCTAGTGTTGACTTTTATTGTATCTATATCTTCTCCTTTAAATTGTGTCTATGAATGATTTGCCTTAGGATGTTTAATAAATCCCAAACCTTGGTGACAAACATTATCAACTAATTGAATAGGGGTAGTGATGCCTTGAGCCTGCTTGCTGAACCCTTGACCTTGATAATCAAATTATTATATTTATTTTTGACCAAACCCATACTGCTTTGAAAGTTGAGCCTCATTTTAAAGAGGTAGATTTGCATCTTTTTCATGTTTTACCTATGCTTGTGGTACTGTTCCTTGCTCTAATTTTATTTTTTGATCCTTTTGTTTTTCTAAGTTATGCTTTGGTAATCACTTTTATACTATTTCTAACTTTGACCTTTTGTGAATGTGTTCCTATGTCACTATTGATTATTTTATTGATTTACCAATTATCTATTGTATATGTTGTTTTAATTACAAACATGAATCTATTTGATGCCCATGTATTCTATAATATGCACAATAATATATGGATCTTCTCACTAGATGTAGAGGAGGTAGTTTGATCAACTTAGATTTAATTATGTACCTTAGTACCTCTTGTGGACTCTTATTTGATCTTTGAATGCTATTTGAATCACTAGTTGTAGATTTACTTTGTTGTGATTTATTGTTTTGATATGTAACATTGCTTTCAATCAATTGACTAGGTGAAGGTGCATATACATGATTGACACTAGGCTACCTTTGAGGCTTTTGCATTATGATATGATTTTCTAATGTTGTGATCTTTTCATGTAATAGATAATTTTGCATGTGTAAATTTGAAAGTAACTTGCTCATACTAGTGATTTGATCCCTTAGATTCTCACAAGTGAAAATCCTAGTTTCTTTCGATTGAACATGTAAGCACATGTGCTGAGGATGCTTTGAAGAAGCTATAGGATGAATTTATGCATTAGGAACAATAGTATAGTCTGCCTCACTTTTTGGAGTGGTGATATAATGGACCTAGTTAGAGGGAAAGTAACTATCACCCTCTTGAGGGAGAGTAGGAGAATGGATTTCTTTCCTCTGCATGAAATATGACATTGAAACAAGAGTAACCAAGGAGGCATATACATCTAGGTAGAAACCATGTATATGGGCTAAAATGCATATAAGTGGAGTTATAAGTTGTATATAAATATGATTATAAAGAACATTTCGAGATAGCAAACAAGAGATAGAGAGTATGTATTTGTGCATGAATGCAAAGAAAAGTTTGACATGAATCATAACATTTGTAACATGTTTAACATGATAAGATTGAATTTTTTTCCATATGAGTGATAGAAAGTAAAATATAGAGATCATGAATTTTTACATAAAGGCATATAAATTATTGATATGTAACATAACATTTTGAATGCATTTAGAAAAATGGAGTTGGTAATTATTCTGTATGAGTAAAAGAGAATATGCAAAAATAATTTTGAAATTTTGTGCATTTTTGGCAATGAATTTTGTAATATCATCCCACATAATGAAATATAAGCATGAAATTCAAAGGATGAAGCTTTTTACTAACATATGATAGACTTCATCATTCACGTACATGTTAGGGCCCATTATGGTTTCCTTGTTATTTACAAGAAATGTAAGAAAAGTTTGTAAATAAATGAGCATCATTTTGGCAATTTGATTATAAGTTTAAGGTGATACCTCAAGAAGCAAAATAGGAGCTAGCACATGCAACTAGGGATTTTTCAAAAATATTTTTGCAAAATACTATGAATTTTTGAAATTGAAATTCTAAGCTAAGTATGCAAGATAAAATTCATAAATTTATGGGAAAGTGTATGATTTAATGGGACCTAGTAGATGCAACTAGGGTTTGAGATTTTTTTTTTTTGAAAATAACTTATGAATTTTTTAAATTTGAGGTTATTTTTTGAATTTAATATGCAACTAAAAATTTAGAAAATGATTGAAAAATTACTGGGAGCTAGTTGATGTAAATAGGGTTTGAAATAAATTTATTTTAAAATTTACTAAATTTTTTAAACATTTGAGAGTAATTTTTAATTTTAATATTCAAGAAAAAATTCAAAAATTTATGGGAAAAAATTAGTTAGGAATTTAGCCTATGGTTTCTAGGGTTTTTATACAAAATTCAAATTTGGGTTCACCAAATGATTTAATATTTTTGGGAAATTAGATGTTTAATTCCTAAATAATAAATAGATATGAGTAGATAAAATTAGTAAATAATATGCAATAATTAATCCACTAATTTTGTGTAAACAAATAGTATTTTTTCCTTTTCTAAAAATAATAATGAGTGAGATAAAATATGACTTAGCTTACTATCCACTAATGTATGAGTGAGATAAGATATGATTTTTCTAGGTTTTGTTTGTAGCATCTGTGTGAGCTTGTGTACCAAAGTTTAGATCCTCAATGTCAATGGAACTCCCTATAGAGTTGATTCTCTATGTGCTTATGTATTCTATGAAATTAAATAGAACTTTAGAAAATAGGGAAATGGGGTTAGTGTGTAAAGGATATGTTGGATGCACTTCACACCTCATGTGTAGGTACACTACCTACATACTAATACGTTAAGGAGGGATCAAGCTATATGTAATTATCCCATTGAAGTGCTTGGTGAAATAATGCAATGAATATGCAAGTAAATGAAAAATTGGGTGTACTTGGAATGACTATGGATTAGTGTAGAGGTTTGAATAAGCTTGAAAGACTATTGGATGGTTTTATGCAGAGAATAAGGAATAGTACTTGACTAGTCCTACTTGTATTCTTACTTCTCTCTTGTAAATGAGTGTCAACCCTTCTAAATGAAATTTGAATGGCCTTTTATAGGGTATTTAATTATTATGGGTTAAATGAGTTTGCATTAGATTGACATGAATTGATAAGGATCTAGGAGAATATGATCATTTGAGCCAACTTTTCACTTGGACAACAATGCCACAAATTGGACACCCTAAGTTTCAACACTGTAGTCCAAGTTTGGGCACTATTGTCCTGAGGGTAAGAGACTTAGAGGGATGGATTTGTCATGGGAATATCAGCATGGGTTAGTAAGGGTTAAGTTTGGAAGGCTATAAATAACTAGGAAACTATGAAAACATGCCTAAGAGGGTTAAGAGAGAAAGCAAAATGGACCTATGGATTGGGTGTTATTAGTCATAATCAATTTACCAAATTTCACATTTTATATGAATACACATACCATCAATTCATATGCATTCATGAAAGAGTCCTCCAAACATCTCCATGATTTTTTAGACCCACTTGAATGGACATGAAATTAGCAATAACTTTTCTATTGTAACCAATACTTGCAAAATGAGACAAAAGTTGTTCACTATACCAAAAAAATTTGTAATCACATGTCTAAGCAAGGAGATAAATTCATGGTCACATTAAAAATAGTAAATAAATAAAAGAAACACCTTTTCCCAATCTTCATCAGTCCTCAAAATCTAAAATTGTACACCTTTAAATGCATCAATTAAGAGAGACTACTAGTTCTTAAGGGAAAAAAGAAGGATTTTTTTGAATAGATTGCACACAAATAGTGATATATAAAGACACACTTTAAATTTCTAGGATTACATATGAGATTCCTCTAAACATTCCCAATATTTTTTAGACCCACTCAAATGGACATATAATTGGAAAAAACTTTTCTCTTGTATCCAAAACTTGCAAAATGAGACAAAATTTTCCCAATATACTAAACAACTTTTGAGCTACATTCCAACCCAGTAATTAAATTTGTGGTCACATTTTTAATGGAATATAAATACAAAATAAACCTTGTCCCAGATTTTTTCATCCCCTAGACTCCAAAATTGCATGTCACTAGATGTGTCTCTTAAAAGAGACTACTTGTTCTTAAGGGGCAAAAGAAGGAAAATGTATTGAAGAAAATACATGTAAACTAGGATTTGTATAGATGTTCCATAAATTCCTAACATTGTATGTAATATTCCTATAGATATACCTATGATTTTGAAGACCAATTCAAATGGATTTGAAATTAGAAACAACTTTTCTCTTGCAACCAAAACTTGCAAAATGAGACAAAAGTTTCTTAATATACTAATCAACTTTTGAACCACATGCCCTATTGAGGAATCGACTTCATAGTCACATATAGAATGGTGTATAAATACAAGACACACCTTATTTTGGTATCCATTAGCCCTCTAAATCCAAACTTTCATGCCTCTAAATGCATCTTATAAGATATATTGCTAGTGCTTAAGGGGAAACAAGGTATATTTGATTTGTAGTGGATATCTTAACATATGGAAAATAGAGGATAAGGAAAACAACATATATTTGAGCTAAACTAGGCATCTCAAATAATTTTCTTCATTTTCAAATGTTAAATACACATTTTAGATTATTTTCATTGGGTTCGAGATTTTTTTTTGATATTGAGATTAATTTTAACAACTCTTTAGTATTCTTATATTACTTCCACACTAAATTGACATTGTCAAAATATGTAAAAAATGGATGGTTTTCCCAAATAACTCTCCTAAAGGTAATTTCAATGTATATTTGGTTTACAAGGTCTCTTTAGTAGGTTGATCTAACTAGGATTGCAAATTCCCCTCATGAAAAATGTGATTAAAGCATCATTTTCCATTATTATAAATTTAAAACCTTAATAACTATTAGGTAAGAAAATAAATACAACCAAGAGGTTTGCCTAGAAGCAACTCATAAAATTCAAAGAAGTTTCAAAACTAATGAAATTCAAACATTTCAGATGAGGTAAAGCTCATAGTGGAAATTTAAATACACAAAGTTAGGAGAGTTTAAAGATAAATAAAATTCAAACAACCATAACATGTACATAATAACTATATATAATTCACAGGAATGTGTGCACACACACATATGTGTGTGTGTGTGTGTGTATTTATATATGCATACCACACACACACATATATATACATACATATGTGTGTGTGTGTGTGTGTGTGTGTGTGTGTGTGTGTGTGTGTGTGTGTGTGTGTGTGTGTGTGTGTGTGTGTGTGTGTGTGTGTGTGTGTGTGTGTGTGTGTGTGTGTGTGTGTGTGTGTGTGTGTGTGTGTGTGTGTGTGTGTGTGTGTGTGTGTGAGACACACACACACACACACACACACACACACACACACACACACACACACACACACACACACACACACACACACACACACACACACACACACACACACTCATTTATACATACATATCTATATGTGTGTGTGAGTGTACACACACACACACACACACACACACACACACATCCCATAAAATCCATAAAGGCATATAAAATGTGATCATAATAAAATTTAAGGTTAATTACATATAGGCATATAATTCCATACAATTATAAAAAATGTAAGAAGACACATCTTAATCATGAAAAACCCTCCCTCTCTTCACCTTGATCACAAATGGAGATCCCTTAGATGTATATTTCTCTAGGATTTGTCAATGCATAATATTTTATGATCAAGGCTCAATATATCCCATAAAATCCATAAAGGAATATAAAATGTGTTCATAATAAGATTTAGTCTTAATTACATATAAGTGTACAATGCCATACATGCATAAAAAAATGTCATAAGATACACCCTAATCATGAAAAATCCTCCCTCTCTTTGCCTTGCTTACAAATAGAGATAACTTAGATGTAGATTTGAGATACCTTAGATGTAGATTTATCTAGGCTCTATTGATGCATAGTCATTTTAGGCTCAAGGCTCACCTATACCACAACATATTCATACAAATAATTTTTAGTCATTAAAATAAGTTCACAATTTACTTTTAAAATGATTAAAAAAAATCAATTGTGCACTTACCACATACACATGGCTTAATTCAATTTTCATTTAACACTCAATGAGATCAAAAAAAAGTTGTGGCTCATGTACACAAGTGTGAAATGGAGAACTAATAGGATTTGTTTCCCTATTGATGATAATGTAAAGGGTTAGACATTATGCACATGTGCATGCGTGTGTGTACACACACACATACAAAATAAAACTTAAAAACTAGCCCAAATTTTTGATAGTAAATTTTGTAAGTGCATGTAAACCTTTAAATCAATTGATTAAATTATTAAACTATAAGAACTAAATTAAAAATAATTTTTATTATACCATTTTAATGCTACTAATAATTTCAAATAGAGCACTATATGTAATAAAAAATATTGTGTATATAAGAGATTCACATCAATTATTTGCATAAGTACTGAGGAAATTTATTAAAACAAATACATATTTACATTTAAAAAATACCTCTACAATATTTTGCATGAATTAAATCAAAAATGCAATGCCTACATCTATTCTTGCTCATTTAGAGAGATGTGTCTCCATTGTCATCATCAAATAAATAAATGAAATAATATATTTATTTGAGCATGTGTGCACATGCACATGCACATACACATGCACATGCACATAAAACACATGTTTGTTTATGTGCATAACTATAACAATAATAAAAAATATAAAACTTAAAACATTAAAAAATACAAAACTTAAAACATTAAAAAATACCTCCATATATGTATACAAAGGGTGGCTATTAACTGTATATGTGCTAGTGGATCTTCTAGGCTTTTCCTAAGAAATAGATGGGATCGTCTTCTACTAAAACATACAAAATATGTATATATTATTAACTTTGTATGTAATATAATTATTAACTTAAATAGACAAATTATAAATATGATAGGTCCAACAAAAATATTTATCGATGTGTCAAATATAAAAGATACATAGGAAGATGTGGTAAAGGTCTCCAAACCAAATTTATGTCTTAATAACTCATCACTCAAATATAATATCAAGCCCAATGGACATAACACCATAATTAGGTTGTATCAAATCATCATCATTTTCTAAAGTTCTAGTGTAGAGAGTCCCATAGGAATTGCAATAGTGTAGTCAGGCATGAGGTATAGCTAGACCATCCCCATTTATATCCTTTCCAATATTAATATGGGAATTTTTTGTTGTATGTAAAACAAGGGTGTCAATGAGTTCCTTAAGTGCATGTAATGTCTCAATCTCCACAATCTCCTTCACTATAAAGTGGACTATCATATTTTGAACTAGTTTTTTGATATGGGCTCTCATAGGTTGTTTAAGTGCATGGTGTGCACCCCTTTTATCTTGTGAAAATAATTTTCCTTGACCCTGAAACTTTGAGTGATAAAAATAATTAGGTATCTCATTAAGGATAAATTTGGAGTAAAGTTTAAGCAAAAAATATAAAGGGACCTCATGATTATTACAAGTGCATGATCAAAAAGCATCCACCATCAATCCCAAAAAACATTTTTTTATCTCATCATGGCGGCACCAGTGGGCTAGGAAGAGTTTACATGATAATGAAAGTGGTGCATTGGTTTTTATGTCATTTCATAACCCACATATTTTTTATTTTTTTATTTTCTTGTGTCCCACATTAGCATATGATTTTTTTTTTGCATTATAGGATGTACATGTCTAGCTGTATGATTCCTACCAATTAATTTGACATGTCATTGAGTCAAATTCACCTACCAATTATTCTAATGTCTTTGCCTATTAATCATGATATGGGTGTTTAGAATGGGAGTCCCTCAAAGTCACAATCAAGTCCTCAATTTGTATTTTATTTTCTAAAATATGTGTAGCCAAACCCTTTTGAATACTTGGGGGAGCTTATGGAATTTTAGGAGGGTTTAGAGCATTTGGAGGGATTGGAAACTTTTTCTCTACATATATACTTGACATATTTTATTCTACCAATATATTAGGTGGAGGGGTTTGAGGGGCTATATAATCTAAATAATTGAGGGTTTTAATGAAAAATAATGAAATTCAAAAAATAAATTATGACATTTTATTAAAATTAGAAAAAGTGAAATGTCATTACCTATCATCACATGTGCCATTGTTGACCATTTAACTCATGAGCAATATTAATAAAACTCATAAAAAAAAGATAAATTTGGAGACACACGAGTCTAAGATGTTATAATAAAATCATTTTTTTGGGAATAACAAGTAAAATGAGGGTTTGTTGTGTTTTTTTCTTATATAAAAAGGAATGCATACACACTATAACACATACGTATCATAACACATACACACTCTGGGTAAGATAATTACCAATCCTATAATTTAATATCCTTCATGAATTATTTCAAAGCTCGTACATGTTTTATTGTCAATCACATTTTAGTATAAAAAGTTTGCTTTTTGGCCACCCAACTTCCTCCACTTTAATATGGAGCCAAAAAAGTTTAGAAAAAAGTATGAGGATAAAAGTATTGAGAAAACAATATTTAATGAAATTTAGTGAACTTGAGAAAATTCAAAGCACTAGAAATGGTACATCTATCTTCTTCCTTGATCAAGAAGTGGATTAGATTATAAGAACTCCCAGGAATTTTTCATCATAATAGAGTTTTATTTTTTCATGAGAAGTGGTGACCTTAGCACCACTAGGTGTAGTCATTTTTATGGCATCTTTTAATTTACAATTTTAAATTACTACATTTTCATGTTGATCTAACATTGACTACTTGTTATGATTTGACATATTTTTCAACATATATAAAATTTGTATGGATGGAGCCTAATTTGAACATTATTCTATTCATCCTTACTTCTATAATTAGTCAAGGTACATGCTTCAATAATTTATTTTTATACTTTTATGCACACATGCATTCACTCACATACACACATTAAAGTAGGGGCGTTATGTAGATACCCAAATATGGTACAAGTTCTTTTTCCCATCTTTTACTAATTTTTTTGCACTTGGTAAATTTATTTATGTTTTGATATTTATGACAATTCTTATGCCACACTACTTTTTCTTTAGACTTCTGACTTCTATATGCCTTCAATATTACTCCATTTCAAAATTTGAGCCTTATATGCATATCTTATGGGCTTCTTACATCCTTCCTAAGTGTTTATCTCTTCTAGGACAACTTTTTCAACTATAGGCTTGTTGTCGAATATGCCCCTTGTATATTAGGTAGGCTATTGAATCTATATCTTTTATTTTTCTAGGACCTTCCACCTTGTCTTGATTTCTCATGCCTTTTATTTTACATATTACTAATTTTTATGTTTAGTTGTTGCACATGTCATGTCATATGGAGTCCTATATACAAATCATTATGAATTACACATAAAGATCCATTTAATTACCAAAGCCTAATTTTCCCATGACAATTATCCGCTCGAGTTAAGTTATTCTCTAATATAAATGGACTTTATTTAAATTCACATTTAAATAATTCCCCTCCCCACTATTTAAATATTTGAGCCCATGAATTTAAAAAGAGAAGCTATTGGAATTTTAAATATATCTTTTAAATCCCCAATATAGATTTTAAATCCCTCCTAAAAATAATTTGAGATGTTTTTAAAACTCCCAAATACCATATCAAAGATGTGGAAAACCTCTATATAGTTCATAATATCATAGAGCTAGTTGTATCTCTTAGACTACTTATTTCTTCTCTTAAGGCAAAAGCTTTAAATTAATTCAGGTGTTTAGATTCTTAGTCTATCTCTAGTTGGGATGAGCTTGGTCAAAAATTAGATGAGTAATTTAGAGAGGAATTAGATGTGTTTGTACTCATTGAATAATTGGATATAATCAAAGGGGTTTTTTTGCAACACATGGTTGATTTTAATCTCAAATTTGAGAAGACCTAGAAAAGGCTCCATGTAGAATTTAAGACCCTACCATATTTATCTTTTATATATTATTAAAGATACACACATTTTAATATTTATATCATGTTACAAGCTATAAGTGAGAGAACACTACCAGAGGATTATCAACTTGATATTATAATTGAGATAAATCTTGAGCATACTAGTGTTCTTGATCATATACCTAACTCCCATTTTTCCTAATTTGTATGATGTTACCCATTATGCCCAAGGTTTTTTCATATAAATATCAAGCCCACCCCAACAATCCCAAGATCAATACATGATTGAAATGATAATTTTTATCACAAGTCTCAAATGAAATATTGGATTTCAAGAATAAATTAGCCATCCAAAATAATCAAGAGTAATTAAATAACCTAAGTGCTCCAATGCATGATCCCCCAACCCCCAAAATTGTACAAAATCCCTCAATTTAGCCTAAAACAAGAAAGAAAGGTTTCTTGTAGTTTGAAAGTATTTTGAACAATATCTAAGGCTAAGGATAAATAAATAACTTCATAAGACTATGTTTTTTTCCATTATATTGAAGAGGAAGAGCATAATGAGCAAAAGGAAATGTTGGAGGAGGTTGAGAAGATGAACCACACATATATAAAGAGGGATCTAAATGAATAAGAATAATATTAGAGAATTTATTAGTTATGACAAAGATTGGTTATGCAGATGAAGATATGGTTACTCTTTAAGAACTCACATGGCTAAAGATACTTGAATAATATATGGAGATTAAGAGTAAAGATTTAATCAAAAGGCCACATTCTTATTTTATTATGAAGGAGGACATCCTTGAAGGAGGTGTATTTTTTGAAAGCACAATCACTGAGAGGGGGGGTGAATCAATGATGCAAAATAATCCAATTCAAGTCCTAACTCTTAAACATTTAGTATACATCAAATTGATGAAGAAATATAAACATGAAATCACATACATCCAAAGAATACATCACATGAACACATCATATATGTGGGAAAATATCTTGGGGGATAAAATCCACTAAACCTTACAAGATAGACTATAGTTCTATAAAATAAGATCCAACATTTAGACCAACATCAACTAATCAAGGAACACCCATACCTTAATTTAGTGAGGCATCAATCCTACAAGGAACAACTACCTCTGTCTAGATGAGCACCCACAACAACTAGACTTTTATCAAGATTTACCTTGCAAAGAGGAACCAACCCCCTAGGCAACCAAGCACCCACTTAGATACATTGAATAGATAATATTTAACACTTATTTCTAATCTTGAATTGATTATGACCACATTTATTTTCTCTTTTCACCTTCACTCTTTCACCCAAATAGTCTCAAGGGCTCACTCGCTCAATCTGCCTCTTCTAGGCTCATTACGTCTAATTACCTATGTATCCACTTGCATCAAATTGATCAAATAAACATGACTGATCCTTTTTCTGTATGATGATCCTCACTAACCTATACCTTCTCTCTTTAATTTTCTCTCATTCGATTTAATCCACACATACTCAACAAGCACAAGTAGTCCAATTATGCCTTGTATTTATACCACTCTCTTCCTTTTAATGCATATTTGTCAGCCAAGATGCTTTACATATTTGAAATAACACTAAACATAGGTCCATACACATGTTAAATGTGATAAAAACACTCTCTTTAGGTCAGCCATTACCTCATTAGACCCAAATCACCATTAGGTCTTGATGAGACCTAAAATAATCAAGCCTACTCACCCATATGTTACAACTTTAACTCCTTGGGCCACTTTTAGCTTCTACCAAAGATTTAAAACACATCAAACCTATCTTAATTAGACCATTTTTCACTCCCTCATGGGTCTATGCCACCTATAACACTAACTCAACACTTGAACCTACCAATTAAGTCTCCTTGCTCTTAAAGTCTTCATATATAGAAAACACAATCTCAAACTTATGAAGCAACTACTCAAATATTTCACATAACCATATGATTAGATAACATGGGTGAAGCCTTTAGGACCTAAGGTAAAAATCCATGTGATTTATATACTTCAACACAATCTCCAAGCACTTAGATGAACTCTCTCAAAATAACCATTCAAATTGGTCATATACAGTCAAAATATAGTCATGATATTTTGACTCTCCGTAACTAATCAAGGGTAAACTATGAAAAAATGCCTTTTAATAAGACTTAAATACTTATAGAACATCTCCATGCTCATTTTATCCTTCAATTCTACTTAGAACTCTTCCAACACACTCCTACAACATGGTCACTCAATCTACTTGTGTATTCAACAAACACAATCAACTTATAAGCCTTTGTTCACACTAAATATGGATTTTTAAAACATCCAAAATCCATATAGATAATATTCATGGAGTCTAAAATTCTCTCCAATAGATAGTTTATCTTGAAACATCAAAATACCATCAAGAACAACTCAAATATCCTTCTTAGCCACTTGTAGAACATGGTCAAACACACATTCAAATTTGGAGATCAACAACTTTGACTATAATAACATTAAAACATTATAATTAGTGTCTCTATATGAACCTTGGATTCCTTTATAATTTTTCCTTTTATACCACCATGAAATTCATCTTGAATCAAAAGATATAACTCAAACACTAAGCACTAATTTTTCCTTTGTTAATTCAAATGCCAATGGTTACTGTGCAAATACTAAACATTATACACTTTGACCTCATCTCATGCTCCCTGGAAACTTTGAACAAATACACACCATAGATCTCCTTAGAAGTATATTGGTATTTAACCTATAATCACTCACCGTTGATCTTAGATCCTTGCTTCTATGATCATGCCACTTGGCAACTCTATGTGCCTTCTATGCACATTAACTATTTGACTCAATGCACTTCATCAATCTCCACTTGTATGAACACTCACATAACATTTATCTTCTATCAATTTAATGAGATTGAGACACATGTCACTAATACATGCCTTCTAAACATCCTTTAATATATTGACTTCACGTGTACCATTGGATCACTAATGACAAGATTATGCACTCCATTGGATCCTTATTCAGTTAGATTAATTGTTTGAAATTAGATCTTTGATCTAATTAAATGTTCATCATATATATTTGATATCATAAATTTAGCTAAGTATGGGAACTTAGTAAATTATTTCTAAGAAACCAACTTTTCACCTTGATAAAATTTTCTATGCTCCATGTCCAGACCTCAAAATTGAATTGTATGATCTCCTCACAAAGGGTAATCGATCCATGTATCCAAGTACTCTTAAAACCTTCACAAGTGAAAAATATTATTCCATCAATCTGCTCACTCAAATTTTTCTATCAAGATGACTACTTGAGCTTAAACATTCATATGACTGCTCTGATGAAATTTGTTCAATTCCATAAGCACTCCAAACACTCATAACAACCCATAGGGTCTCTACAACATGTACATACCAATAATATCATCCATCAATTGCCTCACTAAATCAAACATTGAAGAACCATGTAAGAACACTGAAGCACATTAAAGCACACTTTTTCATTATCAATCTAACACACATGACACCTCATCAACAACCTTGGTCACCTTGGAGACATCATTGAAAAACCTCCAACAATATCCCCCTTTGTGATTGATGTCAACACTAATACAAAGTTTATTCATAGAATCTATCTCTCTCTTCAAGCACTTTCTCCCCCTTTGACACAATGACAAAGTGGGTTCAACTCCTGATCTTGTGAACTGAAAAAGACTTCAAGGACCAATAATAGTAAGGGACCACCTTTGAGAGATGATACATACTCCCCTAACATTGTGCATACATATTATTACCTTGAGATTCTCAAACATGCTCCATGATTACACTCTTCTTTGATCATACATAGATTTTATGAAGACAAAACATACATGAACATTATAAACTACATGAAATTACCTTGAAAACATTAAGAGGGACTCCCATAAGTCACTAGAGCTTAGACACCCATTGAGAACCTTGGTATTTTGGACAAAATGACCCAAAAGTCCACTTCTTCATACTAGCCTTACTTAGAGGCCTTGTAGCCCTTCCTAGACCTCATAAAGCCCATAAATTTCTGTGTATGAACTTTCATGGCTTGAAATTTCATATTCCCCCTCATCATGCCAAAAATCAACACTCAGCTCTTTCTCTGCAACAAACTTCCTTCACAAACCTATTAGCCAATTATCGATCCATTTGCACAAATCCTCCTCCATGGAACCAAACATGCACTTCAAAAATATT
Organism: Torreya grandis; assembly: GCA_037957365.1. Classification (NCBI taxonomy): domain Eukaryota; kingdom Viridiplantae; phylum Streptophyta; class Pinopsida; order Cupressales; family Taxaceae; genus Torreya; species Torreya grandis. The sequence continues at coordinate 2,046,508 of JARHVA010000143.1, read as the reverse complement.
GTGAAAGACTTTTTAATCACCCATTTGGCCATTTAAATTGATTAAGCAGCCTCATATCTCAAATCATTAGGTAAACCATTTTTCCAACATGAGCAAAAACACTACGTTTATAAGAGAAACTCGGTCAACATACCATCTTCCCGTAAATGCCCATCTCTAAAACTTTTCTCACACCTAGATTTCATCAACATACACTTCTAGAACAAATTTTTAGCATAGAATCCTTTGGAAACCCATATTTCCTATACCATGGTTTTTAACCTGCATACCCTTAAGCATAAACTGGGAAACCCGAGAGAAAACAAAATTCTCCAATTGCACACAAAAGCCCTTAAAAACTTGAAATCACTTGAAACACACTTGAATGAGGTCAACACAATTTTATATACCACTAAGACACCTTGACAACTTATAATTATTCAAATGACACGTAGAAATATCCATACCCAACCTATAGATCTTGCACACAAAGCTTCACTCTTCACCACTTTGACTAACTAAACCTTCAAATATTTGACCAAAACTTTGACTTTAGGATCATTAACCTTGAATATATATTATGAATCATTCCATCACAACACTTTGGATTAGTTCACATAAAACTCATTGCTCCCACTTAGCCAAGCACATTTTTAAAGGATCTTTCTTGTCCTTCAACATCAACCAAATCTTAACTAACATCCACCATGCTTCTTCTTTTTGTAAAGTGTCTCTTTGAATCTTAAAGAGAGACACCCCTTTAACATAGTGAGAATAAATGTTCTAAAACTTAGGAGACTCCCATATATCCATACTCTCATTTGAATTATAGTCCTACCTCATCACTAGATTGACTTTGAATGGATCCTTGACTTCATTCTTTCCTTTAGACTTGTCAACTAATGCAAACAATGTTAGGGACTATCTTTTACAATAGTGTTACAATTGATATTTACTAATAGGTAAATAGTATTTTATGTGTGTTATTTATATCTAGGTAGAATATATTTTTTAGTTGTAATATTGTACAAAAATATTACACTTATAGGTTTATGAGTTATAATAGGAAGTTGGGTGAGAGATTTACAGAGTTTGACAGAGTTTGTATCTCCATAATAATAGGAAATAATCTTCCTATATATTTTTTAATCACCCATATGTTTTTTCAAGAGAGTGCAAAAATATTATATCAATGTTTTTTTAAATATCTCTATGTTTGGCTCTTTGGTTTATTATGCCCAGATTTGAACCAATTTCAATATTTGGTATCAGATTAGGCTATGATTCAATGGAAAATTAATAGATTGGTAGGGGTATCCCTTCATCTATACATTTCCATGATTCATGGCTAAAATATTATTGTGTGTCATTTTTTTATATTAAGGTAGATTCTTTTTTTTCATTTACAAACTGTATGGTGGCTAGGTTGTGCATCAATATTAAATCAAATATTTTTATCTCTACCTACTGAAGTTAATCTATGACTATTAATGTTCAAAATGTGATGAGTCTACTATTGATGTTTCAAAATTATACTATCAGTGTTGATTTATCTTATCAACATCATATGATTAATATTGTCAAACTCTGAGCAAGCTTCACACTTTAAGTTGCAGACATATAGTCCACTTGAATATAGGAAGCCATTATTTTTAGACACAGTTAATTTAAAATTTTTGTAGATCTATATGTTTGAATTTATTTCATATGTCATTATACAATTTAGATCTTACTTATAGAATATAAAGAATCTCAAGGATACATATATGGCTCCTCAAATGACGTTGAAACCTCTACTAGATTCTATAAAACTAGTATTGTCTTAGCTTTACTACATCAAATCAACCTTTAAAGACTTGGCTGTGACTATTTATAACATTTCATAAAAATATTCAAATAGCTACACCACTTTGTATTAATGCAACATTATTTACCTTGCATTAACAATCTAATAGTAATGTATTGGATAATGAGTAATCATCAAGATCAACTCACCTTAGATACCTCACCCTATTCACCATCGATCTATAAATTCTACCTACTATTTTCTAAAATATTTCTATAGATCTACATCAATGATAGAAGTACAACTTGACATTTGACTCTCTAATCAAGTACATGATTTTTGTGTGAAGGGTTAGTGTCAATTCATCATCCATCTTAACCCCACTGTCTACCCTACACTCTACATCATTGTTTCATGCCACAAGCAGTTAGATCTATGGTATTTGATTGATCAAATTTATGCATGAGGAATAAAATGTGAGTCTTGTGAATCTGTATTGTAGTATATGTTTTTATTTGTTAAAATTTGGTTAGATATAGTTAAATAATTATTTTTTATATTTATAAAGTTAAGTCATGGCAAAATTAGGTATTTAAGGTTTATAAATCCTTAAGTTTTTATTACATTATGTTTATAACATTGTTTAAATGTTGTATTGTGTAATTATTGGCTTGTTATCATGTTTTTTAAAATCTTGGTTTGATATAATTAATTATATCAAATGATTTATATTTTTGAGTTTATTAGTGAGTCCAAGTGTTTTTTCTTGTTACAAGTTTGGTTTATTCAAAATATAATAAGTCATTAGTGTCATATAGTCTATTTTTTGCTATTGAAATATCAAACTAGTCAAAATCAAAAATTTGTCAAAGATATTATTTGTGTATGGATGCATTATCACTTATATGTGACATCTTGAGTCAAATGTTGAAAGTGTTAGTCTTATGGGGGGATCTCTCCTCAAAAAAATTAAATTTAAGCTACATCAACATACCAACTGAGTGAGTAGCTTCACCAACTAGAGGTTAAAGGCACAGAGGAAGAAGGTTTTTAGAGCCTCTCATCAGTCACCAATGATGGGGCCTAGGATGTTTTGGTGACATTTTGTGTGGCATGTTTTTTATTTCCACTATGTGTTTGCAAAACAAGAACAAAATAAAATGCCTATTCATGTAATTTAATTTGTTTACAAATTCCAAACATAATTCCCTGATGTGAAAACATTGTGAAAGGATAGAAAACATCAATGTAAGTCAATTTCTAGATCTTGAAAAGGTTTGTGGTAAATCTAGAAAACCATAAGAGGTGAACAGTTGATGGGTCCTATTCATGTCAAGGTTTGTGGTAAACCTATAAAACCATGGGAAGAGTTATCCTTTCTTTGTATCAAGGTCATGAGCTAAATAGGGCATGCTACAAGGGGTGAGAATACTATAGATAAGAGTGTGAATGTTTTTACACATGTAAAAACTAAGGGGGGAATGCTAGGGATTAACTTTTACATTAGTAGTTACAATTGATATTTATCAAGAGGTAAATAGTATTTTGTGTGTTAGTTATATCTGGGTAGAATATACAGTTGATGGGTCCTATTCATGTCAAGGTTCATGGTAAACCTATAAAACCATGGGAAGATTTATCCTTTCTTTTTACCAAGGTCATGAGCTAAATAGGGCATGCTACAAGGGGTGAGAATACTATAGATAAGAGTGTGAATGTTTTTACACATGTAAAAACTAAGGGGGGAATGTTAGGGATCAACTTTTACAGTAGTGGTTACAATTGATATTTATCTAGAGGTAAATAGTATTTTGTGTGTTAGTTATATCTAGGTAGAATATATAGTTGATGGGTCCTATTCATGTCATGGTTTGTGGTAAAACTATAAAACTATGGGAGGAGTTATCATTTCTTTGTATCAAGGTCATGAGCCAAATAGGGCATGCTACAAGGGGTGAGAATACTGTAGATAAGAGTGTGAATGTTTTTACACATGTGAAAACTAAGGGGGGAATGTTAGGGATTAACTTTTACATTAGCAGTTACAATTGATATTTATCGAGAGGTAAATAGTATTTTGTGTGTTAGTTATATTTGGGTAGAATATATTTGTTAGTCGTTAAATTGTTAAAACAATATTATGCTTATAGGTTTGTGAGTTATAATAGGAAGTTGGGTGAGAAATTTATGGAGTTTTTATCTCCCCAATAATAATAAATAATCTTTCTATAAATTTTTTAATCATCTATATGGTTTTTCTAGAGAGTGCAGAAATATTATATCAATGTTTTTTTAAATATCTCTATCTTTAGCTCTTTGGTTTATTGCGCCCAGATCTAAACCAGTTTAAATAGACAACAAAAACTCTTGATTTTCCTTCATGTCTATCATGGCAAAAAAACCATCTTTGGTCTCAATCTGGTCTCTCCTAATAGGCTTAGGTTTCCATAACCCTTTTTGACCTCTTCCTTGCACACTAGGAGCTCCATACACCTTATTTTGCTTTGAGAAATCATTAAAAAATTTCTTGCAGTACCTAGAAATGTGATCAACTCTATGACATCTAAAATAAACAAGATCATTCATACCTTTTTCTTGATGATGATTGTGATCTTCCTTTGATTGATTTCTTCCCCTCTTGCACTTTATATTTGGTTTTCTTTCTTGCACTCTAGGAGCTTGATTGAACTTATCTTGACTTGATGGTCTTTTCTTGTATAATCTAGTAATGTGTCTAATTCTTTAACAATTGTAACAAATAATGTCTTCCATACCTTTTGTTTAAATATGGAATTTATCTCCCTTTGACTGATTGCTTCTTCTTACACAATTCTTTACCCTATAACCAATAATATGACAAATAAAATAATGGCCCATAAAATATTTGGCATACCTTGAATCATTTGGTTGTTTCATTGGCTTCTTTATTTTGCCTTTGACTTGATTTGACTTTTTGTATTTCATGTTACCATCCTCTTTACCTTGTTCTAATCTCTTTTATTCTTTTTCAATCTTTCTCATCTTGATTATGACCTTTTCAAGATCATAATTTATGGAACTAAGATTATCCTTCAATTGACCACATTCATCTTCTTTAGCCCTCATGCTTGAATTCTTAGCCTCTAAATTAATTCTAGGATCTTTGATGGTCTCTTTATCTTCCATAGACCTTTTGGCCATGTCATCTTTCAATCTACATGCTTTATCTTCCATAGACTTGATAAATTCTTGATTCTCCTTTTCCTCTTTCATGGATTTTCCTAATAAATTCTCCTCAAGAGATTTGACTTGTGCTTCAAGACTTTTGATCATATTCCTCATTTTATGATTCCTCTTCTTTTGATCCTTCAGCTCATCAAGTGCACTCATGATCTTAACTTCTAGATCAACTTATTCTTCCTCACTATCATATCAAACTTCATCATCAAACATGATGATCTTTTCACCCATATTGTACCTTAGATCACCTTCAAGTGGTTAAACTTGCATAAAATGTCCTACTCTAATACCAAATTTTGGAATCATAATCACTAAGAGGTGGGGGGTGAATTGGTGATGAAAGATAATCCAAATTAATTCCTAACTTTTAAAAATTTAGTATACATCAACTTGATTAAGTAACATAAACATGAAAGCACATACATCCACAACATACATAAGAGCATATGTCACATGAACACATCATATATATGGAAAACCCTCTTGGGGGATAAAACTCACTAAACCCTACAAGATGGACTACAGTCTTATAAAACAAGATACAACATTTATACCATCACCAATTGATCAAGGAACACCCATCCCTTAGTTTAATGAGACACCAATCCCATAAGGGGCAATTGCCCTTATCTAGCTAAGCACCCACAACAACTAGACCTTTAACAACCTTTACCTTGTAAGGAGGAACCAACCCCATAGACAACCAAACACCCACTTAGATACCTTGAATAAATCATCTTGAACACCTATTTTTACTCTTCAGCTGATGATGACCACCTTTTTTTCTCTCTTCACCTTCACTCTTTCACCCAAACAGTCTCAAGGGCTCACTTGCTCAATCTGCCTCTTCTAGGCTCATTAGGTTTAATGACCTATGTATCCACTTGCATCAACTTGATAAGATAAAAATGATTTATAATTTTGATCTATGATGGTCCTCACTAACCTATACCTTCTCTTTTTAAGGTTCTCTCCTTCACTTCAATCCACGCATACTCAATTAGCATAATTAGTTTAATTATGCCTTGTATTTATACCATTATCTTCCTTTTAACCCATCTTGGTTGGCCAAGATAATTTACATATTTGAAAAAAAAATTAACATAGGTACATACACACATTAAATGTGAGAACCAAACTCTCCTTAGGTTAGCCATTACCTCACTAGACCCAAATCACCATTAGGTCTTGGTGAGACCTAAAATAATTAGGCCTACTCATCCATACATTACAACTTCAACTCCTTGGGACACTTTTAGCTTCTAAAAAAGCTTAAAAACACATAAAAACTATCTTTAATATACCCTTAATCACTTTCTCATGGTTCCATACCACCTAGAACACTAATTCAACACTTGAACCTACCTATTAGGTCTCCTTGCTCTTTAGGTCTTCATATACAAAAAAACATAGTCTCAAACTTTTGAATCAAATACTAAAATATTTAACATAACCATATGATTATATAACATGGGTGAAACATTCAGGACCTTAGCTATACATCCATGTCATGACACTTTAACACAAGCTCTAAGTACTTAGATAAACTCTCTCAGAATGACCACTCAGACTAGTCATATATAGTTAAAATATAGTCAAGCTATTTTGACTCTCCCTAACTAATCAGGAGAAAACTATGACAATCAATGCCTTATCATAAGCCTTATATACTTATAAAACATCTCCATTCTCATTTTATTCTTCAATTCTACTCATAAATCTTCCAACACACTCTTATAACATGGTCAATCAATTTGCTAGTGCATTCAACAAACACAATCAACCTCTAAGCCTTAATTCACACTGAATATGGATTGGTAAACATTGACAATCCATAAAAATAGCCGTCATGGAGTCTAAAACAATCTCTAATAGATATTTCATCTTGAAACATTTAAATACCCTCAATAACAACTCAAATATCCTTCTTTGGTCACTTGAAAAATGTGGTCAAACACATAGTCAACTTTGGAGCTCAATAAATTTGATGGTACAAACATTAAAACCTTCTAAGTAGTGTTTCTAGATGCACCTTGGAGTCCTTTAAATTTTTTCCTTTTACACCACCATGAAATTTGTCCTAAATCAACATGTATATCTCAAACACTAATCACTAGTTTTTCCTTTGTTTAATTTAAATGCCATCGATCATTGTGCAAATATTAAACATCAAAAACTTTGACCTCATATCATGCTTCCTAGAAACTTTGAAAAAATACACACCATCAATATCTTTGGAAGTAGCCTATTCTTAAACCTGCAATCACTCACCATTGATCTTAGATCCTTGCTTCCATAATCATACCACTTGGTAGCTCTACATACCTTCTATGCACATTGACTATTTGACTCAATGCACTCCATTGATCTCCATCTGTATAAGCACTAGAATTTAATTTATCTTATATCAACTTAATGAGATTGAGACACATGTCACTAGCACATGCCTTCTAAGCAGCCTTTGATATATTGAATTCATGTGCACCATTGGATCATTACTAAAAAGATTGCATGCTCTATTAAATCCTTATCCAGTCAGATTAATTGCTCACCATTAGATATTTGATCTAATTAAATTATTATCATAGATCTTCAATATTAAAAATTTGGCTAAGTATGGGAATTTAGTAAAATTTGTTTAAGAATCCAACTTTACACCTTAATAAATTTTGTTATGCTCCATGTCCAAACCTAAAAATTGAACCATATGATCTCCTCACATTGGGGAATCCATCCATGTATCAAAATTATCTTGAAACCTTTACACATGTGAAATATGACATCATCAATATGCTCACTCAACTTTATCTATCAAGATGACTACTTGAGATTAGACATGCATATGACTACTATGATGAAATCCATTCAATTTCATAAGCAATCCAAGCACTAATAACACCCCAAAGGGTCTATGAAACATGTCCATACCAACAATATCATCCATCAATTGCCTCACTAGGTCAAACACTAAAAAATCATGCAGGAACACTAAAGCACATTAAAGCACACTTTATCTTTGCCAATCTAACACACATGACACCTCATCAACAACCTTGGTCACCTTGGAGACATCATTGAAAAACCTCAAACAATATTTGGTCTAAATATTCAATATCTTTTTCAAGAAACCATTGAGGAACAAAACTGTATTTCAAGAATAGATGAAATGGAAAAAAATTAAGAATTATCCTCAATTAATAATTTTACTTCTTCTCTTGATGAATCTAATTCTTATCACAATGTCATAAATATATATTTTATTTTAAGGAGGAATATCTTATAGATACCAATGCTATTCATAATATAGAAGAACTCACACTTGTATAAAAATGAAGAAGCTTTCATGTGAAGTAGGGGTGTGCTATAAGAATTTAGGCTCTTTCAAAAGATAAAGAGCAGGATGAAGTAGAGTTAGAAAATTTTGAAATCATTGGGTTTGCATAATAATAGAGGGATGAAGCCACATGTCATCATAATATAATATAAATACTCATCCCATAAAAATAAGATCAAATATTTTTTGTAGAAGGGGAGGATTAGAAGTATAATATTTCTTGGATCTTTTTCCTTTTAGCTATTTAAGTCTTAATTTCATGTATATCATATGAATCTTTTTATCAATTATTATGAATGGATGCATTTAATCTAGTGTAGAATAATGATTACACTATAATTTCCATTTCTATCAAAAAAATATGTTCTATAATTACCCTACATATTTCCTTTGAAAAATGTTTGTGTTTTCTTTTTCTACACAATTTTTGGGGTAATTTTTATAACAAAGTAACTTTGAGAGGAAGTCATAAGAATGAAATATTTTAGGATTATATTTAAATTCAATGTTTATTTAAGAGAATGTATGAATTTCAAATCACCAAAAAGAGAAATGTGGGAGAATTTGATATCTATAATTTTTTGGGTTCATATACAAATGCACATGCTAAAAACTTGGGAAATTTTTATAGATGAACAAATTTTTAAAGGGACCATCAGGGTTGGAATCAAAACCTCATATCAATAAAGTTATAACAAAGGATCAACCTAGTGAATTTATGGAGCTTCAAATCAAAATATGGATAATTTAAATGTCAAAAATACTTGTTCCCATGAGAATAATGTTTAAAATGGCTAAGTCATTTTTATTTAAAAATAACAAAGACTTCCCTCCATTCGCTGATCTCCCTTAGATATAATGGTGTAAGCATATTAAAAAACTTAAGATGATATCATATCTAAGAATCCCCTTGATTATTTAGATTAGAAGGAAATACCTTGAACCATTTATCTCTTAAATATTTATAAAAGGCTTAATTCCTTAAAATTATATTTATGGGCCATAGTGGAAAGGTCAAGGACAAGTGGCAAATTTTAGATGATTTGATGAAAAAGGTAGTCTCCAACCATCAAATATATATGATAGAAGGAGCATCATCATTGGCTAAAAATTAAATGGTGGATCCCATGAATTTACATTCAAAATCCTTTATTAAAAATTGGTTAAAGAAAAATGACTAAAGATTTATAAAAATTTGTAAGTCATTTTTGGGTTGAAAATATAATGGAAATGTGGGATATTTGATCTCTTTGATAAATAAATATCTCCAACTAGTGTTTTGTTTGAGATCTAATGATCTAAGATGCATAACAAGTAGTAAGTATAAGTCATTTTGAAAATTCATAATGACATTATCAACAAAGATCATCTCCAATTATTGGATTAAACTCTACCACATGGATCTTTAGCTATCATATATTGATTTATTAAAAGGCTTAAAAATATAAATGCATTCAAATGAAGGGGCCGATTCAACAATTTCAAAAAGACAAAATCCCCTTTATTCATCAAATTAAATAAAGGATCTTGAGCCACTGATTTTCAAAGGCTTAGAATATAAAGGTAAAATTAAATCTAAAACTCTAGATTGAATCTAAAGCCATTGATTGTTGGGGATCAACCAACAATGATTACACTTGTGAAAGCAATAAACGTGAAATTAAATCAGATAGATAAGTAACTAGAATGATAAATAACACAGAACAAGAGATACAAGAAAACACCCTAAAAACTTGTATTTAAAACTCTTTACAAAAGGAATACAATTGAAGAAACTTCTTTCTTCCACACCTCTCTCAGATGCACAAGATCTCTCACTAGATCTCTATTCCTCAAGAGCTCTCTCTCTCTCAAGTATAATCAATTCCAACAACCTGGATTGATACAACTCTGTACTGTCCTTCAAACATTCACAATGTTCTACTCATACAATTCAACTCACTAAGCTAAGAAGATCTTTCCTACATATAGAATTAGGAAACTTGAGCATGCACTTACAACAAGCAGTTAAGCCTCTTGAACAAGGGCTCTAAAAACAATCTTGCTAATAATAGAAATGCGAACTTAAGACTAAGACTTAAAATCATCATGCAAACACTCGCTTCTGTCCTCGGAAATAGCATTCTGGACGCACAGGTAATCGACGCCGGTTCTTGCCTGTGACTGTCGTCGGCCGATCCTCTACCGAGGCCGGCATTCCTCCAACTGCTCTTGACCGACGTCGGTCGCTCCTGACCGACACCGGTGTCTGTGTAGACCCGAACCTGCTAAAGTGTGCTTCTTGGTGAAGCTTTTAGCTCCACACCTTAACATTGATCTTGATCCAAAGACATGAATTATGTTGAAAAATACACCTAATGTCACATCTCAAAAGTGCCTCCAACTATCAAATGAAGTTCAACCATAATAATATCCAGCCATCAAATTAGCTCAAATAAAATACAAACGATAACTTGAATAGGCAACTGATATAAGAGGAAATCAATGAAGCTTAATAAAATTACATATCTCAAGTTATAGAAGAGAGTTTGATAACTATAATAGATGAAGCAGTAGAGGCCTCTACTAGATGAAATGATAGTTTTTATTGACTCCTTTCCCAATAGATTCTAAGATTATGAGTTTAACACTTTGCAATAAAATTACCACTGATAGCTACTAAAGATGTTAAAATTTCCACACCAAGCTCTAATTAATTAATAAAGTCCAATTTTCCCATGAAAATGATCTAGATCAATCTAAGTTCTATAATATAAATGGGAGTTATTTAAATTAATTTATATATAGGGTCCCCCCCACTATATAAATATTTGATCCCATGAATTTAAAAATTGAATCTATGGGAATTTTAAAATCTTCTTTTATTTTAAAAACTAGGCTATGCCATAATTAAAGCCCCTTGAAAAAACTACACGAGAATTAAAAAGAAGACCATCATCATTTAGAAAAATTAAAAATATATAAAAGTTCCTCTTGTTAAATAAATGTATTTAAATTTAAATATAGAGAAGGTCAAATAAATATGGGTAGCATGGGAAAATATGAATACGATTTCTTGAGCCATTCAAAGTAATAAAGAAGATACGACAAATAAAGTTGAATAAAATTGAACAATAGAGTTCTAAATTTTGCATTCAATTTTCTTCCACTTGGGCTATGGGCAGCTAAAATTTAATGACTTTGCATCTCTTTTCTCTTTAATTCATTATTATATATATGTTAATGAATGCATTTGAGAAAATTATGATTTCCTAATCTTTTAAATCTTAATAATTCAAATTAGAACCTTTGTAATTTGTATGTGAGAAAATCTTGATCCTTCATTTAATAGAATGTGATTTTGTATAATTTTTCCAAGTAATAAATTTATTGTGGATTTTATTTGTTAGCCCCTTAGATTTTGTCTTGTTACTAAAAATCCATTAATGGATTGTGCTTTTCCCTTTACACTTTATTTCCTTGTTATGTTTAGTTCCCTTCTTTCATACTCATAACACCATGTTCAAATAGATATCCTGTCATCCCTTTTCTTATTTTAGGTATCACCTTTTTTTGTAGCCTTCTAACTATTTCCCATTCTAAGGGAATTTTACCATTTATGCATAATAGTTCCAATTAGATTAACATTAAAATAGGAAACATATTTAGTTGTATTTGGAGTTTATTTATAAGGAACAATCCCATAATGAGTAGAGATCCCATGTTTTGGTTTTTTGGGTACAACCAAGCAGACATAACATACCATTAACACAATCATTCCTAAGTATTTTATGAGGGATAAGATTCAATTATCTAATGTTTTAAGTATCTCCTATTATTTTAACTTAATGTTAGGACCTCTAATTTGCATATCTATTGAAACACTTACATCTAGATACTTCAATTCTTATTTAAGCTATTGTGGCATCATCTACTTGTACCAAAATAGGATTAGATGAATGTTCATGCACTTCATAATCACTTTTAGGAAATATGAGGTTGAAACCATTGTTTTATATTCCATATACACTACACAAGAACTATGTGGGGTTTGATTCTAACATGTGGGATACATAGTTGTAACTCATGTGAGGTTGTCCAACCCAAATAATTTTATACAATGTCCTTTACATGCGTGTTTTAATTAATTAGGTCAAGTGAGGATGAATAATTCATTTCAAACATTTTCCCCACTAATTCAAAAAATTCAAATATAAAATTGTAAAACATCAAGAGGTAAACCTAAAAAAAATATAGAACTCAGAAAGGTGCATAATACACATTTATCACCCATAAGTATATTTTTAGGTCAAAGAGGCACAATATGGATGTTACCCATGATAGATTTTTTGGTTAGCTAATCGATGCCAATTTTATTCCTATATAGTGAAGAATCCTATTTTTACATAGAGCTCATTCATTCCTTTCAGACTAGGCCTACACTAAATATGTGAAGGTGTGACTATTCCAACTCCTTTTATTTTCATGTTTTTCATTACTTGTCAAATCCATTTCAATTATGATTCTTTACTATTTTTATCCACTAGAGTAGATCTGATTTACTATTTTATATTATTGTATTCTAGATCTACAATGTATATTAGTTTTATTTATTTGTGTGTAGTTAAATCTATCTTAAACCACAAACAAGTAAAATAATTTATCAAATCCATATTGAATGTTTTATTTTATTTTATTGTGTTGAATTTTTTATCTCATTTTATATTATCAGTTAAGTGGATTGCTATTATTGATGCAATATTATTATAGTTTTCAATTAATGTTATTTATGTGTTTGGTGTGTTAGAGAGAGAGTTGATTTTAAGTAAGGTTGGTATGATTATATTTTTGATCACATGGCATAGACTGTAGTAGCATAATTGATGTAAGTATAGAGAGTCATTGGTTTAGATGTTCTTGTGAGATAACTAAAGGATCAACTGGTAGGATTGGGCATAGGTGTCATAGGAAGAGGTACAAAAGGTGTCAGTGGTGCATATGTAGGACCTATGACAACACAAAATGGACAAGGTGATATTTCATAGCTAGAAATGTTTTAGAAAACTCACACATAAATAGTGGTTCAACTGGCTCTATATGAGGAGTGTTAGCATATAGAGAAGGCTTGTAGTGGCAAGGATAGGTATCAGAGCTTAGCTAGATCAAAAACACATGAAGATCCAAAGAGTAATTAATCTAGAGGTAGAGATAGGATTAGATATGTAGATGCAGATCAAGATATATGAAATGACTATTTGCCACCTCTCTATAGGTTAAATATGTATGTATGTATGGCTCATGTTACCTAGTTTTTGATGTATACAACATACTATGTTTTTGACACACACACACACACACACACACACACACACACACACACACACACACACACACACACACATTTAATTTCCTTTTTTTCACTATATTTTTGCATGTACATGTATGTCTTTTTTCTATATTTTATTCATTTATTTCTATGTGATGAACAAAAGACATGTATAATATAAATTTAAAATAGAACCTATAATTTAAATGTAAAATTTGTATTAAAATGTAAATTATATGATGAATAGGTTCCTAACTTATAATTAAAGTTGTGTATATGTTAGAGCTCATAGTAAGTAGGAAAAATCCACTAACCAATGATAGGACTAAGATTAGATGTATCAAAATAAATAATGTGTTGACGAAAACTTGGCTTGAACTTAAAAAATGTAGGATATGTTCCCAACATGTCAAAGCTCTCTATAAAAAAATATTTAGTGCATTGATATGTATCATTTATGTCAAATATATTTGGATATGGACTAATAATTGGCTACTTAGTTTCACTTTTTTATCTAGTAATGTAATCAACGATGGATTTCTTTTTAGGAACCTACTTAAGTGCTTTTTGAGATGTAATTGGATATAATTTAGAATTCTTATAATATTTCTTTACAAATGTTCTATCTGATTGAATTGTAACCTTGTAATTCAAATAATATATATTTATGTATACTATCAAGTTTTACTTTCATGTCTTGTAACCACGGTATACCAAGTATATCATTGTATGGTATCATAATAGACATCACAAAAAATTATATAGGAAATTTTTTTGGACCAATTAATACATGTATCAAAATATGATCCAATGGTGTAGGAACATGATTAGGTAAAGATATAGACACTTTAGTTAAATAATTTGAATCATATCCAAGTTCTTTAAGATAATTAAGAGTGCTATTTTCAGATTGTGCTTTGTCATTAATCATAATTCCTTGTCTTTTTTCCCCTTATATATAAACATGTATAAATAAAGGTTCTATAAGAGATATATTTATAAATATAGTATCCTTTAGAACCATTGGCAAACCACCATGGTGTATAAGTTGTACATTGAAAGGAGTACTTGTGACTTGTGGTTTTATAATAGGTATATCAATCTCAATGTCATATTTGTTAATATGATCAAGGATGTTATATTTCAAATCATATAAATTATATGTTGTATGAAAACTAATCTAATGATACTCAAAAATGAATTTAAATTTTTAGATAAATAAGTTTTATCACAATGCTTAAAAGGAGGAAATATAATCATATTATTTCAAGCTTCAATTTAAATATATCACTTTGAATTTGACTAAGATTTGATCATTTTTTTTATTAACTTAGTGAAGGCATAAGAATCATTATAGGTGTCACTCTCTTACCAGCCAATGGTGTAAATTTATTATTGTTAGTGGTTTGCCATATACATATATTACGTGAATCACCATTAATAGAAGTTAACATGATTATTTTAACATGTCATTTTGCATGGCTTACCAAATCTAGTTTTTTGGGGTGGTTTCCCATCCAACCTCTCTGAAAAAGAGGCATGTGAGGGTATCCCTAAGGTCTATATCTATTAGGTCATGATGTACTAGATAACCCAATTAGTCATTATGTATGGTTCTAATTTAAGGGACTTATTGGTTTTGAATATTTTAATATTTTTATGGTACTTAAATAGTGTAGATGAGAATGTTAGTCCATTTATTTTATGTATGAGGATTTTTTTTTCAAAAATTAAAAAAATAAAGTGTGCATTTATTTTCTTGAAACAAATCAGGGTTTTAGATTTAAAGCAAACCTTTTCCATTGCATTTAACCATTCAACAATGAAAAAATAAAATGGAAATGAAATATAGTGAGAAATCAAGATAAGCATTTATGAAAAAATTAATTTCAAATGACACCATAATTTTAACCAAATTTATAAAAATGATAAAAGAGGGGAAAGAGGAAATAAAAAGCTTGCAATAATGAAGACAAACCTAGATTTCTCGATCGTGATAACTCCACAAATCAGTCTCTTACCTAATCAACATACACACAATCACACACAGATAATTCAAGCATCTAAGTAAACCAAACAATGAAAGAGAATCCATAACCACATTTGAATATGTAAGTTGCAAATAAAATTCCACTATCTTCTATTAATCATAATTTTTCATTTTGATAATCAAATTCGAAGTCCGCCACAATCGATCAATAAAAAATCTACCAGAATAACATCATGGTTATAAAAGAGGGATAAGATTTACACTAGAAAGAATGAAAAATACATAAAATGAATAGGTTGGTTTGGTATCACTCCAAGGAGGAACAAAGAGTTAACCCTTGTGTAGTTAAAATATCCCATTATATAGAACTTATCCTTTGCAAAGGGAAATGTTTTCCTCCAAAATGTTATTGGAAGACACTAATTATAGTCAATAACTTCATCTCCCTCCAAGAGCCATGCCACTTCCCAAGACAACACCTTTTAAGCCTAAACATACAAAAAAACATTATATTTAGGAAATTAAAATCTCACTAACAAAATTTAACACTAAAATGTGAATAAAATTTAACATAATCAAAATTTACCAAAATTGAAGGTATCATTGTGACTGGGCTAGAGTCACCATTTTGGTGCCTCAAACGACACTCCAATATTAAAATGGGGTGAAATTTATGTACAAAAACCAAAAAGGGTAAAAAAGGGGTTCCCATACCTAATCAGGTCTAGGAGGGAAACATAATTTTTAAAAATTTAGTGTTCTTAATGCTAATCAAGCTTTCAACCCCTAATTATCACTAGGGTGTACCTTAGAATGTTTTAAAGACCTATTCAAGGGTTTTAATCTCAAATAAAATAATATTGAATGTTGAGGGGGTCATAAGACCTAATCAGGGACCTAATCAGGTTTGGGACCCTTCATTAGGTCTATAAATTTTAGCACAAAGGTTCATTGTTGTAATTAGGGCTTAAAGGCTTGCATAGAGTTATGAATGAGTATAAGTGGGTTTAAAGACCTACTTGAGGTATTTGGATTGAGTAACACTATGAAAATCATCAAAGGATGGTCCCCAACCTAATCATGGATACATCCTCAATTACAACTAAACACTCATTAGATAGAGGCATATGACCTAATCATAGAATTATCCCTGCTTAACAATATAAATCCACTCATCCAATTTTTAGAGACCTAGTTAGGTTTTGAAACCTGACTAGAATTTCAATAATTTGCTCCACTAAACACATACATAATTTCAAAAAAAATGATTAGAGCTACAAAATAAACATGACCCTTCCCTAGACTTAATAGGGGATTGAAATACTGATTAGGTATATGGAACTTAAAAAAAATAGGTCAAGACCTAATTGGTTTTAAAAACTTGATTACAACTACAATAGGAAAATTTGAACCTTGAATACCTAATCAAGATTTGAAAGATTTATTAGGTCAATAGACGTAGATATTTTCAAAAAATGTCTAATTGGTATAAGGGCACCAAAAACTCATTATTTTCAACCAAGTGTAAAGTATGAAATCTTCATGCACGATCTTGGTTGCCTTGATGGGATAGGCTTCAAAGGATAAATCATCCTAAAAATCAAAAAATACCCACTAGAACAACCTAAGAGAGGTAAGTAAACTAGTTTTTTAAATGCAAACTAGGAGGTCAAAACTCTATTTTCATGTTAAATGCTTTATATGAAGTTTTCTTATATGAATGTGGTATTTTCAACAAAGGTGGTTTCAAGTCTTGGTTTGACATGCAAATCAATGTATCCCACCAAGACAACTTGGGAGTTCTAAGACCAACTATCCATGAGTGTAAGCATGAGCATAGCAAAAGGACAAACAATGGATTTCATGATTCATGAGGAATTAGGGAATGTTGTGCAAATAACAACAAATTTCACTAAAGAGATCTACCCTCTAGAGTTGTAAAAGAATAATTCCATATCTATCCTGGTGGTTAAAAATAGTAAACATACAAAATGAAAATATTTAATGGACAATTAAACTTGAAAGAGAGGAAAATTGAAATAAATGGTCACACCTAATATGAATTTTAGATTTCTAAATGAAGATCTGTACTTTGCAAACATACAACTACCTGTGTGCCAAATTTGAATTGATGATTCTAAATAAATAAGAATGATGAATATTTAATTCATGTCCAAAACATGATTGACACTGACCATATTTGACCAACATTCATGTCCTCATATATTATTTTTATACTTGGTGGTTTTCTAGGTAATTATAAAATTTTATACTACTTTACAACTGGATATCTTACCTATTTATATTTTCACACTAACCAATTGATGGACATATTTATCTAATTTTTATCTTTAATTATCTTAACATAAATTTCCAAAATTAAAACATTATTCAAAATAAGGGAAGAATTATTTAGGTTGAGGAACCATAGAGGTGTTGAACTACCTATCATGTGTTTTAGAATCAGATCCCACATAGTTCATGTGGAGTGTGAATGGAGAACTCGAGTAAGCTATTTAACATCCTATTCCCTCAGTGTGATATGAAAATACATGCATATACACCTAGGACTTATTTGTTTATAAGATGTGATGCAAGTCTTTAACAATGATAAATTAATGTAGAGTGTGCCTAGACTTGAAAAATAATAAATATAAATAGACTGGAAACCTTGGGAACCTAATGATACTTCTTATGGAATCACTTAGATTGAAACCTCTCATTAAAATGCTCATAGATTATGTGTATATATAATATTATCATACTTTAACTAAAGACATATTGTGATATAAAACCCAAAAAAATAAAGAAAAAAAATCGATGAATGGATCCAAGCATAGAATGGATGTGACCATGAGAAAAATATCCCACTAAACCAAAGAGGACAAAAATGGAAAGTTCACCATTTTTTCTAGGGAAGAAATACAAGATCAATGTTTATATCCCAAAATAAGAAATAACATAGATAGTGATATAATGAAGAAAACAAGCCCATGGGCACTGTTATCACCCAAATTTTCACCCTTAGAAGATTGTTCAAGCCTTCCAAATTTGGGGTAACATGGAGACAATCATAGCCTCTGGTTGGCCTAATAGGTGGTTTAAATATCTATATTATAGGGTTATCTCCATTTGATGTATCAATTAGGATAAAAAATATACACTACTACTTGTAATGGAAAAGGGAGAAGGATAACATAGAAGAAACCTAACGAAACAGGTGATATACCAAAACTAATTGACCACTACCAAGTAGTTGCATGTGCACATCAACCATGAGACTAAGTTGAACATACACTACTCTTAATATTTGTATCCTACATCAACACTTCATTGTGGAGGTTGTGATATATGTTTGGGCTAAGAGGACTAATCAAGAGGTCATTGAATGACACTAATGAATAGACAACTCACTCAACCTTCACACTTCACTTGAACACTTCACATGACCTGTAAAGAAGTTTTCAAATTTCATATGAGTGTTAGAAAAGGACAACATGATAAGAAATACTAAGAAAATTGTTGACACCTAAAAATCTCACCTTAGGTTTAACAACCTCCTATGGAAAGATTTATAGGTATGGGACTAAATACAGTTTGTAAAACAACCTCCAAGATTTTAGAAGCTAGTTCTTCATTTAATTTGGGGATGAAAAATGATAGAGAGAAATAAAAGAAAATAATATTAAAATGATACTGAATAGGGTGATGCACTAAAATATTTGAATCATTAACCTATATTTTCATAAAATATCATAAATCCTTAAACATTATAGACCATAAAGGAGCATAAAACATGAATTAAGATCTACAATGCAAGCAGAGATTCACACTATAGAAGAAGAAGAAAAGAAATAGTAAACAAAGATAATGTTTGACTCAAAATATCATATAACACCACATCCTCTTCATTTTAGGTGGAGAACATAATATAGAAGGCCACAAAGGCACATACAAAGCATCCAATCACAACTATGAGGTGCACCTATTAAGGTTATAGAATAGAAAAATCCTAACTATTACTATTCCTAGTCTATTACAATATGATTGAGTATAAAAAGCTAAAAAATAATATATCCAAGATGATGATCCCTTCTAAAATGAATGAGCCTATAATATATAGGTGAGAAAGCCTCTCATGGGGATGACACCTAGATATTTCAGCACTCATGCTCATGATGATGCCATTAAAACTAAAAGAGGGTCTCAAGTTCATGAGTGTAGTTATAATTTGGATCCTGAATATGGTAGGACTACACTATTATATTATGACCATTATTCTTAGGAGGAGAAAAGTGGTACCACGTGGAAGGGATAATGTCTTATCCATTATAATAGCATGGTAGGTCCACTTTTATTTTCCTCAACCAATAATGTGGATACAAAGTCTGATAGATCAAAATTGATCCTAGAAGTGTGGGGGCACCACATGTTAGGCTCATTCTTCTCTAAAGATACTAGAGAATCCTTTGGTGAGGTTGAGTGTGGAGGTGGCATGTGTCAAGTAGATGTTCTTTTGGGGAAAGCTGGGCATCCATTCACAAAATTGAGTGCAAGTGTGCCACATGTTGAGGACACATCTATCTTTTTAAAAATTACTCCATGGGCTTGCCCATCATCTTGTTGACCAATAGTGATATTTTGAGGTTTGACCCAAAACAAAAAGGCTTTAAAGAATGTAGGGACACTGCATGTCAAGATGACACTCCATTAAAGTGAAACAAGAGCTTCATCAAGTTGGATGAGCATTAGGCTATCACATGGAAGAAGAAAATGGAGGTTGGTACTTAGGAATTTTTTTGAGAAGGGGCCCCAAAGAAAGAACAAGCCAAAAAGGGAAACTATCGTAGGATGCCAAAGAATCACTAACTACTGGGTGAGACCAAAGACAAAGATGAACTACTCTAAAATAACAAACATGGATTTTGATCCATAGTTCTTGGTGATTTATAGGGGCATTCTTGCAAACAAGAGAACCCAAAACTCTAATACTCCAATCAGTCAAAGAAAATTTACAAAAATGGGAGGAAGATGCAAAAACCTACAATTTTTTAAGGCCCACTTGCAAGGGTACCCATTCTTCCTCATCAGGTTGGGTCTTCTTATTAAGAGCCTCAAAGGCTCTATCCAGATCTATCATCTCCTTGAAGGAGATGTTTCCCATCACTTGAACAATTGCCAACGTTTTGAACTCCAGCTGGTCAAGTGGTTGCAAAATCTTATCCACCTTAGAGATATCCAGTGACTAATCAAGAGCTCTAAATATGGTCTAATCATTCTACTTCTACTCTAGAAGTACCTTGATTTGGTCTTGTGGGAGGATCCTATTATCTATCAAAAAAGGGGAAGGGAGTCCCAATTGGACTAACTACTCGATGTGTCTCTACCTATCTTATAGTACCTATTCTAAGGAATTAAATAATGCCTTACATTTATTTGCTACCTTATTGCATATAAGAAACTCATTGACCTTGACCACTACCTTTTGCCGATCAGCCACCCATGTTACTTATAACATATCTTCTGAAGTGATATAGAGATTTTGGAATAGGCTTTGTAAATTTGAGACCTTAAGGGATACAAAGGTGATTATTGACTCAATGGATGCACTCACCTAAGAGCTCACTCTCCATGATTCTATGATGAAAGTGAGCACTAGTTTTAGGTTAGTAGTTTCACCCTTGATCCTCTCCTAGTAGGATTTATACAACTGTTAAATCATGGGAAGGATTTTGGTTGCCAGTGGGTGAGTGGCAAGGTCATTCTTTAGATTCTCAATCTCTTAGTCATTCACTAATGATTCTTCTTGAATCTTCTACTACAATTATTGAAAGGACCAATTAGAATTGGAGAGATTCTAGTAGATCTAAGCCAACTCGGTCTCCTTCTCTTGTAGCTTAGTTTTGGTATCTATTTGTAAGCTAACCATTGCTTGGAAACTTTCATTTGAGATTCAGCTTTGGAGGTTGATCTTTGCCTTATTGAGCTCTACATATTTGGCATTAACCTTATCACTAAGGTGGTTAACTGTAACCTTCACCTTTGCAATATCAAGCTTGGTCTTCTTTAGCTATTAGGCTACCTTGAGATAGTCCATGGGCATGGAATTTTTCATCTCTTCTATAAGCTCAACTTGGTTAGTGGGTATATTCTAAATAAGTTTGAGGCTGATAGCTTGTATGGTGTAGTCCCCTGGTTGCATCTATCCTTGGGGATTGACTACTTGGGGGGTTAGATGAGTAATCATGAGGGATTGTTGTGTGGGGTCATAAAATGACTGCATGTGAGTCTTAGTAGAGAATTTGGCATGTTTCCTCCTCTTTCTTTCCATTCAAGCCTTTTAGGTTGCCCTTAACACATCTACCTATACTAGTACTAATCTAGTGATTGAATGATTCCCTTGTGAAGGGGATTCCCTGTAGTTACATGAATGGAATGGTGACTTACTACTATGAAGTAGTGAACCCTACTCCTATAGAAGTGAGTGAATGGTGAGGGTGGAAGGCGAGAAAGGTGGGATCCTATGAGGTAGGGTGAATTTTTGCATTACAAATGAGGATGAGGTGGATGATGAAGGTGGGGGTGAGGAAAGACATGTGGGAGGAGATCGGTATTACAGAAGAAATTAGGGAGAGATCAATGGTGGACTGGGTAGAAGAAGAGGAAAGTGGGGCCAAGGTAGTACTTGGTTAGGTAGTCAAGAGTAACACAATTGGGGGTGAGACTATGGAAGGAGATAAATAAGTGGAAAAAGAGGTAGTGGTGGAGATAGAGGATCCAAGAAGCAAATTTTGTTCTATGGGGGTGTCATTGGAGGGCTAGAAATGGGTTCCTCAATTTTCTTGAGCTGAGATGACCCATCCACGAGGTGCCTAAAAGGATATTGATGATGTTGTGGGGATGTGAGGTATAGGAATAAGGGCAGTGGCCATGTTGAAGGATTTTGGACCTCCACTATTGATTCCTTTAGTGGAGGCATGTCCCCTGTCTCTTCCCTAGGAGTATATTCTTCCTCTTCTCCTTCTCTTATCTCAATTTCAAGAGTGGATTCTTATTCTTCTTCACCCTCCTCTAGATGAAAATCATCTTAGAACTCAAAATTTTCACCTCTATATTCATCATCCAAACTAGAGTGTGTCTTGTTGAATTCATACTTGTATTTAGTGAAGGCCATTATTTTTTCCTTGCTCCAATTTGACTATATGAGTTTTTTATTCATTTCCTTTGACAACTTCTTGATTGGGTCATATGCTTGGACCATGTCATATAAATACTCCCATAGTTTTAGGGCATATAGTGAGATCTAAGCTAGGTCCACATAATTTTGAGGAAAGTCTTCCACGGGTGATCTTTACTATAGGTAAGGCTAGGTTTGGTGTTTAGGGGTGCTAACTATCTTTAAAGAAGCTATGTACCTAATTGGGTCATACTTCCATCTATCATTTATAAAATCAAGGCTAAGATCTACTATCTTGGCCATAAGTAGGCATCTCTGGTGCCTTTTTAACACTGTGATGACATCTCGCATGAAAGGGACATCATATACACCTTTCTTTTTCTTCCCCACCTTGTAAATGGAGTCCACTACATTGATCTAACAAGCCAACTTTAGGGACAAGGTCTTATCCATTAGCAAGTGGGGGAGTCAAAAAGGCTCTCCTTAAAACCTATGTACTCTAATTATTTAAAAGTGGGATTCCCAAAACTAGTTTATTGGGACCTTGCTTCTTTCAAGCTAAGTTTGATACCACTATATCATCCTAGAGGTAATGGCCTATCAATGGAGGTCAATGATAACTAGAGTCATAATGAACTTCAAGAACTCATAATAGTCCCTAGTGATATATAGGACATGAGTCCATATGGTGACTAGGGCCACCATGTTAGGGGAGACTTCTATGTTAAAGGTGTTGAGATTTAAGTATGAAGAGAAGTACTGAGAATGTTGATATAGAATGAGATGTAAGAGGAAGGATGGGTACTATAAGATACCCATCATCAAAAAATTCTCTAGATCATCCCTCATGGTAGTGGTGATGTCCTTAGAAAAGTCCATTTTGTATGCCTATCCCTTCTCTATCGAGGTCATGAGGAAGAGTGCCCCCAACTAAAATTCATAGATGTTATTTTCAGCATCTATCCCTAAGATGAAGGTTAACATGGACAGAGTCTCCTTCAAGTGTCATGTGGGGTAGGTTTTTAGGAGCATGGGTAGAGGAGGCATTTCCATGACCTTACTCTAGAGGATAATAGCCTTGGGGTTATTTGGGAGCCAGAGCATCTCCCTGATGTTGTCTACACTAATTTTTACCCTTAAATGGGTGTTGCTAGCAATCACACCAGTGTTAACATCATATATTTTTATGTAGAGGGTGATGATTTTTGGGCATGGGTCCACATAGCGTACCATGTATTGTGCCAACATGGACTCCCATATCATGCAATTGAATGAATGATATTCCTTCCTACTGACCCTATTGAGAATTTAAGCATGGGAACCCTACCTTAAACTCTTGGGGTTTTTGGCCAACTTTGGGTTGAATATATCATCCATAAAGTTAGTTGAGCAAGGGGTAAAGCATAGAGCTTGATTACGACATGATTGGGGGGAAGGTCTCCCCATCTAATTAACTCATGGGTTTTTTTATTTTGAAGGGTGCTTCTCACTTCCTGATGAAGATGTAAGAGCCTCCATTGTTGAGAAATTTTCTCCAAAATCACTTTTGTTTCTATTAAAAGTCTATATTAATGGATTTTTAATTCACTACTTGCAACTATAGTCTCAGCTCTTCTTTATTTTTCTCAATTACTCAAAGTTCTCAAAAATATTAAAGTGTCAAGTGTTTAGCTTGAGTGAGGCAGGGAAATTTATACACTAGAACCACTATGTGTGCCCATCATGGAAAATTCAAAAAATGGTGCCTTCATAAATGATAAGGTGGCACACATGCTCAAGAAGCTACTTATAAGAGATTTGTGGTGATCATTATGGGGAGTCACGCATAGTGGAGCATCTAAAATTAATGATAGGCAAGGCAGGTAAATAGCCATCTTTCACAGAATGTTTTTAAAGAGTTAGGAGGATTAGGGAGTTGAAACGTGGTGACTAGACCAACCACTTGTGCTAATGATACTTAAAAGGAAATAACAAAGGAAAGGAAACAAAGCAAAGGGAAAGGGGAAAAATGCTAATTATGTATAAGGAGGGAGGTAGATAAGTTATTTATAATGCTTTAGGTTGATCCCATTGATGAGTATCTCCAATGCATTACCTTTTTCATCTTCCAGCTCAAAATCATTTCCCTACCTATCATTGATGATGCAGAAAGGTCCTCTCTAAAGAGAATCAAACTTCACATGTTGTCCTGGCTTCATGGCCTACTGATAATATTTGAGTACTAAATATCTAAGCTTAAATCCTATGTTTGATGATTTTTTTTCAATCCATCACT
The DNA here is from genome assembly GCA_037957365.1 of Torreya grandis. NCBI lineage: Eukaryota > Viridiplantae > Streptophyta > Pinopsida > Cupressales > Taxaceae > Torreya > Torreya grandis. Next base: position 2,021,443 of record JARHVA010000143.1, on the reverse strand, counting down.
TAACCATTTACTTTTAGATGATCTTCACATCACTTGCCTACTCCCTTGCTTCTTGGAGGTTGAGTAATTTGGCAAGCGAAACCTCCATTGCTCTATTTTCTTCAATTTCAACATCCTTCAAAAGTTTCAATGAAATTATTTCCAATGATACAAGTATAATAACTTATTTATCATATAAAATTTCATATGGGGAAGTCTTCAAAATTTGTTTTGGGGTGATGAGGTCCATCCATAGGGCCATTTTCATGTATAAGTGCCACTCCTACTTGTCAATGCACATCCTTTTGATCAACTTGATCAAATTTTTATTTGTAGGCTCTACTAACTTATTCCCTTACATGTAGTAATTAGATGAAGCCTTTAGGAATATACCATTTTGGAGTTCAAATTCAACAATTTTAGACCCAAGGAAGGCTTTCACATTATCAAAAATTATTTTTTGGGGTAGGTCAAACCTTGCCACAAGCTCTTCTAAGAATCTAGGAATCACATTTTTGATCACTTCTCTCAACAAGATTGCTTCAGTCTATCAGGTGAAGTAGTCAGTGGTTGTTAATATCCATTTTTGACTAGCACTAGAGATGGGATTAGTCATTTTGATGAAGTATAGGCCCTACTATGTGAAGGGCTCATCGATCACAATTGGGTTGGGAGGCATGGCAAACAAATTTCTCTTTCCTATGAATAAAAAGGTACTTCTAACATTTTTTGACTACTTGATGGCATTCAACAAACATGAATGGCCAGTAATACCCCATGTGTATTTTTTTGTCATGGTGGTCTTAGCTAAGAAGTTTCTAATTGGGGAAGTGATGTGCATGTCCTGAAGGATCTTCTCTACTTAGGGTTTATCGCCACATTAGAGGAGATCTCTATCAAAGTTCCTCTTGAAAAATACCCCTTGGACTAGTGTATAACTAGACCCTTGTAGTCTATAAAATACCTTTTATACATGGGGAGACCATTGGGATACTAGCCAATTTGCATGAAATGGATTTGGTCAACCACCTAGGATCCATCAGCTTTAAATTAGTTCAATAGGGTTATTTTTAGTGTGTCTTGTTCCTTTGTTGGGACATATGTGCATTGAGCTAAATACTCATAGATTCTTCTTCCTCTAATTACCTTTATTGGCTTGACCTCTATATCATACTCTAGGATCTTGGTGATCTAGTTGGCCCTTTTTTTATAATTTATCCCTCCATGATGTACTCATGGATGTTGGAGTGTGCTATGTACACCATTACCTTATTGCCTTCCATGAGGTGATTGAAATTATTAAGGCCCTTGATAATGGAAAACACTTATTTCTCCACGAAGTTGTATTTAGTCTCATATCTATGTAGTATCTTTGAGTAAAATTCAATTGGGTGTTCATTCCTTCCTTCTTCCTTTTAGTTAGTACGATGGATAGGCTATGTTCACTTCCATAGACACATATAATGAAGTCCTTGGAAAAGTCAGGATTGACCAGTACAGGAGATATGGATATGTCATCTTTGATTTCATCTAATTTTTCTCTTCCTTCAAGTGTCTATTTGAAGGCCTAGTCTTTCTTCAACATTAGGGTGATTGGCCTAACCAATCTTGCAAAGTTTGATATGAACCTACTGTTAAAATTAATCTTTTCAAGGAAATATTGGACCCCTTTTTATTTATTTTCAAAGCCAAGTCCCTAATGGCCCTTATCCTTTTTAGATTAATAGTGATGCCTTATTTAGACACCAGATACCCGAGTAGTTTTCCTTGTGGAACTCTGAAGACACATTTTTGGGGGTTTAGAGTTACCCCAAATTCTTGACATATTTGAAAGATATTCTCTAGATGGTCAAAGTGATCCTCCTTCTTCTTAGAAAACATAGTAAGATCATCTAAGTAGATGAGGATGATCTTTTTAATTATCCCCTTAAAGGATACGTCCATCACTCAAATGGAATTTTGCAATGAAATTTCAAAGTCCAAAAGGTATCTTCACATATGTGAAGGTTACCTACTTTGTAGTGAAGGTGATCTTGTGTTGGTCTTCTTAATTCACCCATACATGGTTATACTTGGAGAATCCATCCAGCAAGGAAAACATTTCCATGCCTACTACCATTTGGAGGATCTATTCCATAGAGGAGAGGGGGTAATGGTCCTTCAGGGATGCCTTATTTAGGTCTCAAAAATCCATGCACAATTAGATTTCTCTACTCTTTTTTTACATGAGAACTAGATTAGATACCCAAGTTGAATGCTTGATTGGGTTTATAATCTTTGAGTCAATTAGTTTCCTGAGCTCTTAGGCCATGAGGGACTTAATATTTAGGTTTAACAACCTTTTATTCTACTAGACTAGATTGGTCCCTTCCACCAAATCTACAGTGTGCTGAATAATCCCTCGGTTGTATCTCTTCAAGTCATCATAAGTCTATGCAATGATTCCTTCATTCTTGTCATAGAAAGAGACTAACCACTCCTTGTCCTTCTAGGGAATTTTTTTTCCAATTTTAATCTTCCTCCCTCCTTCAACATTAAGTTTTCAATAATCACCCTTATCCATGAAAAAATTGCATTTGTCATTCCTTACATCGTTAGAGTCAAAAATATTTTCCAAGGTGATGAGGCCCTTTGGCAGCTTATTAGTCTTAAATTGTATAATTTGATCTCTATAGGCCTTTTTAATTTTTGGCTATAGTTATTATATAAACTCACATGATTATTGGAGGAACATCACAATCTGAGCATCACTTTTGGACACCTACCAGTTTTGGTCATTGTTTGGGATAGTGGGCTTGATGACTACCTACACTACTTATTCATTAGTGAACAAGTCCATTACTGGGTTAAATTAGGATCTTATTGTTACCATCATATCAAAATTTTCATTCATCATTATTAAGATGATTTGAATGTTGAAGGCTTTAAATTATTTAATTAGATCCCATATGTGGTGGTGGTAAGACCTCATATGCATGTTCTTTGTGGTTACTACCCCTCTCACCTACCTCACTACTAATTTAGAATCATTAAATACCATCATCTATCTGATGCTCATTCACTCAGTGAGGTTGAGGCCATGGACTAGAGCCTCATATTTGGCCTCTATATTTGTATAGGCAAACTAGAATCAAAAATCTTGAAGGGTCTCTTTTTTAGAAAGAGATATTAGTCAACTGTCAACTTTGGATCTAGTCTTGCACTTCACACCATAAAAATGTAGAGTTCAGAGTTTAGAATCATCCTTAAGCCTTTTGGTCTAATAACCTACATTCTTTAAGACTTTTTAAATGGATTGGTACTCATCATAAATCACTTATGTTTTGAGGATCATGGCATCAAAGTTTGTGAATGGATCATTCTATATGAACTCATTGACAAGGGCCTCTTCTTCAGGGCTCTTATTGTCTGCCATCTTCTCTCCTTTGAGAATTTTTACATAGTGCATCTCCATTATTTAGAAGGAGGTGTGCATTGATTCTAATTTTGTCATCACTTCATCCACTATGTTCTCCAGGTGAAGTAGTTTAGACATCAACTTTAACTTTGAACCATACTTGGTTCTCAGGATTAGATGAGACTAGTCTAATGACAAGTATCCACCAATTTTGGTAGTGAAATCCCTTGACAAACATAGCCAAAAAATAGGTAGGATCAATGTCTTGTGGTATAGTTATGCTAGGATAAGAGTAAAATTGAGGGGGAGGTCCTGGATGATCCCTAAGGTTTGAACCTTTTTCTCATCTAGCTACATCACCCCTTTATTCAAGGGTTCATACTTTAATTGTAGCACATTGGCTATCTATTTGGGAATTACTATTGTGCTCACACCCAAATCAATCATGGAATTATGCAATAACTTATTCCTTATAATCAATGTCAAATAGAATGGGGTAGGTTTAATTTTTCTTATCCTTTCTTTGGTATTGATGAATGTAGAGGGTATCTGGGGTTATGCATTTGTGCTAGCTTCTTTCCCCTTTGTTTTTTAGGCTCTATAGTTATATTCCTTTGCATGGGACTTTATCATTCCTCTAGGGCTTTGTTAAAAAATATTTCTATTCAAGGATGGATAGGATGTCCCAAAGAGAAATGTTGGCTTGAACCTTCTTCAGCTGCTCTACCACATTGTATGTCCTCAAAAGTGGGACCTTAGGGTCTTTCATCTTATTTTGCATTACCTTTCTCTATTTGGGATAGGTTAAGGGTGGAGACTAAGGTGTTGGGCCTTTCTTAAAAGTCACTTTGGGTCTTGTATTAGCTTTGGGGCTTTTAGCTAATCTCTTTTTTAAGTGAGTGTAGTAGACTAATTGTACTTGTAGGGTTCTATATACATGGACCTCATTCATGTAGATTATGTCTTCACCCTCTACCCAGGAGAACAATTCATGTTTTAGGGATATTTTTTCCTCTTGTTCTATGGAAATACCTTGAGTTTATGTCATCAAGATTACATACTCAATCCCTAGGGATTGGTATGCATAGCTCAAGTCATGTGCATTCTCTTATCATCATTTCTCATGAAATTTCTATGGTAGGTTTCCCCTTAGATAATTTCAAGGCCCATGGATGTCATTACAAGGAAATTAGCATGAGTTAAAATAATCTTCCAAGTTATTTTGACTAACCAATAGCTCTTTGATTGTATTTGATAGCACCATGTGCAAATGATTTGAAACCATAACCATTTTATTCATGAGTTGAGTTTGATGACTTAGTGCCTTATGATTTGACACTTGGTAGTTTGGAATTTACCTCTCATGGTATTAATTCTATTGGTAAGGTGGTCTCCTTTCTTTGTAGATATTGAAAGAAGGATTTGGAGGCATGGCCTATTACCTTTTGAGATTGATTATCTCATTAGATAAGTTTTGTAGAATACTTTTCATATCATTCATCTCCACTGCTAGAAAATATGTATCATGTGTGCTTGCTTGAGTGGGAAGGTACACATACATAGAGGGAGGAATGGATCCTAAAGTGCTTGATACCTCTTCTTGTAGAGGCATAGACATCTTAGGGAACATCAGTGTTAGAGGTTGAGGAGGAAGCCTCCTCATATCGATTAGGTTATTCTCAACCCTTACCATGATGTCATATGTATCTAGTAGTATCTAGCCTCCAAGTGATTGGATCATGACTAAAATTTTTAAATTGAGGGTCTTGAGGTAAAAACTAATATCTATGCTCATAGGTGGTTGAGCCACCAATAGGATCCTTTGCCATGCTTTTTGAACCTAGTGTTAAAATCAACCATGGCTTCTTATGGTGCCCTTTTGATGTTTATTAACTGCCATAGGAGGGACAATCAATCCACCTTCTCATTGCATCATTCAAATAATTTGTCTCCCAAGTCATCCCAAGTTTTGATTGAGTTGGTTGGAAAAGATCAATACCAGTCAAGAGTCTACCCTTTAAAAGAGGCTGCTAGTAGTGTTGAGGCTACCTTCTACATGTTAATGTAGTGAATAGTTCACATATTTACCACATCTTGGAGATGTTAAACTACTATCTTGAAATATTCTCCTGAAAACTTGGGGAGCACCTTTAAAGAATTTTTAGGGATGAGGTCCCATACAATTGAGGGCATCTAAGGGATAAGTGGGCTGCCACTATCCCATGACACAAAGTTATTTGGTGGGCCTGGATGAGCCTTTTGTTGTTTTTGTTATTGTGAAACATTGGACCCCAAGGCTATTTGGTGAGTGGGATCCCCCAAACATGGCATTAATAGAATCATATTATTCACAATCTATGATATTTTTATGGGCCTATGGTTCAAAAACTCGTGCCACTAGTCAATCAGACTAGTAAATTGGTCCCATTGGGCATGCCAAAAAACAAAGAACTATTAAAGCCTAAAACTCTCACCTTAGGTTTAACAACCTCCGATAGGAAGCTTTATAGGTGTGCGACTAAATGTAGTTTGTAAAATAACCTCCAAGATTTTAGAAGCTGGTTCTTCATTTGATTTTGGGATGAAAAGGGATATAGAGAAATGAAAGCAAATAACAATAAAATAATACTAACTAGGATGATGAGCCAAAATATTTGAAGCATTAACCTATATTTGCATAAAATAGCATAAATACTTAAACATTATAGACCATAATGGAGCATAAACCATGAATTAAGATCTAAAACACAAGTAGAGATTCAGACTATAGAAGCAAAAGAAAAGAAATAGTGAAAAAAGACAATTTCCCACTCAAAATAACATAGAATACCACATCCTCTTCATTTTATGTGGAGAATAGAATATAGAAGGCCACAAAGGCACATACAAAGCATCCAATCACATTTTTGAGGTGCATTTGTTAAGGTTTTAGAATAGAAAAATCCTAACTATTACTATTCCTAGTCTATTACAATATGATTGAGTATAAAAAGATAAAAAATAGCAGATCCAAGATGATGATCCCTTATGAAAGGAATGAGCCTAGAATATATAGGTAAGAAAGCCTCTTATTGGGATAACACCTAGAGATTCCAGCACTCATACTCATGATGATGTTGTTGCAAATGAAATAGGGTCTCAAGTTCATGAGTGCAATTATCATTAAAATCTTATATATGGTAGGACTACACTATTCTATTATGACCACTATGCTTATGAGGAGTGAAGTGGTGCCACATGGAAGGACTCATCTCTTCTCTATTATAATAGCATAGTGGGTCCCCTTTTATTTCCCTTGAGCAATGGTGCAAATACATAGTTTGATAGATCAAAATCAATCTTGGATAAGCATAGGGGAACCATGTGTTAGGATCATGCTTCTCTAAAAAGACTAAATATTCCTTTGGTGAGGTTGAGCACAGAGGCATCACATGTCAAATGGATGCTCTTTCAAGGAAAGCTAGGCATCCCTTCATAAAATTGAGTGTGAGTGTGCCACATATTGAGGACATGTCTATCCTTTTAAAAGATACTATGTGGGCCCACCCATCATCTTATTGACCAATGGTACTATTTGGAGGTTTGACCCAAAAGTAAAAGGATTTGAAGAGTGCAGGGTTGCCACATGTCAAGCTGGTGCTCCACCAGAGTTAAATGAGAGCTTTATCGAGTTCGATGAGCATCATGATGCCACATGGAAGAAGTGAATGGACATTAGTACTTAGGAAATTTTTTGAGAAGGGGCACTGAGAAAAGAATAGGTTGAAAAGGGAAACTATCAGAGGGTGCCAAGGAACCACCAACTATCGGGTGAGCTCGAAGCCAAATATGAAATGCTCCAAAATAACAAATGTGGATTTCAATCCACAAAAATCACTTGACAAGATTAAATAGTCATGCACACACATTAAAAATAGTTAAAGGAGGAGGTAAAACTAGTATTATTTGATTGATCAAAGGCATAAAAATGGGTAGGGTTTCACCAAACCTAGGTGGAGGATGAATACGGAGAGAAATAAGGTTGAATATAAAGAGAATAAGAGAAGGAGAGAGAGAAAGGGGTTTAGAAGAGGGCAATTGAAAAGTGTCAACCATGAAAAAATAAGTTAAAATAAAGAGAGAGATTGAAGAATAATTTCATAGGACCTTTAAGGACATGTGTTGCTTCGTTGATGATGTTTCTCCTTCTAAATGGCTTAGGAGTCTTCATCTCTTCAATGATTCATCATCCATTCAAAAACTACCCATTTTGGTTTATGATGAATGAAAAATGGAATCCTTAGTCATAAAATCACCTTGAATGCCTTTTACCTTCCTCTTTGACAAATTTTATTGGTTTTAGAACCTCTTATACTAACATTTTAGTGGTGATCATCACATAAATCTTTAGGTGTCTTGAAACCCAATTGGTCTTACTATGCTTATCTTGCGCAAAAGCCTTAGAACTTGATTTTATCTTTGTGAAAGTAATATATCTAAATGGAAGACCTCTCTCAGTATTAAAAAACCTAAATCAACTCCTTTGGATGCATCAAACACTCTCTAATGCTTCGTCTTGCACCTTAAGCTCTCATTTGCCTTTAATTCCTTATAGCCTTGAAAACACACAAAAATCCTTGTGTATAATAATCCACATATGATATTGGAAAAATAAGAATATTTTTGTGTACCTAGTATGTCCTTACAACTCTATGCCAAATTTCATAACCTGAAAATAAGTACAAGTACACTTATTCACCTATTTTCTCTCTCTAATCAGGGCTCTAGGCCTAGAAATTGAGTTTTGGATCTAATTAATGCCCTCGTGTCTAAAAATAAAAATAAATGTTTTATTCAATTTTAATGTCCATTTAAAATTATCCATGTCAAAATTTAGGACCTGAGACCCTGTATAGATGGGTGAACTATGCAATGGCTAAAACCTTAGCCTATGTGCTTGCACATGCTCAAGAGGCATTTGAAGTGGTTTTTAAAGAAATTTTTAGGTTATAAAGCTTTAAAATGTTTTTTTAAGGCCTGAAATTTTTTGGGAAAACTCAAAACCTTTAGATTAATGTCTCTTGAAGTACTCCATAGGTCTGTATATAAGCTTCTTAATTATCAAAATAGTGGATTTCTCCCTTTTAAACCCAACTTGGTGACTTGAATGGACCATATACCTTCTTAAGAGACCTAAATTTTTTTTTATAGGACTAGGTAACCTATTAAAATTATTTTTATCCCTATGTACTTGGTTTGGAGACCATTCCTTACCTTGCACACTCACAAAGAGGCCTATAACAATGCATTTAAGCTAATTCTATATAATTTTGCCTTCCCTCATGCCAACCAATGGCTCAATCAAGTTTAAATGATGTACATGAAGGTAATTTTAGTCATTTAAGGTAAAACATTCCATTTTAAGGCATATGAAAGGCAAATATCTCTCATCAGGTCACTAGAAGGCTTCTTGGTGGCCTGAAAACACTTTATAGTTTTAACAATGGTTCATAAAGATGAGGCCATTGACCTGAGAACCAATGCCTAAAATTTTTATGTTAAATCCTTAATAACTAACACTAATATATTTTTGTGCCATTTATGTTTTCAATAGATATCTGAGCAATGTTTGGGAGCCTCTTAAGCTTACTTAAGCAATTTGTGAGTGCCTTGCACTCTTGACACCTATTTATAGACTATAGATTTTTAATTCAACAAATACTAACATAATAATGGAGTATGAATACCTAGAAAAAATTTATAATTTACAAATATTCCCATGCACTTTATCAAAATAATTCACACATGGAGAAGAAAGTCTTGTTGGGCAACTTAGGTCTATCAATGAACTCAAGAGAAGTTTATGTAGAAAAATAGGGCATAAGACTTTGATGTTAGTTGGGAATAATTAATTTAGGTCTGTAGGTACCTATTCCATAGTTTTAAATCACCCTTAATTGGTATCCTCCATTCATAATTCCTACAACCTATTGTTTCATGTATTGAGGATTGTAGGCCAATTGGTGAATTTGACCCTAAAATCCTATATTAGCCCTTTTCCCTCCCTATTAAGGAGTTAAAAACCTCATATAATGATTAATTAATGTATTTATCACATTATTAGTTTCTATATTTTTTTAATTCACCTTCAAACCTTTAATAACCTATAGATCTCTTTGCATTTCTCACACAGGCTTGTGTGTGTAGTGTTGGAACCTTGGCTATTAGACATTGAGATAGATCTATTAGAGCTCTAAAGTGAGTATATAACTCACTATTTTACATTAATAAATATTAAACACATCTCATAATATGTTTATATAGTTCCTTTTTGTCTTTTTCATCCTTTGAACCTCATCTTGGGAGCAAGATGCATTGCATTTATATGAAAAATAGTCCTACAGGTTTGCAGAGTTGTAGGTCTAATTTTTATCATTTTAGTCCCTTTGAGCATACATTTTGAATCATTTTTGTCCTGAAAACAAAACTATATAATGTATCATAACCTATCCATGAGTTTTTAACCCTTATATAATGCTTTCCATGAAACATTTGGCACCTCTTTTGACCCCTTGTGTATAGGTTGGTTTCTATATAATATGTGGCTTAGAATGGTAGTACGCTTACATTGTTAAGTTGGTGATGAGGTTTAAAAATTTTTAGAGATATTTTTATGTATGTAATAACCTTTATTTTCACATTAAAATACATCCCACCCATCTCTTATTCTCATCAAACACTAAACCTTCATTTGATGATTGTCATAACCTGAAGATCCATATTTGAATATTTGTACTATTAGGTTCCATTGAGTGGCATTTTTAAAGACTATATAATTTGATGATTATAATGAGTCTCTTGATGTTTAAAATTATATTTACCTTTACATTTCTCATTGTTCCCTATAAACTTCTCAATTTTGCACCTATCTTTTGCAAACTAGTCTCTTTCCTCATTAAGAGTACAACAAACTTGTGTATGCATATTAGGATCTCTTAGGTGAAAAAAATTAATGCCAGGGGTTACCTATGGATAATTGGTAATTTTAAATACTTTAATACCATGTAAATTATTTATTTCAAACCATTCAAATATGAAAACCTCATAAAACTTCAAGAAAACTACCTGTAACTTCATTTAGGCCTACACTTTAGTAAAATGAGGTTTGTTGACTCTCTACTACCACACATGCCAAAAAAATGTGGAGGGTATGTGATTGGATTGGATAAGGTTTGGGAATGATTTAATAACCTTGATTTATCATCAAAAAGTTTACATTTTCATTGAAAGGGTCTAAAACTGAGCCTACAAGGTTTAGGTAGGGTTTAAGACCACCTGATGGTATTAAAAAATTTTTATAAAGGAGGGGACAAAAATATAATTAATATTTCCATTAATTTTAAGGCCAATATTACCCCCTCATTGGGTAAAAATATCAGGTCACAAATCTCGCTTGACTGTACAAAATGAGCACATGAAATTTGCCTTTATGAGCTTGCCAAGGGAGCAATGGAAGAGAGGGAGTGTTTTTTGAATTATCTAGACCTATACCTACATTGAAATCATGGATTTTACCTATATAATCTTAATATACATACTTCCACACATGTAACCTAAAAACAAGTCTTCTTAGTTCGTACAAGTGGGTGACAAACCTCTCTTAAGCATTAAAACTCAATTGTAATTGCTTATCATCATTTGAAACTGACTTGTCATCAAATACTTGACAATTTCACGTTATATAATTGTTAATATGTCATATTAAAATACCTTTATATGTGATTTTCATTATTTTTGGGTCTTAAGGTGTTTTGACCATTTTACACATGATATTGACCTATAAAAGAGTTTAAAACATGATTTATTAACCTTGGAGACACATGAAACTTATTTAGGCACTTGATTGGGATAGAGGGAGTATGAAATTAATTTGACACATGAATTATTAATTAAAAATTCACCTTAACCCCTATCATCACTTGAACCTCTTGAAACATGATGTGAAGTGACTAGACAAGCTCAAGACTAGAATAGGCCATTACCTTAATTTTGTCAAATTTACCTTAAACTATGCTAAGATGAATTGAAAAAGGAAGAATTTTATGGTCCTATCCTATGGTGTCCAAAATTTAGCTAACATCTTTGGTGACCTCTTGGGGAAACATGCTCTCTATGCTCATTAGACCAATAGATTTATCCTTATAATTGGCAATGGAGTCACTTGCACTCAAACTCAGAATTAAATTGATTTTGACCAAGAAAATATAATTTAATTGACCTCCAAAAACACAAAAATAATAAAAACACACAAAGAAAAACAAATAAGATAACACACATGTGCTAGATAATCACTTAGGGAAAAGAAGACACAACATAAGCAACTATTATATACAACTAACCTGAACATATCTTCTACCTCCTGGATCAAAGGGCAAGTTTTTGAGATATTTTTCTCTATGAGGTGGAAAATGGCATAATTAAAGTTTCCTCTTGGAACTTGATCTTTTTGGTTTCATCATCCTTTTTATTTCTAATATTTTTGGTATATTCTCAACTGAATCATTAATCACATTCTCAATTATAGGAATAGCTGCAACCTTATCTAATAATGCTCCATCTAGGCATTATTATTCTGCCTCTATGACATCTTGAATGACATCATGTTGCTTATCAATTATTTTAAGTTCATCAAACTATTCAAGGAGTTTTACATACTCATTATAAGCTACATCATGGTCTTTAATGGATGTGTCTTGATCAAGCTCCTCATGAGCATGATATCCAATAGGAAATGTAACTTTGCAAAGGACTTAAATATCTTGAAGGGAATAAATGTACTAATGTCAATCCTCATCTTAATCCTTACTTTGGTCAATTTGAATGAGGCCAAATTGAATAGCATATTCATCTTTCTATTTAATAACTATGGGGATCTCAAGAAACTTGATCCCCTCTATCCAGTCTTGATGTAATTGGGAGTTAGCCTCTTCAATTTCAACTTCTTGCCTTCTAGAAACCACTTCAACTTCATCCAAGATCTCTTTAGGATCCATAGGACTATCAATAACTTCAAACTCCTCTATGTGATAATATTGTATCTACAACTCTGCTCTTTCAAGCTCTGGTTCTTTCTCATTAGTAGCCATTTCAAATTCATCCAAGACCTCACTTATTTAGCTAAGATGTCTTATACTTCAAGATCAGTTGCAACATAATCAACTTGTATCCCTTCTTCCATATTTCCCTTCACTTCATCTTTGAAAACTAATTTTCCCTTTTCTTCCCTAAGTGGAGTACCAATGATGATCTCTTCATCAAGTTTCTTGAATTATCTTCATCATGTTCACTTGAAACTAAAAATTTGTCTTCTTAATTTGCCTCAAGATTATGGGAGGGTAATGAATATTCTCATGAGTTGGCTTGGGAACTGAGGGAGCATTCTTGTAATTTGAGATCTTGGGGATGGAGGAATGTTCTAGGAATTCTTAAAGAGAGATAAAATTTAATTATGCCACGAGTGTCTCATTATTCTCAACAATCATTTCATTCTTCTTTTGAATGCCTTATTGAGGTTCATTTACACCTACAACTTGGTTTTCAACCTTCTCAACTAGGACCTCTTTCTTGTTTTGTATTCCTTTTTAAATAGACCTCCAACATGGAAAATCTTTAGGCTCTTAAGGAGAACAGGATGGGGATTTAATTGGCACAAGGTCCTCTTTGGCTTCAATTCCCAAATCTAATCCTGATTTAAGCTCTATCATTTTAAATTACAAGGCTTCAATTTGCTTTTTTATAATCTCATGGAACAACTCTTCTTGAAGAATGAATGTTGGAACCTTGGGTGTGGGATAGGTAGAAGAAGGTTCTTGGTTGTATTGGATATGCTACTTATCCCACAATATGAACTTATGCTCTATTAAGTATATCAACTTAATCTCTAGATTTTTAGTAGTTGGATGGTTTGTTTCTTCATAAACTGGCCACCCACTCCTAAAGTTTTACAAAAACTATCTTGTATCATTAATGGCATATATAGGACAAGCTAGACCAAGCTCTACTTCTCTCTCAATCCTTATCATCATCCTTTCATGGTCTAGTATGATGAAGTAACATAAACATAATTTTGACAAGGTTTATTAGAGGTATAGTTAGGCTACCAAGGAGGATGAGTTAGAGTGGAAGGGGGTATATAGGACTAATATGAAACATCATACTTATGATAAGGATTAGTAAACTACTAGTATGGCTCATTATATGACTGATAAGGCTCATTAATGGGATGATAATGATCATGGTGAGGCTGATAAGGAGTACCATAGGCTCTAAATGCTTCATTAATTTGAATGAAATTGAAATCTACTTCAAACTCATCCATAAAAACCTCATCAATATAGTGAATTGAAGATACAACTTAATTTGAATAGAATTGAAGATACAACTTAATTTAAACAAGTGCCTGGGCTACTAGAACCAAATGATTAGCTTAGAGTCACCATTTATGTTTTTTGAATGCCTCTAATGGCTAATATGTAGAAGGATAACACCAATAATCCTTCAACCATTTCAGACCAAGGCACATTAGGCATGCTAGAATGTTATCACCCAAATTTTCACACTTGGAAGATTGTTCAAGCCTTCCAAATTTTGGGTAACATGGAGACAATCCTACACTGTGGGTGGCCTAATATGCGGATTGAATCTCTAGATTATAGGGTTATCTCCCTTTGATGTATCAATTAGGCTCACAACTCTACACTACTATTCACAATGGAAAAGGGAGAAGGATAACATAGAAGAAACCTAACTAATAGGTGATATACCAAAAATAATTGACCAATACCAATTAGTTGCATGTGCACATCAATGATGAGACTAGCTTAAACATACACTACTCCTAATTTGCATCTCCTACATCAACACTTCATTATGGAGGTTTTGATAGATGTTTGGGATAGGAGGGTTAATCAATATTTCATAAAATGACACTAATGATTAGATAACACACTCAACCTTCACACTTCACTCAAAAACTTCACATGACTTGTAAATAATCTTTCAAACTACATATGAGTGTTAGCAAAAAAAATAACATGCCAAGGAAGACAAAGTAAATCACTTGATAAAATCAACTAGTCATGCACACACATTTAAAATTAGTCAAAAGAGGAGTTAAAACTAGTAGTATTTCATTAATAAAAGTCATAAAATTGGGTAGGGATTCACCATACCTAAGTGGAGGATGAATACAAAGCCAAACAAGGCTGAATTTAAAGAGGAGATAAGGAGAGAGAGAAAGGGGTGTAGAAGAGGGTAATTAATAAGTATCAAGCATGAGAAAAAAAGTTAATATCAAGAGAGAGGTTGAAGAATAATTTCATAAGACCTTATATGACATTTGTTGCTTCTTTGATGATGTTTCTCCTTCCAAATGGCATATGAGTCTTCATATCTTCAATGATTCATCATCCATTCAAAAACTACCCATTTTGGCTTTTGAGGAATGAAAAATGGAATATTTGGTCATAAAATTACCTTGACTACCTTATACCTTCATATTTGACACATTTTATTAGTTTGAGAACTTCCTATACTAACATTTCAGTGGTGATCATCACATAACTCTTTAGGTATCTTGAAACCCAATTGGTCTTAATATGTTTATCTTGCTCAAAAGCCTTAAAACTCAATTTTGTATTCATGAACGAACTATATCTACATGTAAGACCTCTCTCAGTATTAAAAAAATGAATCAACCCATTTATATGCATCAAAAACTCTCTGATGCTTCTTCTTGCACCTTAAGCTCTCACTTGCCTTCAATTCCTTGTAGCCCTGGAAACACACAAAGTTCCTTGTGTAGAAAAATCCACATATGTTCTTATAAAAATAAGAGTATTTTTGAGTACCCAATATTCCATTACAATTATGTTTCAAATTTCATTACCTAATATTAAATACAAGTACACTTAATCACCTATTTTATCTCTCCAATTAGGCTTCTAGGTCTAGAAACTAAGTTTTGTCTCTAATTAATTTACACACATGTGAAACTAAAAATAAGTGTTTTATTAAATTTTCATAACCATTTACCATTATCAATGTCAAATTTTAAGACCTGAGACCCTGTATGGATGGGTGAACCATGAAATGGCTAAAACCCTACTCTAGGTGTGTGTACATGCTCAAAAGACATTTGAGGTGGTTCTTCAAGAAGTTTGAAGGTTCCAAAGATTGAAATTGGTTTTTTAAGGCATGAAATTTTTTGGGAAAACTTAAAACCTTAAGAGTAAGGTCTCTTGAAGTAGTCT
The DNA here is from genome assembly GCA_037957365.1 of Torreya grandis. Lineage (NCBI taxonomy): Eukaryota > Viridiplantae > Streptophyta > Pinopsida > Cupressales > Taxaceae > Torreya > Torreya grandis. The sequence continues at coordinate 2,005,777 of JARHVA010000143.1, read as the reverse complement.
ATAGGTCTACATGTAAGCTTATTAACTAACAAATAATGCATTTTGCCTTTTTAAATCCCACTTGGTAAATTGAATGGATCGTATACCTTATTGAGAGAAATTAAAAAAGTGTTTATAGGAATAGGTAACCTCTTACCAGGATTTTTAGGCCTATGTACTTGGTTTGGAGACCATTCCTTACCTTGCACCCTCACTAATAGTCCTACAACCATGCATTTAAGCTAATTTTGTACAATTTTACCTTCCATCATGCCAACCAATGACTCAATAAAGTGTAAATGAGGTCCATTAAGGTCATACTATTCATTTCAAGGTCAAACATTCCATTTTAAGGCATATCTCTCTCATCAGGTCACTAGAAGGCTTTTTGACAGCCTAAAAGCACTTTACAGTCTTAGCGATGGTTAATAAATATGAGATGATTGACCTGAGAAACAATGCCTAAAAATTTGAGGGAATACTTGTTAACTACCCCTAAAATATTTGGGAACCATGTAAATTTTCAAGAAATATCTTATCAATGTTTGGGAGCCTCTCAGGCTTATATAAGCAATCTGTGAGTACCTTTCACTCTTGACACCTATTCATAGACTATAGGTTTTTAATTCAATAATTATTAACATAATAATGGAGTATTGATACCTATAAAATGTCTCTAATTTAAAAATTATCCCATTTACTTTCTCAAAATAATTCACACATGTAGAAGAAAGCCTTCTTGGGCAACATAGGTCTGTCAACGAACTCAAAATAAGTTTATGTAAAAAAACATGGCATAAGACTGTGATGTTAGTTGTAAATATTTCCTTTAGGTTTGTAGGTACCTATTCCATGTTTTTAAATTACCCTCATAGTTTCCATTTGAAAGATAGGAAGGATTTTTCTTTTTGGTAGGTTATGAAGCTTCTGGAGAAGACTCCACATTGTTCACATGGTATATTTGCATTTGACCTTTATAAGGTTGGCTCAATGTTTTTAACCAAGAGGGGTGAATTGAGTAACAAGAATTTACATGCTCATATGTTATGGTTGTGTTGCATTTGTCTTGATTTAGTGTTGTTTATTTTGTAAGTGGGTTGATTATGTATGTACCAAGACTTGTGGGTTCAAACAAGTTATGCAAAAGGTGATCAAGTGGATCAAATTTTAGTGCACACATTTATCATCTATCATATCATGAGAAATATCATCATCACTACCATAGTAATAAAAAACATTCCCATCATTTTTCTCAGTGTTAACCAATAAAGGAAGCTCAAATGATGGAGGTTATTGTGGTTCTAATGATTAATCTAGTAATGGTTCTTTCCCTTGATGTGAATTTGTGTGTACCTCAATATGTGGAACCCTATTTGTATCTAGAGATGGAGGAACCATTGTAATTGAATCACCTATTTCATGTGTGTATGTGCTAAAAAGGAATGCACTGTTTAGGTGGTACCATTATAGGAATGCCTTTGATTTTATATTTTATCATTTTGCAAAATTTGAAAGGTTTATCATCTATGGGAATTATTAATAACATCCCATCATGTATGAATTTTACACATCTATGAATTATAGATGGGATAGCTTCCATTGAATGTATCCAAGGTCTAGCTAAAAGTACATTATAATGCAATTATTGAGACATTACCTAAAAATTATTTGAAATATTTTTTGTTCCTAATGTCACATCTAATTTAATTTGACCAAATGGAGGACTATGTGAATTATTGAACCCTTGGATATGCATAGTCAATTTTTTAATTATATTGGTGTTAATGCCCATGGTGGTTAAAAAGTGGAAACTAAAAATGTTTAGGTTTGATTCATTATCAATGAACACCTTTTTAATGCCCTTATTTTGTATTATCATTTGTATGAACAAAGGTAACTCTTGATCAATAATACCTTTAGATGGTATGTTAGTTGGATCAAAGGTAATAAGTTTGGCATTATTTTTGAAATCTTTCATGATATTTACAAAATAAGCAGGCCAATATCATTTTAAACTCAAGTTTCATGCAATGTATCATAGAGGATGTTTTTGTAAACATTAGATTGTTTTAGAAGCTCAAGGATTGAAATTTTAACATGTGCATTTTTCAATTGGTCAACAAGGTCATATCCCTTAGATTTTATGACAAGTTTATGCTTAGGTGGCACCTAATGTATAATAAAATGTAGATGTGTAGGTTGAAAAACCTTACCTCTTTGAGTAGTAATAATATGGACTAGAGGATCCAATATAAATCATGGGAAAATAATGGGTGTGGGATGGTAACTGTCACTTGAATAAGGATTAGATAGAACAAATGTCTGAAATCAAGCGTGTTGGAATATAGATACTAGATCTATAACATTGTAAGAGGACTTATGGAGAGATGTCAAATGTTGTCTCCATTTTAACACTCTCTAATTATGTGCATGAATTTTATTAATATTTTTGAAAAGATAAGTAACATATCAAACCATAAAAACTATAAGGCATTATACCATCAAATAATATATAGATATGTCAATGGAAAACATGTTTGTAATATTTATCATTTAAAGATCAACAATAGGAAAAGAAATTAGAAAACCCTAGCTGGCCTAGGGTTTGATGTTCAAAGATTAGGTTCACCAAATGTTTAACCCTAATTTAGATTGTATAATCCTACTTGGGTATATAGGGTTAAAGATATAGAAATGATAGGGCACAAGGGTGAATATCAGATCTACAACATTCCAATTAATGTGATAACATTTGATGTACCACATGCTGAATTTATAAAACTAAGAAAATATATTAATTGAAAATATAACTATGTTAGATATATAAATGACACAAAAGAGAGTATTTAGTTATTTATGATGATAAAAAAGTGATGATCTAGTATAGGTATAAAGTAGGTAGGAAGATAGTTCTAGATCAATCATCAGATTCTAGATTTGGTACCTCTAGTTCTCTATATAGTTGCATAAACTTGGGATAAATGTGTTGATGCTAGTGTCTTGTATAGAGTATCCACTCAAACAAGATGTGACCACCTAGATGCTTCAATTTTTGGCTTTGCCTTTACTCTAGTGTACTCAGATCTAGGTCATATATTATCGCTCTTGGTGAAATGGAAAAACCCTAGATTTCCATCTCTAATGTGAATTTTGAAAAAAATGCATTAGTGGGCACATGGTGTCGAGTTAACCCATAATGACCTCATTGTCAAAGGGAACTACTTACATATCCAATAATTCATAATAGGGCCTTAGACTCATGTAGTTATCTAATACATGTTTTCTTATGTGTGAATCATGCAACATGCGTAAAGCAAGTATAATAGTGACTTAGTTTGTAACTTGGAAAATGCAACCTTATGACTGCTCCTTTAGTATTTCAGACCTATAGTTGGGTTGTTCCTTTGATAGATATAAGATTAGGGTAGAATAGGAAATCTTTTGGTAACTTGAGTGCTTATTGAGTACTCTTTTGGTTTGATTACTAGGTGAGGAATGAATGAGGATCAATATTGTATTTATACCAATCCTATTGGGAGATAAATCATATTAAAACACCTAGATTGACCATTTTAGTATAATTTATTTGAAAATTAGATGATTTTAGGGCACTAGACACTTGTGTCAGGTTAATATAGTAATGTTGATGTTACTATCTATCCTAAACATTAGTGTCCAAGGAGAAGGAAAGCAAGCAAAGGATTATAACTTGTAGAGGTGTAAGATAAGTACATTTTAAGCATTTTGGGAAAGATGGGATGTTTATGTAATCAATATAAAATATGGTCAAACTAAGAGATAGGAAAAGGGGTACAAGATAAAGCAAATGTGAGGCTTATAGAAATAAGGCATGCGTATAACTAATAAGAATAGGCAAGGTTTAAGTTTTCCAAGAGTATAAGACTAAAGTGCTACATAATCATAAAATATCATCTACAAGCCATCACCTAAAAAGTTCCCTAAAATAAAAATATTTGAGGTAGCTTTGTCCAACTAGTGTAGAGTCCACACCACCACACAATACTATGAATTAAAATATATATAATTTTTTACTACCAATGAAATATTCCAAAATGAGATGGAGGGGTGTGATATTATGCCTAACTATTCTAAACCATCCACATCATGTGCACTTAGTTATTCTAGTACTATAATGGTGTTTGAGACATATGACTTCCCATTCCTTGTTAAGGATGAGAATGAACCTGAAGATAACATAGATGAGATTCATACTTTTCATAAAATTTAAATTAATAATTACAATATAAGAAACAAAAATAATCAACCTACTACTACCTCTACACCTTCAAACAATAACACAATCATTCCTCTTGATTCAAAAGATAATAATAATTCCCTTCCCCTAAAAGGAACTGATCAAAAATAATAGGCTAATCCATATAATAAGAGTGGATATAATATAGTATAGGACATGAATAAAATCAAGACAAACATTTCCCTTCATGAATTATCTCAGATTATAGACCAAAGAGGTCTTTTACTTAAATTTGACTGTCAAACCATCAACTGACAAGTTAAAGGATGCATATGCTAATATGGTCATTTATAAATAAAAACCTGAGGTGCCACCTTTCCTACTAACTTTTATAAGCTTTGATAGATATATAAATAATTTATTAGTTGATTCAAATGTTTCAACCAATGTGATGCCCACTAGAATGCGTAAGAAGCTATCTTTGATCCTAGATAAGTCTAATAGAGTGGTCCTACAATTAGATAAGTCTTTAGTCCTAGTTGTTGGAGAAGTCTTAAATGCCCACATGTATCTTTTTTTTGAGCCATGTGTCTAAAGATACATTAACATTATTGTAGTTGATATTCTTGAGGCTTATGATAAACTCAGTTGTGATTGATCAAAAACATTGAATAGAGATATGGTGACATATTTTTCACACATGTGGTTACCTTGGAAAGGAGTATCTAATCATATTAGGTTTGACAGAGAACCAAATATGAAATATGCAATCATAGAATTCAACACCAAAAATTAAAGACTCAACTTTCCTCCATCACACATGAGAGTTTATACTTTCAAAACTAAGCTTGAAAATAATAAATGATAATTTGAAGGTCCTTCATAGTTGTAGAGCTTATATTTTGATGGAGCTCAATATAAACAAGGCTCGGGTGTAAGTATAAATCTGATTAACCCTAATAAGAAGTGATACCTTGTTAATTTTAGATTACATTTCACATGCACCAATAATTGTGTAGAGTATGAGGCCTTGATTTTAGGGCTATGTTTCTTATTAAAACACAATGTCAAACAACTGTTAATATTTGGAGACTCAAAGTTGGTTATTAACCAAGCTATGAGTAGATATGAATGTAACCTATCATATATGAATAAATATAAGTACATATTTTGGGATTTGATAAAATCATTTGAATCTTTCAATATAAAAATAATCCCAAGAGAACAAAACCAAATGATAGATTCTCTAGCCACTTCTACAACAAATTTATCCCCACTTAAGGAGTCTAAAATGTAGAAATATTTTGTAAAATTAGTACCATATCTTTCAGTCCCCAACAATGTTGATTTTTTTAGGTATTTGATGATGACCAGTAGATCATACAGTTCATGAACAATTCTGGTGCTTTTGAGTCTCATATTATTTATGAAATATATTTTGATCCAATAAACAAAGAATAAAGTTAAAATTATGTTATCATCCAATTGAAAGTAAAAAAAATACCCAAAGGAATTATCACTAGAATGAATCTTTGACATGGACCACCAATATTAAAAATAGAAGCAACCACCTAACACAAGTGAATCTAATTTTACCAAGGTGAATTTAGGGACAAATGAGCATCCCAAACATGTTGATATTGATTGAGCTACTTTGAGTACAAAAAATGGAGACTAAAATAATTATTGACAAAATATAAAGAAGTGATTGCCTGGACTTATGGAGACTTAAATATTTTTTACCCCAAGGTTATCATGCATACTATACCACTCATAGAGGGACATAAACCTTTCAAGCAAAGACAAAGACTAGTAAATCTCATACTAGAACATCTCATTCATAAATAATTTTAAAAATGGTTAGATGCCAAAATCATATTTATAAATAGACATTCTACTTGTTTGGTTAAACTAGTTCCTAAGCAAAATAAGAATGGTGAAATTAGACTTTACATGGATTTAAAAAATATTAATCGAGCTTAAAAAAAGGATAACTATCCATTGTCTTCTTTAGATGAAGTCATTCAGATAGTTAATGAGTTTAAAATGATGTCTTTTTGCATGTATTTTCAAGATACAACTAGGTCTTAGTATAAAATAATGATCCTATTTTAGTATATTTTTGTTCATTTTTATTAATAAATAAACTTACTAAAAATAAAAATTATGATATAGGGGTTTAAAGGGATACCTATGATGGAGGTTGTGCACCATTGATCTAGTGAAGTGGGAACTCCTTTTTGGCTAGGAAGGATTACTTGCACATAAGAGACAACTCAAAAAATATTGATTAATAGGATAGATAAGTGGAGTGCCTAATGGTAGATCAGTTCTAGGAAGTGGTACACTTCTTTAAAGGGATCTCAATCCACTGTATTAAGTAATTAATCAAAAAATTCAATAATAAAATTACAACAAAGCATATGATAATATAGATGTGATACTAAAATGAAATTAATTAACCTATTTCATAGATGTTATCAAATTGTTCATTTTAATAAGCTATAGCTAAATCTTCTTGTTCCTGTATTAATTCTAATTATTTAGTGACTACTTCTAGAGTAGGGTTAAAGACAATTGTAAAAAGTCCCAGCTCAAAGTGAATATCACTTTTATCTATGAAGAGTTGGTGAGGGATTATGGGTAAATCATATATGGAAACCACATCATGTATAATGCCTAGAAATGTCATCTACAAATAAAGATTCATGATTTTAAGACCAAAAATAGCTAATTGAAATTACTTTGGACTATTAAACTAGCTTTATATTTTAGATAAAAAATAAAAACATAGGGATTGATGTTGATTAACTTAGAATCATTGTCAATTATGTTAATAGGTGATGATTCATGTGAGGAATCATCATTGATCCTAATAGTGGGGAAAGAAAGCTCAAGATTATTTTTTAAAGGTGAGCTTTAAGGGATTTTAAATAGTTTTATGAATAGTTAATGATTATCTAACTAGACTAATAATAATGAATATAATGTAATCATACAATAAAGAAATCAAAATATATTCAAATGAGAAATCTACTTACATCTAAGTTGTCTCCAATATTGCAAAGAATTATCACATTGATGATGATGTTCTTAACCTTTGACTAAGTGAAGATGGATTGAGATAAGTATGTCATTCTTCTATAGGTATTCCAAGACAATTTCTATAGCATTCCAGTGTACAAAATTGGGATCCTTTTGCTAGAAGATGGTCTAAGTTTAAATTGACATTAATCCTAATAGGATCAATATCAATCATAGTGATAAGGGTCGATCCAGTCTAAGTTTACTAGGTTTGTTCAAATAAATCCAAATCATGAGGTTAAATTAGGCCTAGGCTATTTTAAACAAGGTCCAATTAGTAAAATGTTGTTAATAGGTTAAAACAACTTACCTCTAATACATTTGGGGGGATTTGAATAGATTTAGGGAGGGTTAATTAGTTACCTAGGTAGAAAGTAATTAGTAAGACTAATTACATGAAGTAATATGGTAAGTGATAAAACTATATTAACTAAGGTAAAAAAGGATGGGGAAGTGGTAAGACACATTTGTTCATAATATAATGTTATAAATTTGTAGTGTATACATTTTCCCCTTTTTGTTGAGTGATTTGTGATAACCTACCATGAAAAAAAAACTATGATGGGTCTAATGCCCCAAGTTTATGTGAGGAGGTATCCCCCTCAAAATGAGAGTTGGAGAAGGATGATGAGGTAGAGACAGGTTTGAAACTGAGGTGGTAATGGATAAGGTATATAACAAATTAGCATCTAATATGCAAGGATAAACATGAAGTACAATGTTGAACTAACAATATATATGATATCCAAACCAAAATACCCCAAGGCAAACAAGTAATGAATTGTCACAACTACAAACATGCAAGATCAATCAAAGTAAATCAAGAGGGAAAAAGATAGGATGGGCTAACCAAAGCATCCAATGTGTTTGATATGTGTGCTACCTAGAGACATTTGCTCTCAAGATGAGGTACACTTTTAGGATACACAGAGGATAGAATCTAAAATGAATGTAGACCTATCAAAGGCTATGGGATGAACAAGGAGGTCTATGTCCACAAGTCATTAATGTTGGTTAACAAAGAATGGGATAACTTTAACAAAAGATAACTTAAGTGGCCTTGGGATAGGACAATAAGGATGTACAAAATTTACAAGTAGTGTAAGGAATAAGCCAAAATGGGCATAATCAACATCGATCTAATGGATTAATATGAATTTTTGGAATCAACAATGATCATAAAATAATTGACATCAATCCTAGAGGGTTATAAATAGGATTCCTAACATGGTGGAAGCTCATATGCAATTCAAAAATGTGTATGCAAGAGAGAAATTTTAGCACTTGTCTACATGTTTGAGTGAAGTATATAAGATGGAGGTAAGCAAGAGTGGTCAACGATGATCACATGATGAGGTAGGGGTAATTTTTTTGTTTTGTTTTATGTTTTGAATTTTTTGGTTTTTTTATAATTTATATATTTCTACATTTCCTAGAGTTATCAAGGGTCAACATCGATCTATAGTGGATTGATACCAATTCCCCTAATGATTAACTATCTATTGGTTATGTATTAGTGCTAATCAGATAATCAACAATGATCAGGTACAAATCAGTGTTGATATCATAAGGGTCAATGTCAATTCTTAGGTAAAATAAAAAATTTAGAATATAGAGATAGTGGTATAGGAAACTAAATAAGCCTAGAGGGTTCATGGGATTGCATGCAGCATATTACTGATCATGTGAGATCAAGTGCCACCATTATTAGAGTGGATTTGAGAGGTGATAAGAGATGTAGATTGGGAACATTTAGAGGCTATAAGATTAGGGTGACTACACCACTATTGTTGGTACACAAAGATCAAAGCCTACTTATAGCACTATTAGAGCAATGGGATCCAACTACAGGGACCTTTTGGCTTCCTACTATGGAGATGACCTTGACATTAAAGGATATATATTAGATACTATGAATATTAATGTAGGGGGAAAACATTATTCTAATTGATGAGAGAGGATGAATAGTAACACTAGCGTGAATGTATGGAGATGATGCTATAGATATTGATTTTACACCAGGAGGGTTTAGCTTTGAGGTGCTATATGATCAAGATTGAGATGGGAGATGAATGATCAACATGATGGTGCTGAATTTCTCCTATTATGCATTGCCTCATTTAGGTGGAGGGATATTTTCATGGATAGGAGTTCTAGATAATATGTGGGAACATCATACACTGTTTTCATGGGCTCTAACACTTTTAGTGTAGATATATAGAGAGTTATGGGGATGGAAGACACAGTGATGATTTAGTCTGTATGTGACCTTTTTTCTATAATGTTATGTGTATGATCGTATATGAGTATTACATTCAACAGAGCTAACATGGATGGGATAACACCGATTTACATTCAATGAGGTATTTTTATGATGGATAGATGACTTTGCCCATCCACATGGATATGAGAGAGTGTATGACTTGGATTACTATTGATAGGTTTTAGAGGGGCTAAAGGAGGATGAAGTGGTGTGGAAGACATATGTTAGATTTAAAACATGGCTAGGGATGGATAAGGAGTTGATGGGTAGGTAGCAAATGAGGTGGTTGTGAGGGAGATGTGTGGAGGATGTAGAGTTGTTTTAGTTTGGCCTCATATGATGATAGTTATGGTTTCTATAAGATATACTTGAGGCACCATAGGTATATAAGAGAAAAAAACTCTAAGGGGGAGTTGCTAGAGCCATAGGTCCTATATCTTTAGATTTTGGTTGAGGAGGAGATAGAGGGAATGAATGTGGATGATGTTAACGCTACAAAGTCCTACTTTTTATGGTGGATAGACTAGCTAAGAAGTAGACAAGAGAGAGTGGTGTGGATGTGATGAGAGGGAGGAAATGTAGAGATGATGGATGTGGAGGAGATAGGAGGAGATGGGGAGGTAGTGATAGACATACAAATAATGATAATAAAGAGGGATAGTTTGTAGGTAGAATGCCATGTTTTACAAGCATGACTATCCAGAGTTGAATTTGAGTAGGATCACCTACAAGCCAACATGAATGATTTTTAGGGGAATTTTAATCCATTATAGTAGAGTTATTATGAGGTGTGTTAGTCTCTGGGTAGATATAGTGACCAACATGAGAGACTCTGGGTATTGGCAAGGGATGCGAGAGGAGTTGTATCAGGATCTACCATAGGGGGAGGGACACAGGGTAGGCATATAGGGCCATTAGGTACTATTAGTATGAACATGTATCATGATATCATGAAAAGGCTTTGGTATTATGAGAATATTATTACAAATCAATTGTTATAGGTTCTTAGATATGCCACCCATATAGCCACACATGGTTAAACTCCACAATAAACACAAATAGATACAACTAGCATGGGGACCATACCATGAGGGAGAGATAGGAGGGATGGAGGAGGAGATGGAGGTGAGGATGGAGTCAATGGAGGAGGTAGAGTGAGTATTAACTTGAGATAGCTCCAATTTATAGAGTATACATATCTATGGCTAATTATATGGATTAACATTATATATTATATATCATGACATTATTACAATGTACATTTAAGCTTTTGTATATATATTCATGAGTTTATGTGCCACATATTTGTTACATTATCTTCCATTATTTGATTATGGATCTAGATTACTAAGATTATGTTTATATGGTATCTAAGTTTATTAATGTGATATACCATGGTTTATATTGATTATATGGTGTTTACATGGATTATGGTTTTTAGATTATGCGATGTAGATTTAAATTGTTATCTTGATTATGGATTTATATTTATTTATTTTAATGGCTTTGTGATGGATCATGGATTTTAAAATCATGTGTTATTTTCAAAGATTATAAATTTATGATGTATATGGATATGGATTTTATATTACATGGATGGTGTTTACATGGTTTTTTATTTTTTATTATAATAATTAGATTATGTGGAACATCATGGATTGGGTTTTATGTCATGGTTGATTATGGATTTAGATTATACTATGGTTTTTATGAATTTAAATGTTTTTTTTGAATAATGGTAATTTATGATGAGATGGTTTATATATTAACTTATCAAGGATGCATGACTCATAATTTTTTTGGATCCTAAAAAAAGCTAGGCCCCCTGTTGCTTTCACATATGTGCCCTTTTACCCAATGCTAATGAGAATCCTTAACAATCTCATGTAAACTAAATTCATAATTATTTGGCTTTAAAAAGGGATTTTTATGTTTGCAAGGAATGGGGGAAAAACTTAATTCTCTAAGAATACACATCTTGTTTTATATTTTTGAGATTTTTAGGTTAACCTTAAGCTAATCCATGTATGCATGTAGACTAATCAATGCAGGAAGTCTAAAAATTATGAAAGCTAATCAATGCAAGAAACTTTTGTGGGATATAATTTTGATTTTATATATATTTAAAGGGTTTGATTTTAATAAGAAATTGATCAATGTGAGAAGTTTCCTAAATAAATAGGTATATATCCATCCTTCAGGACAGTGGTTTATATGATAGATGTATGTAGTTTAGTAGCTGTCTTTCGAGAGACTAGTCTGTAACTTTGATATTTTTCTTGATTATAATAATAACTATCCTTTGAGGGATTAGTCTAAAATTTTGATCTTTTTTCTTGATTTTATATCCCAAATCAACCTTTTGCCATGGATTAGGTTTAAGGCAACCTAGGGTGTTTTCATAAACTAAGGCACAAAACAAGATAATAATTTATTCATTTTGAACAAACTTTGAAGGTGGAGGATTTTTAAGAAATAATTATTTGGAACTCTACCCTATTTTGAGTAGAGATAATCCATGAGAACATGTTATGAACAGAGCCAGGGTATCCATATTTAAGGATAAAATGGGTATACTGCCAAAAAATCACATGATTATTTATCATTATTGGGTATGTTTAAACATAGGGGACTAGATTTTAAGGATAAATTATGTTAACTTTAAGTTGTAATATGATTATGAATAGTAAAAAGAGTGCATATGCAAAGCATTAATAGGTTCACGTTCTAGTTTCCTGTCAAAGGAAGCCAAGAGGTATGACCTAGATCCATATTTATGAGTGATAATATAAGGTCCACACCAATTAAAATCAAAATTTCCTCATTTACTTATTTCCAATTTGTGACATGATGATTTTATTTAAGGATAAGGTCACTAATATTAATTCCTCATTCTTTTAAATGTTGATTATATGCACATTTCATCCATTCTTGATATACATAAAGGTGATCAAGAGCTTTGGATTGATGCTCATCTAAAATTTTTAGCTGTGATAATCATAAATGATGTATTTAAGAGAGATCCAAGAGAAGAAATTTGGACTTCTAGGACGACAACCACTTTGGTACCATAGACCAAATAAAAATGGGTAGCACCTATATGGGTTCAAATACTAGTTTGATAAGCTTACAAAGCAAAAGGTATGTGAATATGATAATTATTTCCATCCTTATTGACCAATTTGGTTAACATCTTGATAAGGGTTTTGTCAGATGCCTTGGCTTGTCCATTGTCTTGCAGATAATAAGGCGATGAGAAAGCTTAGCTTAATGTTGAAGGAATAACACCATTTTTGGACTTGATTATTTTTAAAAGATTTTCCATTGTCTATAATGATTTTATGTGGGACATCAAATATGATATGATGATTAATGAAATAAACAATGTTATCTGCCTTGGTCGAAATAAGGGGAATAACCTCCACCCATTTAGTGAAATATTCAATAGCAGTAATGATAAAGATATGTCTCTAAAAATATTTAGGATTAATCTACCCTATAAGGTCTAATCCCTATTGGGAGAATAGATAAAAGTCCTTAGATATCTATAATGTATGATTATGGACATGGGCTAAGTTGGCATGTTATTGGCACTTCACACATTTTTTGACATATTTATAACAATCCTGATTCAAAGTAGGCCAATAATAACCTATTCACATAATCTTATTAGCAATAGTTAAACCACTAAAATGGCCACCACATATTCCATCATATATTTCTTTGATTATGAGAATTTCTTCAGAGATCTAGAGATAATGGAGGAGAATACCATCAAACCCATGCTTATAAAGTACACCCCCTAATATCATATATAAGGTATTCTACTACTGAAAAGCACACTTAACATTTTGGATAAATATGAAGGAATTATACCTTTAGACAAATAATCAAATATCTATGTGTACCATAGATTTAAGTGATTTTATTCTACAATATGGATATAAGTAAGATCAATTTTGGTATAATAAGGTCTATTGACCTTGTGGATAAGGAAAAATAATTTAGTTTCTTGGGAGGAAGATAGGATAAAGGAAGCCAAGGAAGCCATGGTATCAACAAACTTGTTGGTTGATCAAGGAGTTGTCTGGATGACATAGTGGTTGAGGGTGGATAATAAATATTCTTATAACATTTTATACCTCTAGAGGATGTTATTATTACATTGATATATTCTAGTTATTTTATTGACTACCATTTGGGAGTCCCCAAAAATATGAAGCAACTTAATACCTAGAGCTAAAGCTATTTGGATACCTATAATTAGGGATTCATTTTCTGCCATATTATTAATACAAACAAAATTAATTTTGAAAGATAGGGGGATAGGTATACCTTTTGGAGGTATTAGAATAATCCTTGCCTACCCTCCATGTTCATATTTAGATCCATCAAAGAACAATGTCATCTGATATTTAAAATCTTCTTGGGATGTAGAGGCTATAGATTCATCAAGAAATTCATAACTAGATGGTAGATTATTATCAAGGGGTACCTAAACTAATTGATCAATAATGATCTTCCCTTTAATATGCTTCTAGTTAAGGATTTTGAAATTAAACTCAACAATAAGCATAAGCCATCTTACCATTCATTGATTCTGATAGGTTTTAAATACATGAACTTAAGAGGATCAATATTAGCAATCACATAGGTTTTGTGATTAAACAAATAGTGATGAAGTTTAGAAGCTATGAATACTAAGGCCAAACATAGTTTTTGATATGCGTGTAACAAGTCTCATACTCAACCAAAGTGTGACTTATATAATAAACTACTTGCTCTCTATGTTATTCATCTTGATGGGTAAACATGACACCTAAATCATGGCCTGTAGATGATATATATAATTAAAAGGGTTTATCCTCTCTTGGAGGAATAAGGAAAAGGGGAGATATGAGATAATTCTTAAGCATATCAAAGGCTAATTGACAATTTGAATCCCATACAAATTGGGTGTCTTTCTTAAGAAGGTGATGGAATGGTTAACATCACTCAAATAATTATGAAATAAAGTAGCAAATAGACTACAAATTCCCTTATATACTATGAATCTGCCTAAGGTTGGATGGAGGTGGCATATTGATAATGGCTTTAATTTTAGTAGGATCAAACTCAATTCCCCTAAGGTAGATAATGAAACCCAAAAGCTTTCCTGATAACAATGCAAAGACACATTTTTGGGGGTTAAGATGAAATTGATATTTGAATAAATGGGAAAATATTTTTTGAAGGATAGATAGGTGATATTCATGATACCTAGATTTACCAAAGAGATCATCCACATAATCTTCAATGATTTTATGAATTAAGTCATAGAAAATATAGGTCATGGCATTTTGGCAAGTTACTCCTACATTCTTTAAACCAAAAGGCATGACCCTATAATAAAAAATCCCCCATATAGTAATAAAAGAGGTTTTATGATGATCTTCTAAGGTGATAAGGATCTAGTTATATCCAGATAATCCATCCATGAGTGACAACATTTATTGTCTTGTAGTGATATCTACGAGCTAGTCGATATTAGGAAGGGGAAAATCATCTTTTAGATAAGCAATGTTAAAATCATGAAAGTCAGTACAAAGGCACAATCCCCCTATGGGTTTTGTGACATGTAATATGTTAGATACCCATTAAGGATAATCAATGGGTTAGATAAAGTTAACGGATAACAACCATTGTAATTCTTCCTTGACAAGTAGTGCTACACAAGGATGCATCTTTCAAAGTTTTTATTTTACTAGTTTAGCTTCAGGAATAGTGATGATGTTATGGATGACTATAGCAGGATCTATTCCTAGAATATCACTATAAGACTAGGCAAAGGCTTGTATATGCTTAGCAAGGAATGTGGTGAAATCTTAGTGTTCTTGAGAATCTATGGATTGGCTAACTTTGATGTTTCATGGGACCTCGAGTGTTCCTATGTTAATATCAGTTGTGACCTCATTTAAAAGACTAAGAAAATTAGATAGTATGATATTATTCAGATATGAATCCCTTGCCCTTAAATATGTTAAAATAAATTCATCTTCTTGACACTCTATTACATGGATTGAGGAGGAATCTCCATCTATTAGGTGAAGAAAAGTTAGGGGAAGGTATAAGGTTTTTTGTTATTTTGATAAGTTAGCAATTCCAATTAAATGTGATGTTAATCAAAATAAAGTTAGGCAGGATGGAAATGGTGTCGATGATTACCATAGGAGAATTCAGTAGGGATGATGGTGCTTTATCATCCATATTTATAGAGATATTGGATGGAAAGGCACTATTGTTGTCAATTTTAGGAGTTTTATTGAAACCACAACCATGTTTCTTGTGTGATTTTCTAAGGTCATTTATCATAACCTCATGAGGTATTTATTCATAACATCTTAGGCCAAAGCCTTTACAAGCACATCATTGTAGATAGGTTTATGCAAAGTGTGGTTTATTGAGAAAGAAAAAGTTAGATGAGAATGGTTTGGTACGTGTTTGAATTTCCTAATATAAAGGGGATTGATCTATTCCTCCATAGATTAAGTGTGTTTGGAGGTAAGGGGGTAAAGGGAATAATATCTCCTAGGTTAGGTTGGTAAGTACACTATTGTTTAGGGCATCCATATTCTTGAGGGGTTGATAAGGTGCTAAGAGTTAACAACTGATACTCCCCTATAGAGAGTTATTAGAATGCCAAGTCAAAGTAGTTTTGATCAGGGATATGGGATGAGGGTATTATATAAATAACTAAAGTTTCCCCCAAAAATAATGGGATCAAGTTATTTAAGGGGATCAAGACATCATTAGGTTGATAAGTCAAGTTACACATCCTAAAAGAATGTGGGTATATTGGGATGACTTAGATCTCACCTTCATGTTCATACTTAAGGCATTGATGTAACATAGAGGGGACATAATGCATAACATGTATCCAAAGAAATACTATATTTAAATTCTCCTTCTATCATGTAAAATAGCTCTGGTAGGGTATGCATACCTACTTGGATGGGGAGAATGACACTACCTAATGTGGGGGCAATAGTGTCAATAAAGGCTTGTAGGATGGATGGATATTGAGCTACAATAATTTTTGGTAAATGGAGTTTCTTGAAAGTGTGTGAGGAGATAATATTTATACTAGCTCCATTGTCAATCATAACTCTTTTGATTCATATTTGGTCAACTTGGGTAGTGATAAATAATGGTGGGTCCTAGTCATTAGGTTGTAATGGGGATATTTTGGAATCATGAAATGTGATAGATGACAATTTTTTTAAGGATACAATGAAGGAAAATAGAGGCTAAGGTTCATTTGATTATCCCTAGGTGATTTTTAAGGCCTCTATCATATCTTCATGATGTTGCAAAGAATTTTGGATAAGTTTATATAAAGACATTTTGATGAGAATTTAGAGTTATTTCAAAATTGATATTTGTATCAACATCAAGGGATTGTTATTATGTGCTTTCCCTAGAATAGAAACCTTGGGTTTTTGGACAGGTGATGTAGGATTTTTTGTAGAAAAATTAGGGGATTTCACAATAGACACCTTGGTTTTGTTGGGATTTTGGGTTTTATGACCCTGTGTCTGGGATCGAGTGGATATATGTATTGCATCTATTTGAAACAATGGTTGGGTTTTAATGTAATGGTTAGTTTGTTGTGTTTTTTAAATCATCTAAATCTAGATGGTTTAGTATGGGTTGATACTAAATTTCATTAAAGGTTATATCTTCCCTTTTTTAAGCTTTTCTGACCCTCTTGGTAATGTACTATATTTTGGGGTGGTCACAAATCTAGTGGTTTGATTATGAGGATAATCAAGACCAAACTATTCCCATAAAAAATCATCCTTTGCTAATAAATCATGGATTATAGATTTGAGAGCATTACAACTTTTGGTTTGTGCCCTGATATTCAATGGTAAGTGAATTTCATGTTTTCTCTATACCATGCTAGTTTTTGAGTATGGGGGTTAACATGCTTGATAGGTGGTAGTGTGATAAGGGAGGTTCAAAGGAGTTGATGAATAATCATGAAATAAGACCCCCATAATGGATCTTGGTTAGGTTTTTCCACCTTTTGAGGTATTACCTTGGGAGTTACATTCACTTTTGTGTCTTGATTTCTTACATTGATTATTTAAATATTTCTAAGAGAGGGTAATTTATGTTTGAAATAAGACCTTTTACTAAGATTCTAAGGATAATAAGGATTTAAGGGATTGTGTATTGGCATCATTATTATGGGAAGATTTTTTTTTATTGGTGTATGTTTCTTAGAGGAGGATTCTATAATGATGGCTTTTGTCTTTACAAAAGGATAAGGTCCTAGTATGGATGTTTTAGTTTGAGCTAGTGGCATAACCATTTTTAAGTTTTAAGTTTGATCAAAAGTAGTAGGAATATCCTCTTTAGGGAGCTCAATTATTATTGGTAGATGTTTTAAGGATTTACCTCATATCACCCTAAGGCATTTGTCTCTACTTCCTAAAACATTTCCCCTATTTTCCCCTTTTATAGGATTTGGCTCAGCCTGAATGGTAAGGGAAGCTAGTTTTGGAGTTGTTCAAGGTAGTTTAGTAGACATCTTAGGAGGGAGTGATATAGAGGGAGTAGGTATGATACCTAAATATTCTATAATGACTAAAGGAGTAACATGTGTATTTTATAAGATATCCAAATAAGTATCCCCCTTGATAGTTTTTTCATCCTTTATTTTTGATTGGTTGCCTTGAATAGTCTTAGGTAGCATTTATTTAGGAGGATCCCAAATAATGAGATCAGGGAAACTTGAGTGGACATTAGGAATAGATCTAGCCAGTTTAGATGGTTCAAAAATATCTCCTATAAGGAGATCTAGGTTCTTTATTATTTTAGAAGGTGATTAAAAAGTGTTATCAACTTATTTAGGTAAAATTTGATCATGGATTGTGTTTATTACATGGTTTTCATGATCCAAGGTGCTTCCTACATTTGCTTGTACAAAATTAGATGTAGAAGGATGGATTACCTTGTCTATTGGGGAATGATTACCTAAAGATATCGATGGATTGATTAGGAGGATCATTAGGATTATCTAACTATAATTCCCCTTAGTTGATAAGGTTCTAAACCAAACCTTTAAAATATCAACATTTATTGACCTCATGACTTGGTACACAATGATAAACACAAAAATCAATTTCATTATACCAATTAGATTTGGGGCAAGAATAATCAAGGGGTATGATCAGAGGAAGCTTGATAATAGAAGATTTCAGGAGTTTATCTAAAATGGAAGCATATGACTCCCCTAAGGGTGTGTATTGTCAAGGAGGAAATTATGTTAAGGGTTTATGTGGTTGTGTTTGGGAGGTAGAAGGTTTGGATTGGTTTGTTGTTTGTAGAGGTGTCTATTTTAAGACATCATTTGCTATGCCTTTAGTTTTAACATTATTGGTCCCTTTGGAGGGGTCAAGTTTGAAGTTATTATTACACAAATTAACTTTTACTTCTTTTAAGGCTCAAACTTCTATATTATAGGCCATGGTAAAGGCTTTGTCAAAAGTTTTAAATGATTGCACTTATAGTGTTGACGAGATATGCTTAGCACATGATCTTAAAAATAACTTGATTAATTTAGGTTGAGGAAAGGAGAATGTTAGTTTATTTATAAGGCCTCACCACCTAGATACAAAGTCATCAATGGAATCATCATCAAATTATCTAATGGCATATAGTTCAATTATGGTTACTTTCCTTATGATATTAATGGATAAGTGTTCAAAGAAGATATTGGCCAATTACCTAAATGAAAACAAGGAGTACTAATAGATAGATTTGTACTAATCTAAATTGGTCTAGATAATGACATAAGAAACTTCCTTAAAAGGAAAGTGTCATCATGAGATATAAGGTAACAAGCATGTCTATATGCCCTAAGGTATTGTTGGAGATCTTCCTTATTTTGAAATTTCATAAACTCAGGAAGTTCCCACTACAAGGGATATGGGCTAATTGAGACAACATGATTAATAGGTTCATTCCAAATTTGCTTATACATGAGCCTATTTTTATGCCTAGAGGCAAAAGATTTTAGATTTTCCATCTTATTCATAAGGATGTTCATGAGGTCAAGCTAGGTTTTGTATTAAGGCATACCCCCCAAGACATTTTGTGGTAAATGTTGATAGGTGGGGAATGGAGTGGAAAATGGTTGTGAAAGGGGATAACCAATAAAAGTGGTCATGATAGGTTGAGATGTAGCCAAATGATGTGGGATTTAAAGGGGCATGTTTTTTTGTAGGGATGAGTAAAGGTGTGTGGTCACAAATGTTTGTGAAGGAGCTAGTTATTGAGTAGTCAAGGGGAAAAATTATTGAAGAAGTTGACTTGAAGAAACCTGTGGTCTAGGTTGTAAGGGTTGGGTTTGAGGATTTGAAGTTATGCTTGTTTGGATAGGTGGAAGAGTCGTAGGAATTGAGATTACTAAATTTTGAGGTGAAAAGGTGGGTGGTAGAGTAAGCATAAGTTGGATTTTAGTGACATTTTAGGTTTGGGTAATGGTTAGTGAAGGGTTACTAGATACTAATGGTGGTTTATTATCTATGGGTTGCATTAAGTTGCTATCAAAACTTATTAGAGGTGGATTGTTGGAGGAAACTATGGCCGCATCAAGTACTCAAGTCCCTCTAGTGACATGCCATATAAAAACTTAGAATATTGGGTTTGAGGGGAAATAAGAATTCATATGGCTTGAGTAATAAGGTAATGGTTGAGGGAAATTGGATTACTATCCAATATACTAGCTAATTATGGGTCTTCCTATGTATAAAATTGGGGAATGCCTTCCCCCATGGATTTAAGAGAGGTAGAAGGACTTGGTGTTTTCTCCATGGATGAGGATGAGGTATGAGATTCAGTTTTTTTTAGTGATTATTGTAATATTAAAACCATGTATCACTAAAAAAGAAACAAAGAATGAAATGCAAAAGACACACAAATCTTTTGATTATCTCATTTTAGTGAAAGAAAACATACACACTATTAAGCATACTTAAAGATTTTTATTTTATTAAGAAACAAAATTTAGAATGTGATGGTGAGATGGTTTAACAAAGGTATTAATAAATGGTAGTCTAAGGCTAGTTTTAGGTTTTATTTAAGACTGGGAACCCCTATATATACAAAGTTACATTAAAGACTAATTCTATGTTAGAATGAGGTACATTGCTTGGTATTGGGGCCTACCCCCTCACTTCACACACCACAATAATAAGGGTGTCATTTGCTTAGAATTTATACTTTTTTGTTAGAATTTTTACACTCAATCAGTATATCAAGTTGGTTTTCCCCTTGGTGATGAAATCCAAGTAGGTCTACCTACGTAGGAAATGTTTTGATGCTTGTTTCTAAGATTACCATGGTTTGGTTATGTGTGAGAGAGTGTGACTATCATGATGCATTAATCTACCTAAATTAATCTATGTGGATTAACTAAACAAGTAGGGGGATGAATGAAAATATTTTTAGACTTTAAAAAGGAAAGCAATAATTTTGTATTTTCTCTTTTTTAATACAAACACACAATCAAGAAAATACAACTAACAAAAAATTTCATAATGAAACACAATAAGAAGAATGAGATATAGGGGTCCCACCAAGCATGCCAGAATGTTTTAGTATATTTTTGTTCATTTTTATTAATAAATAAACTTACTAAAAATATAAATTATGATATAAGGTTTTAAATAGATATCTATGATGGAGGTTGCACACTATTGATCTAGCAAAGTGGGAGATCCTTTTTGGCTAAGAAAGATTACCTGAACACAAGAGATAAATAAAAAATAATGATTAATAGGATAGATAAGTAGACTACCTAATTATAGATCAGTTTTAGGAAGTGGTACACTTCCTTAAAGGGATGTTAGTCCACTGTATTAAGCAATTAAGTAAAAAATGCAATAATAAAAATTACAATAAAGCATATGATAATAAATATGTGATACTAAAATTAAATGGATTAATCCATTGCATAGATGTTATCAAATTATTCATTCAAATAATCTAAAGCTGAATCTTCTTATTCCTATATTATTTCTTATTGTTCAGTGATTGTTCTATAGTAAGGGCAAACACAATTACATAAGTCTTAGCTTACAGGAAATATCACTTTGATCTATGAAAAGTGGGTGAGGGAAGATTGGTAAATCATAAATGGAAACCAAATCATGTACAATACTTGACAATGTCATTTACAAATAGAGATTCATGATTTTAAGACTAGAAATAACTAATTGAAATTACTTTGGACTGTTAAACTAGCTTCAAATTTGAAACACAAAATAAAAACATAGGGATTTATATCGATTATCTTAGAATCATTATTGATTATATTAATCAGTGATGATTCATGTGAGGAATCATCATTGATCTTGATAGTGGGAAAAGAAAGATCAGGATGGGGCCTAAAGGTGGGATTTATTGGATTTGAAATAGTTTTAGGAATAGTTAATGATTATCTAACTAAACTAATAGAAATTCACATAACATAATCACATAATAAAGGAATCATAATATATTAAAATGATCAATATACTTACCTCTAAAATGTTTCCAATATTGTAGAGAATTATTGTGTTTATGAAGATGTTCTTAACCTTTGACTGAGTGAGGATGGACTAAAATATGTATGCTGTTCTTTTGTAGGTATTTCAAGATAATTTCTCCAGGATTATAGTATATGAACTCAAGATCCTTTTTCTCAAGGATGGCCTAAGTTTAAAGTGACATCTATTTTAATAGGATTGATGAAGATCATGAGGATCAATGTTGATCCAGTCTAAGTTTACAAAGTTCCTTAAAAAAATCCAATTCATGAGGTTGAACTTAGTCCTAGGCTATTTTAAATGAGTTTCAACTAGTGAAAAGTTTTTAAGAGGTTAAAATAACTTACCTTTAATACATTTGCAGAGATTTGACAAGATCTACAGAGGGCTAATTAGTTACTTAGGTAGAAAGTAATTAGTAAGACTAATTATGTGAAGTAAGATGGTAAGTGGTCAAACTACATTAACTAAGGTAAAAAGGATGGGGAAGTGGTAAGACAAATTTATTCATAATATAATGGTGTAAATTCATAGTGTCTATAGATTGAATGAAAAATAATTTCACCACTAAACAAGAAACTTTTACATACAAAAAAATGTCTTTTGGACTAATCAATGCAGGTGCTAATTTTCAATATACCATGGACTTTTATTTTAAATAAATCATTGGTAAGTATATAATTATTTACATGGATGAGTTAAAAATATTCTCTAAAGATAGATAAAATCATGTGGCCCACATGTAATTTTATGTAATAGATGCAAAAGGTATTGAATTTATCTGTATCCTAAGAAGAGTATTTTTAGAGTTATGAAAGGTAAGTTATTGGTCCATGTTATCACCAATAAATGTATTTATATTTACCCTAAAAGAGTGTGAGATATTTCTAAAATTACATATCCTAAGAGTAAAAATGAACTCAAGTCTTTCTTTGTTAAGATAAATTTCATTTGAAAAGTCATTTCAAGATTTGCAAAGAATGTAAAACCATTGAATGTTATGTTAAAAAAGGATGTAAAAGTGAAATGAAAAACTAAATTTAAGAGAGAATTCTAAGATATCAAAAATTCCCTCTTCCAAGTTCCATTTCTGACTATCCCATATTTTACGAAGGACTTTGTTATGTATTTGTTTGCATCAGAACACACTATAACAATTGTACTTACTCAAAAGGTTGAATACAAAAAAAATAGTATCACCTTCATGAGTACCAAATTGAAGGATGTTGAATTGATATATTCCATGATTGATAAACAAATTTATACTTTGATTAAAGTAGTGAATAAATTCAAGCACTATATTTTTCACAATAATATATATGCCACTATCCCAAACCTAGCTGTCAAACTTGTGTTTGGACAAAATGAGATAGGTGAATGAAGAGGAAAATGGATGACCAAATTACAAGAGTTAAACTTGGAAATAAAACCTACCATAATGTTATGAGGACAAGGCATCATTCTATAGATCACAAAGACTAATCTGTGCACTTTCATTAAGCAAGTCAACTAGTCTCAAATAGTTGATGGTGATTGGTATGCTTAAATTGTTCACTACCTACTCACAAGGCACATGTCCTCTTCAACTAAAAAAAGAACAAAGAAGAGAATTAGACTGAAAGAAACACACTATATGATTAAACATAGAGTGTTGTATCAAAAAAATTATGAAGACATCTATTTGAGGTGTGTTTCCAAAAAAGAAGTTGTAGATATCTTTGAAAAGTTTCATTATAAGGTATGAAGTGGACATCCATCAAGTAAAGATACATGCCATAAAATATTAAGGATTGGATACTACTGGCCTATTATTTTCAAGGATGCACAAATTCATGTTATGAATTTTCATTAATGCCAATTATTTAGTAAAATAAAAATGCATACAACCAAGTCTCTACAACCTATGATTGAAGGATATCCTTTTGTTTAATAGGGTCTAGATTTTGTAGGGGTCATTAATCCTAATTCATCAACTAGAAAATTTTTTATGATGACAACTACATATTATTACATGGATGGATTGAAGTGGTTATTATATGCAATCAAAAATGCATTATATCTACAAATCAATCCTATCTCGAAGAAGATAGATCCTACTTACACTTTTGATTGGGGATATATTAGATAATCAAGAACATGATCAATATGGATTCACTAGACCCAATTAGGGGATATCTTATCAAAATAATATCATTAGGGAGGGTTCTAAAGCCTCCAATCAAGAAAAAATCATAATAACCCTAACTAGATCATATGTTTTCATATTCACTATACTAATAACAAGTAAAGCAAATAAATATAATATAGTGCTCATTAAAGCTTGTGGCATAATATGGGGGTTAGTAAACAAATGAAAATAAACATGCATAAGAGAATCATAATTAAGATATGTGTAGGTAAGACCCTAATGCATGGAGAAGAAGAGTAATATTATTCAAAAGACATTACTTATGTTGCTTCTATCTGCTAAAGAGAGGAGCAAAGTTAGATGGAAGAATAACCTATTGAGACTCAATATCTCCCTTAGTCAAAGGTGATTCACAAGAGTTGTGATTTTTAAGGATCACTAAGAAAGGAAAAAACATCCAAGACTTATCCACAAAATTAGATTCTTCTCTAAGTATAAACCCTAAGCTAAGACTCCTAAATTAAAATGGTGGAAGAGCATATTGTAAAAAAGTGCAAATGAATAATAACTCTTGATGTCTATCTAATAATGGTGAATTAGATGTGTTTATATAGGTGGATCTAACCCTAAAACCTTCTAAGAGTTTCAATTGATAGGGTCAACCCAGTCGACCTAGTATCATTATTGATATAAATTCACTAGGTCACAGGCTAGGTCAACCAAGAGCCGACCTAGACCTTAAGTGAGTTTAACCAATAAGAGTATAAAGTTAACCTAGTCGAACTAGTTATGTAAACTATCCAAATGGGTTTTAGGTTAGGAAAAGGGGTAATGAAGGTGGTAAAATATTAGAGGAGTGTGAAAAATAAGAGTCAAAGATTAGGGGAATGTTTTTAAGAGCTTGTTGGATTGGTAACAAGTGGCAATAAGGGACAACAATCTTGAAAAGCACCAATGGTCTACCCACCCCTTTCTCAGTGTACCCTTTAGGGCATGCACTTAGATAGATTAAGACTTGATGAGTTTTTAAAAGATATAAAGCGTTAATAATTGATAAATTTTAAAAATATTATGTGTATATATATGCCCCACTTGAAGCTCATCACATGTCTCTCAGGTGCAACAGAGGATGGTGCTTTGATAAAGAACATAGTAACACACAAAACTAAGGCTAAAAAAAAGTTACAATATTTTAAAACAAAAATAATTAAAAGTAAATGATTGAAAATTAAATGTGATGTGTGCTTTAACTTACATTTATCACTAGATGGTTGTCTATTGTGTTTGTAGTTTTGATGGTAGAGGGCATAGATACTACTTTCGATAAACCTAAGAATATAAAACTAAAGATAAAAAAAAATGTAGGAAAGCCAAGATAACTAGTACTATGTGGACAGGACATACTTAGAAATTTGGCAAGCTGGGGTGATAAGTGTTTTGTTAGATCAATTGACCAAGTCAAATTTAGAGTAAATTGGGTAATAAAAAAACCAAGGCTACTAAAGATCAAAAAATCAAACAAGTAAACCTTAATTGAGAAAAGGCCAACTCACTAAATAAAACCAAGGATACATGTCAAAAATGATGGTAATTAAACATCAATGTAAAAGAAGTAAGAATCCTTACTTAAACAAAGATGGGAAAGCAAGAAATGGTAAAACAACATTGATGAATGAGAAGTAACAAGCCAACCTCACTCAAAAATGGAACAAGTACATGAAAGTAGAAATGGACTCAGGTTTTTGAAAAAAGGGTAGTACAACAATAATAAATGGTAAAATAAATTAAATTAGGTCTATAAATATAGAACCATGGTGTAAAGAAAGTAATCCATAGTTGCTCGAACATATTGTTTTGCTCTAAGGATAGATAAAATTGAAACAAAGTAGTACTATCATGTTTTTAAGATGTGAATAAGAAGGAAGTATATAAGAGGAAAAATAGATTTATAATCATAATTTTACTATCAAGGGGGGATAATTTTTAACCTTAAGGACTCTGAAGAACTTCTCTTAGCCACACAAGTCTTAAGTCAACAAATGAAGTATATAGATCATCCCATGAAGGCTATATGCATGAAAATTAAAATGGACCTACATTCCCACAATGTGTTCCCCATTCTTCAAGACCCCTTATAGAGACATTTATCTACTAAAAAAATTGGTTACTTGTATGCGAAAGTAGGTAACACCATAGAGTTTGTTGAATTCTCCTATTCCAATCTACTAGCCTATCACACCCAATGGACCTTGACTCTATTGTGAAGATAACTATGGAGTTTGAGATTTTATTGGAGATAGGAGATGTGCTTGTAATCATGTATTTTGGTGTGATTTTGACTTTTTGAGATTTTTATGTTTCCTTTTATTTAAAATGATTTGGATTTTAACTTTTTTGATGGCTTTTTCTATTCCTCCTCCACACAAATTTGGAAAACCAAATATGGGTGCTAAAGATGACTTTTATTTGAATACTTGGGACTTTGTTGCTAAGAGAGAGAACTTATAAATCATGGTGTCTAAGAATCTCTTAAATTTAAGTGAAATAAAAGTGCTATCTTGACTTTGACCTTGTTTTATCCAATGTGGAGTGAAAGAAAAGAAATCAAGAAGAATAAAACATGAAATAATTTGAATTACTTCAAATTGCAAAAAATATGATAAAGGGTGAAAAAGGGATACAATGATAGTAAATTGTGATTCTTTATCATCAAAATGAGGGAAATGGAGGAAAACATGCTAACATAGATTTTTGTGCAAATTCCATCTATCAAAAAATAAAAGCTAAAAATTGAGAAAAAAGATCAAGAACTTGTAACCATTGCTAAACACATTCTAGAAAAAGGAATGACAAGATGGTGATTTTATGAGGAAGGCTAGGTCCTATCCATGGTATTACACTGCAACTCATAAAAGAAAAACCCACAAGGGTGCCAAAAAGTATTGGAAAAAGAAATGAGATAAGAAAAAGATGGTATTTTTGAGGAAGGCCAGGTCCTATGCATGGTCTTACACTACAACTCACAAAAGAGAAACCTAAGGGGGTGTGTAAAGCATGTAAAAAGTATGAAAAAGAGGATAAAAGTACATCATGAGGAATATTGGGTCCTATCCATAGTTTTACAATGTAACTCATGAGAAAAAGAGGAAACTAAAAGACCAACTGAAAGGACTAAGGTTTGTAAAAAAAGATGACTGTTATAAAGGGAGAGACCTATGTAAGTAACTTGAAAAAGTTATAGATAGATACCATATAGAAAGCATGAAAATAAGGGAAATATTAGTCAACATATTTCTTGAGGAATTGCATGTTGGTGGGCTCTTTGATAATATGACCTTCATTATTTTGAAGGTGATAGGTACATGTACCAAGAATGTCTTTGACTAAATATGGATCCCACCATTTTTTAGCATATTAACCTTCTTTTTCATGAGTGTAGTCTAATTTAAGGACAAGATCACCAACATTAAATGTGCAAAATTTAACTCATTTGTTATGTTGTTTGGCAATATGAGCCTTATATTGGTGATTATGTTACAAAGTAAAAAGATGATGTTCATCATGAAGATTGAGAGTATGAAGGTGATCTTCACATAATTATTCATCAAATATGATGCCATGAAGAGATATACAGAGAGAGGGAAGCTCAACATCTAATGAAAGGACTAACTCAAAACCATAGACTAGAGAGAACAACATTGTCCCAGTGGTAATACGTATGCTAGTTTGATAGGCCTAAATAGTAAGATAGAGATAAAGATTCTAATCCATACAAGTTTCATGAATTATCTTTTGGGGAATTTTATTAATAATTTTATTGGTTGCCTATGCTTGGCCATTATATTATGGATTATAGGGTGTGGATAATTTGTGATTGATTTTAAATTTAGCACAGAGTTGTTTAACATCTTTATTTTTGAAATTAACACCATTGTCTAAAATGATAGTATGAGGGACACCAAAGCAAATAATGATTTGATTAAGGATGAATTTGGAGTTGGTGGTAATAGTGATGTTAAGAAGGGGTATATCCTTGACCCATTTGGTAAAATATTATATGGGTATGATTATAAAGACATGCCCATCTTTAGAGTGAGTTAATTTGCCTATGAGATCTAATCCCCACATAGAGAATGGCTAGGGAGATTTGATGGTTTGAAGCTCAGCTGGAGGTGAATGAATTAAATCATCATGAAGTTGGCAAGGAGTAAATTTTTTAGCAAATTCAATGGAATCATTTTCAAGAGTGGGCTAAAAGTATCCCATACATAAGAATTTGTGGGTTGTAGCATGTCTACTATAATGTCCACCATAAATTCCTCCATGTGCTTGTTCAAGAAGAGGAGGGACCTCATCTTTCATAATATAGTTGAGCACAGTACCTTCATCATTGTGATAATATAGGATGTTATATCAAAATACATACTTAAAATCTTGTTTATGAATGTGAGTCTTTTTGCATGAATTAAGGTTGGGAGGATAAGTTTAGTGTTCCAAAAATTGAATGATGTCTTTGTACCACAAGCTTTATTGAATGGTGATAGCCTTAATGTGGAAGATAAGTGAATATTATGGTTGAATTGAAGATGTATATTTTCTTATTTGGATAATAAAAGTGGGATTGGTAAGAACTTGGTGTATATTAAAAATAGATGCTAAAGAAGTAAGGAATCAACAATATAATTTTAATCTCAAGGGATAGGCTTGATAGTGAAAGAAATTAAATCTTTGGTGAGAGTAGTTGTAATTTGATGATAAAAAATGAGACTTTTGTTTTTGTACTAGTAATCACCATTGACTTGGTGAAAAATTAGTTAGGAATCACCTAAAGTATGTAGGTATTGGATATCTAAATCAAGGGTAGCTCTCATGCCCAAGATTAGAGCTTCATACTCGACCATATTTTTAGTGATGTCAAATGTTAAGTGAAAAGCTAGAGGGATGATTTTTACAAGAGGGCTTATAATAATATAACTTTCCCTAGCTCCTTAAAGTCATTTAGCACCATCAAAGTGAAGGGTCCAAGGATCCTCATGTAAATTAACATTGAATATAAATTTTGGTTTAGTAGTATCAGGGAGGATAGATGATTCATTGAGATTACTTGCCTCAAGATCAACAATGAAGTTATGGAAGTAATATTTAAGAGATATGGATTGGTTGAGACCTTCAATATAGAGGATATTATCATTATGAAGAATATATTGAAGGTGATTAGTAGTGGGCACAAGAGCTGTAATAATTTGATCAGCTATGATTTATCCTTGGATAAATTGAGTAACAATTTAGAGATTAAATTCCATGAGAAGGACCATCCACTTGCCAATTTTATCTCCAAGAAGAAAGGCTTTGGATAATAAGTTATGAAGGGGATTAAAATGAATGATGACATAAGTGGTTTGATAAAGAATATAATCTCAATGTTTTTAAGTTGTAAAATATATGTCGAGGCAATCACATTTGACTTTTGTGTAATGTTTCTCATAATCATTGAGGCCTCAACTGATATAGTAGATGGAATAATCTCTTCTAATATCATCTTGTTGGGCAAGCATTTCCCTAACTAATATAGGTGTTAAATAAGTGTATAAGATCAAAGGTTGACCATTTTAAGGAGAACAAAGCATAGGTGGGTAAATAAATGATTCTTTAATATTATCAAATGCTTTTTGACAAGGATCCATCCATTTTAGAGCATTACCTTTCTTAATAAGAGAATTGATGGAGTGGATATGGTAAGCCATTTCAGGGATGAATCATCTAATTACCTCAAGTTTACTGAGATAAGTGTGAATGTTTAGAATGGATGGAGGGATGGGCATGTTGATGATAGTGTAAATCTTGGTAGGATCAACATCGATGTTGTGGAGAGAAACTAAGAATCCTAACAATTTTATAGATGTGACATCGAAGACACATTTTTAAGGATTTAGTATAAATTTTTATTTGAAAAGATGGTCAAAGATGATGGCAATATTAGAAAGATGAGTCTTGAGACTTTTAGACTTAACAATGAGGTCATCTACATAGGTTTCTACAATTTTATGGATAAGATCATGAAAGATATGAGTCATTTCTTATTGATAATTGGATCTAGAATTTTTGAGTTTGAAAGGCATCTTAACATAGCAATAGGTATATCATTCCATGGTGAAAATTGTCTTATGTTGGTCCTCAGGGGAAATGTGAATTTGATTATAGCCATCCATAAGAGATAACATTTCATAGCTAGATGTGGAATAGACAATGGCATCTATTGAAGGTAAATTGAAATTATCCTTGGGACAAGCAAGATTAAGATTATGAAAATCAATGTAGATTCAAATGACCATAGTGACCTTTTTTCAAATGGGGACTATGTTAGAAATCCATTCAGAATAGTCCACTAGTTTGATAAACTTAATATCGAGAAGTTTGATAATTTCTTTGTGACATAAGGTGGAAAATTCAGGTGGAAATTTATATTGCTTTTGATGCACAGGTTTGGCATTGAGATAAATGATGATATTATGCACCACAATTCTAGGGTCAATACCAGGCATGTCTTCATAGGACCAAGCAAAAATATCATGATATTTATCAAAAAATAAGCTAAAGTTATCATGTTCGGTAGGTAAGAGTTCATGAGAAACTATAATTGGTTGAGGGAATGATGGAGTACCAATTCAATGTGAGTAGTTTATTTGATAAGCTTAGCATTGCCATCTTGAAAGTGGTATGGTGCATTAGGTAAAGAAGAAATTGGATTAGCTTTAATATTGACACTAGCGATGAAGTTGTTGAAACAAGGGGATTTGTTTTTGAAATTCCCAAGTTTGTAATGTTGTTGAGGAAATTGAGGTTCTTAGGAATGAAGTATTTCAAGAATAGTTTCATCACTAGGAAAAGTGGGAAGAGGACCATAATATTTAACATCTACTTTGAGATCAAGAATTTGATTACCATGTTGATCATATTCAGAATGTATCTAATGAGCATCTATGGCTTTGATATCTAATGTAATGTCAGGAGTAGGAGAGGTATATGGATTGGATGGGATTAGTGTATCATTAGTTTATTTAAAGGGGGAAGAATTATATGTAATGATTATATCTATAGTGGTAGATAAGATGTAATAATCTCTAATTTTTTGGTAACCACCCAAGGAGTATCAAGAAGTGAAGAATTAACAAGAGGTACATGACTTTTGGAAGCTAATTTACAATCCATGGAAATGGTGTCAAAATCTTGGTTGAAATCATGTATTTGAGCTAAGGTTTTATGATAATGCTGAACATCCAAGTCTCAAGATTGATCTTGGGCTATGATGTAGTTATCATCATAGGTTGGAGAAATGGTATATGCTTGAGATTTAGGGGGAGTTTTAGAAGGTGAAATTTTAATGTTAATTAACTTTAATGGAGACATGATGAGAAGATCTTGGAATAATTTGGCCACTCTATAATCATTGTAGGTGAAGGCATCTTTTGGTAAAGAAGGTTCTTGAGCATTACATAGAGATGGAAATTAGTGATATCATCAATGAGAGGAATAATGTGATCACGAGGTAATAAAGAAGGAGGAAGCCACTATAATATATGGGGAAGTAGCTTATTAGTGTTTCAAATATGTTGCAATTCATTAGGTTCATCATCATATGAATCAAAAAGAGTGACCTATAAGTCAAGATTGATGTTGATGAACTTAGGTAAGGGAGCACTATTGATAGTAGAAATGGTAGGGATGTGATATTGAGATTTTGGATCAGAAAGTTAAATACTCCAAGGTTTGGGATTAGCTTCATGCTTATACCATTTGTCATTATATAATAATTTGATGCATTGGATACTGGAAGAGGTTATGGCCCTCATTATATGAGTTTAAGGGTGACTGAGGGGTATGTTATAAGATAAGGGCAAATCAAGTACCATGAGTTTAGTTTGAATGGTCATAGGTTTGATTCTTAGGTGAAGCCAAATATGACCAAGTGGATTTTTATTAGTTTTATCAAATCCACAATAGGTAAGGTGGGTTTGCTTGAGATGATCCTTATTATATCCAAGTTGTTGGATAATCCACAAAGATGTCACATTAATACCAAAACCTTCATCAACTAAAACTTTACAAATAAAGGTAATATTAATTGTTTTTTTAATGAATAATGGTATATCATCAATGAAAAAAAGGATCTCATCATTAATCATGTCCTCTTCAAGAAATTTAATAGAAGGCTTCAAAGAAGGACAAATGGTTTCAATGGTATACACATTGGTAGGTTGAGGTTCAATAGAGGGTGGTTCTTCATCTATAGAATATGGATTTTAAATTTCATGTAATTATTACATAAGGAACTTGTGATGATAAGGGGAAGTAAGAACTAACCCCATAAGTGGAATCTTGGAAGGCATGGAGTTATGTTCTTTGAGAAAGTTTCAATGGGATTTAGAAGAAGAATCGGTATGAGGTTTAGAAGGTAAGGTATATTTTGAAGGAATGGAAGTTGTTGGGGGTTTTAAATAAGGAGGTGGTTCATTAGGGGATTTTAAAGCTAAATTAGTGGTTGTAGTATCTTTGAGAAGTTATTCTTCTAATGATGGTTTCTTATGTATTGTGATAGGATATTTGTGAGCTGGTTTATGATGATAATTGAACTTAGCTATGTTAACATACTAAGAATTGTTGTAATATTGGTAATAGTCAACATCAATACCAAAAACATTCTTAATAGTTTTTTTATTATTAACTATGGAATTTTTTTTGGTTATTAGAGGAAGAAGATTTGGAAGCTTGTCATTTTTTAGAAGTGGTGTTTTATTCTTGATGATGAAGTTGGATCATGGTTTCATGATTAAAGGAATCACCAAGCCCATAGGAGATAAAAAATTTAGTAAGCCCTTAATGAGTTACATGGGAATGACCAATGTTAGCATGGAACTAATAAAATTGATTAGGGTCATACCATTTAGGAGGATTATTATGATAAGTAAATGGTTTAGAGGGCGATACAAATTATTTCATTTACTACACATTTAGTGGTATGTGAGAAGATGGGAGAGTGTCAGCTTTGGTAACTCCTGGTTTGGTTTGAGGAGTATTGCTACTAATGGCATTAGTAGAATTTTGAAAAGATCCTTTAAGAAATTTGGTATTAGGTTTGAATTGATTCATGAGAAAGTCTTGATGTTTAACTTGGTCAAGAGATTCACTAAGTGTTTGGAGAGAATTTTTTTGAACCTTATATTGAATAGGAGTTAAATCAGTTATAAAAAGTTTAAACAAATTATTATTAGTCATGTTATGGTTAGCTTTATGGTCTAGAGATTTCCATACTCTAATAAATTCATGAGCTGATTTGGTGGGAGATTACTTAGTATTGATGAAATGGCTAAGACATTTTTTGAGAAGATCATTATGTTGAAACTCTTTGACTAAAGGATTGAAAAAATCCTCAAGTTGCCAAAAATGTTTGGGAAGTTGGTTGTACCATTATAATACATTGGTGGTGAAAGTTTTAGTTACAAGTTTAGTTGTGGCAAAAGTATTAGTTTGGATCCACTCTTTATAAAGATTACCAAAGGCTTTGAGAAAGGATATAGGGCCTTTAGTCCCATCATACTTGATAGTTGGATATATATTACCAATATCAATGGACACAATTAAAGGAGATAAAGGCTCATTTTGGATGTTTTGAAGCATTTTATTATCCATGATAGGTTGAGGAATAACATTTCCTGAGGCATTTTTAAGAGGGGGAGGAATAAAATTTGGATTGGCTTGAGGATTGATAACCAAAGGTTGATTATCCATATTAATCAAATGATGTTGTAATTGCATCATTTAAGAATTGTTAAAAGTTTGCATTATGTTCATTTGTTGTATGGCTTATGCAAGAAGTTGAGTCATATCAATTGGTGGGTTGGTGTTTGTAGGAAAAATCCTTGAATTGGTATTAGAGGGAGGGTTATTGGAAGGTGTATTATTAATGGGATTATTGGATAGACTTGTGTCAATTGCTCCCACATTATGTTAAAAATATTGAAGATGAGAATTGTCTTGATAGGTACAAAAAGGATCAGATCCACCTACTTCATCTTGAGGTGTGATTTGAACCATGTTACAATTCATAGATGGAGGGGAATATGTGTTCCAAGAGTGAGGGTTCTCTTGGGAGGAAAAGAGAGGGAGAAATGAACATCCCATATAGTGTTTAAATAGATTCAGGGTATCCAAGAAGATTTTAATAGGGGACCTCATGTTGATTTGAATAAAATGAACATAAAGCTAAGAAAAGAGAAACATAGAACTAAATCAAATAGATATGATAAAAGTAATAGTATAAAATTGACTAGGTTGACCTAGTACTACAAACTAGGAAAACTTAGTCTGATAAGGATACATGGTCGACCAGGTTGACCTAATACTATAACCTGACTATCAAAAGGGATATAGAGTTGACTAGGTTGACTTAGTACTATAGATAGGGAGAAAAATAGTCTGTAAGAGATTGTGTTGAATAGAATGATAGTGTACTAAAAACAAAAAAAATATTTTACAATGTAATTTTAAAGAAGTGAAATAAAAAAACAAATAATAGGATCAATGAGAATGATCCAATTAAAACACATCATAATAACTTGCACCAACATTGACCAATGCAAGTTTTTACATTACAACATATAATGAGCAAAGAGCAAGCAGTCAACTAAAAAGAAAATTATAAGTGGCTATTCTAAATGTTGTTAGATTATTATAAAGTGTTATTTTAAGTGTGATAGAGAAGTTGGCTAAAATTAAGAAACTAGAAAGTAATATATGGATGGTTTCAAGACATTTAGGCTTAAATAAAAATATGTTGGTAATGTTAATAATTTGGTATTGGGGCCTACCCCCTCACTTCACAATCTTGTAGTGATAAGGGTGTCAGGTGCTTTGCCAATCTATACTATTAACCACATGTTTATACTTGGCCAAAAAATCAAGTTGGCTTCTCCCTTGGTGATGAAATCTAAGTAGATAAGCCTTGGGTAGACAAATGTTTAAATGCATTTTAAAATTATGTGATTTGATAGTATGTACAAGAAAGATAAAATTAGGAAAACTAAATGGTATATTAAAAAACCACATAATTAGATTATGTGATCTAATCTAAGCATGAAAATAACTAAAAGTGAAAGTGTGAAGTAATTACTAGAATATAGTTATTACTTTCTAATTTTAAACATAGTACAAAGTCAATTTAGATGAAATTATATGTAAATATTATAGAACATAGTCGACAGTGCCACTACTATACTATAGAAGCAAGAATCCTTAAGAACTAAGTCAACCAGGTCAACTTAGTCTTTTAGATAATATAAAATATAGAATTAGGTTGACCATGTCAACTAGGTCAACCTAGTTTGCTATATGATTGTAGTTTTGAAGACTTCAAACTTTGCAAAACATAACTATAAAGAAGAACTAAATTGAAATAAAGAGAGAGAAAGGAACCTTGGTGGGTTGGAAGATGCTGAGGACTGTGAAATTTATGTTGAAGTGCCTTGAATGTTATTTGTAAGTTTTTCCAACTATGTCGATTAGGTTGACCTAGTTCTACAATTTTCTATTTGTTGAATCCTATTAAGATGACTATACCAACTTGGTCAACTTGGTTTGTTTTTTGAAAGCTGACTGTGATACTAAGTTG
This sequence comes from Torreya grandis, assembly GCA_037957365.1. Lineage (NCBI taxonomy): Eukaryota > Viridiplantae > Streptophyta > Pinopsida > Cupressales > Taxaceae > Torreya > Torreya grandis. The sequence continues at coordinate 1,969,864 of JARHVA010000143.1, read as the reverse complement.
ACCTATTTGATCTATTTTGCCATTTTTGAGCTGAATAAGAGACTAAATTGACCTATTCAACATAGTCTACTATTTGGAAGTGAGTAAGAGTATTATGTCAACCTGTTTGATTCATTAACTTATATCTAATGAAGACCTACATAGAAAGAATAGAGTCATTTTTATACAACTATGTGTTAAATCTACACACATAAGTTAGAAACTATACCAACCTTATCAACCTAGTATCACAAATATATAAAAATAATAAAAATGAAAAGCATGAAAAAAACCTTCCAGGGTTAGATTCATGTCAGGTTCACCATAATATATGCAATCAAAATTACATCAGATCTACAAATCAATCCTATTTTGGAGAAGATAGATCCTACTTACACTTCTAATTAGAGATACATTAGATAATTGAGAACATGGCCAATATGGATATGCTAGAACTAATTAGGGGATCTCTTATCAAAATAATATCACTAAGGAGGGTTCCAAATCCTCTAGTCAATCAAAACCATGTAATCACCTTAAGTAGGTCCTATGTTTTCATACTTATTATACTAATAACAAGTAAAACAAAGAAATCTAATCTAGCACTCACCAAAGCTTGTGGCACAATATGAGGGTTAGAAAATAAATGAAAGTAAATGTTCATAAGAGAATTCTAATTAAGCTATGTATAGGTAAGACCCTAATGCATGGAGAAGAAAAGTAATTTTATTCAAAAGCCATTACTTATGCTACTTATATCTACTAAAGAGAGGAGCAAAGTTAGAGATACTTAGTTGGAAGATAATCCCATTAAATCTCAATCTCTCCCTTGGCCAAAAGTTCTTTACAATAGGTTGTTATGGTTTGTAAGGATCACTAAGAAAGGCTAGAGCATTTAAGACTTTTCTACAAGACTAGATTCTTCTCCAAGTAGAAACCCTAAGCTAAGAGTCCTCAAGTAGAATGGTGGAAGAGCAGATTGTAAAGAAGCACAAATGAATAATAACTCTTGATGTCTCTCTAATAATGGAAAAATGGATCTATTTATATAGGTGGATCTAACCCTAAACCCTTCTAAAAGTTTTAGTTGACAAGGTTGGCCCAATTGACCTAATATCGTTATTGATAAAAACTCACTAGGTCATGGGCTAGGTCGGCCAAGAGCTGACCTAAACCCTAAATGAGTTTTACCAATAAGAGTACAGGGTCAAACCAGTCGACCTAGTCATGTAAATGTTGAAAGGGCTTTTAGGTAGGGAAAAGGGGTAATGAAGGTGGTAAAAGACTAGAGTGTGAAAAATAGGAATCAAAGCTTAGGGGAATGTTTTTAGGAGTTGGTTGGACTTGTAACAAGTGGAAATAAGGGACAAATTTTTTGAGAAGCATCAATGGTCTACCCACCAATTTTTTGGTGCACCCCTTAGGATGTGCACTTAGAGAAATTGAGACTCGATGGGTTTCTGTAAGATAGAAAACATTAATAATTGATAAAGTTTGAAAATATTATGTGTATACAATTACTGCAAAAAATTCTAGACCATAATTTGTAATCAATTTTTTTGAGGAAAATATTATGACCAAGTTTGGAATACTAGTTTCTTTAGTGTGTGATAATGGTCCAACTTTTCAATATACTAAATTCATTGAATAGGCCTATAAAAACTAGATTATTTTTGAGTTTTATTCAATTTATTATCACAAAAAATGAAATTTTTAATGTACTAATAAATTTTTTATCGACTCCATAAAGAAATCAACGAATAGTAAACTAAGAGAATGACACCTATTACTAAAATATGTACTACAGGTAGACATAACCAAACATAAAAAATCTCTAAAAGCTTCATATTTCATATTGATATAAGGACAATAACTTATTTTTACCATCACTCTTAAGTTGCCAACATATCAGTTTATATTAGAGTATATAAAAGATCACGATAGGATTCAATCTAAGTTGTTAGATATTTTTCAGATGGAAGATGCATGAACATAAGCTTTGCAAAATTTTAATAAACATCAAGATATTGTCAAAATATGGTTTGACAATAGATCAAAAACAAAAAAAAAATTAATATTTTAGACTCAGTCCTCCTATATTAGAGAATTAATCTTATTTGAGTCATTTCCTAAGTTTTTAGGAGTCTGTTAAATTGCCATTTATTTGGGATAATATTTTATCTTAAGTTTTATTTATATGTGAATAATTTGTATTTATGTGAATTAATATTTAGATTCTATGAGGTGTCACTCATCTCTTTGTCTTCCTTAAAATCTTGAAAGTTATTTATGCATGTAACTTATGTCCTCAAATGTCACACACATCTTCCCTACTTGTAAAAGGGTTAGGACACTTGGAACACATATTGATGCTTACCCTTGTAACTCTTGTCCTATCTTAGCTCTATATAAAGAGCTATCCTCTCCCATTCTTTTACACTTGATACACTCAACATAATTTTATTGATTTAGTCTTGCTATTTTATTATTAATGTTGTTTTGGTTTATGGTCATTTTTCTCCTAGTTTCTTCATGTTATTGTAATTAGAGATTCATTATTTATGATATTTTAATATTAGTGTGGGGTTTTTATCTATTCGATGATTTCTCCACTTGTCACCTTTATCTCAACATTGTGGCTTGTTTCTTTCAAGGTGTTGTTTTATATTCATTTTGTTCGTTTATTTTAATGTTATTTCATGACCTAGAAAATAAATCTAATATGGTATCAAAGCTTTGACATATTTAATGTTGAATGTTGATATTTTTACAGATTTGAAGGTGGAAAAGAAGATTTTTTTCTTTTAACATTCTATTTTTTCTCATTATTTACTTAATTTTCAAAGTTTTTGATGAAAAAATAAGTTTTCAGACACCTTTTGTGGTAATAAACTAACCATATTTTAATGCATTAAGAGTAGGATTTATTTACCTTCTAACCTCTTTTTGTAGGTTTTTAAATAAGTTTTTTTCATACTTCTTTTGGTTTGTTTTCATCTATATTTAGAATTCTAATTCAGTTTTTTAATTTTTTGAGTCATTTTTCACTAAAACGTAAAAGGGTCCATATATTTTTATTATAATTAATTTTTTATAATTTTTTTAGGTTTTGTTAATCCATTATCTAAGAATATTTTAAAAAATAAGGAACCCCAAATCACAATTTGAGAGAAATCATAAAAAATGTGTTTTTTTTCCAAAAAAGATTGAGTTTTTAAAAAAAACCTATTTCTATATAATATTTAATATAAATTTGTTATTAATTCAAACACTTATGATTTCAAACTAAGTTTGTTTTATAATTTCTTTCACCTTTTTCTATTTATATATATTACAAAAACTCAAATTTATTTTTATTTACATTTGGAGTTTTGGTGTGGACTTACATTTACAGGTTGATTGATCTAAGTTTTGAAACAAGTAAATCTCTATATTAAAATATTAGTTTTTTACTAAGCTGAATATTTTTAAATGTTTTTTTGGATAAATCAAAATTTTTAATAATTGTTTTTTTAGTGATACCTAAATTTGTATCTTTTGTTCTCATGACTTTTAAATTGGTTTTTTATTTTAAATTATGCAAACTATTTTTTAAAAAAAATGATGAAATACCTACTCTTAAAAAATAAATTGTATTTCAAAATGACACTTTAAAATACTTTACAAGTCTTTTTGTTGAGCAAATAAAAACTCTACAATCTTTTATTGATGCTTTAAATGTTAACTTTGTATTTTTTGCACATAATAATAGCTCTAATATTGAAACTTATTGTACTTTTCCAACAACTAAAATTTCTTTGAACACTTATTCTACTGCCCCATCTTAAAAATTATGAACTCTATGGGTTATTCAAGTGGTGGGATTGGTAAGTGTGAAAATGGCATTTTTGAAATTTTTTGACTTAAATTAAATATAAATTTTGAAGGTCTTGGATATAATGATTCAAATACTTCTAATTAAATTCTAACATCTTGTTGTCCTCCACACCACAGGACTTATAATGCAACTTATTTTGGTTATACTACTTATAATACTTATTCTAAGGTTAAAATTATTAAACTTTGCACATATTATAAAAAAAACTCTAAATATTAGAAACTACATCTATACAAATCATGTGGTAAATATACTCATAACACTTTATATTTTTGAAAAATAACTAAATCTCCTACCACTAAGGTTAAAACTATTTAGATTATTAAAAATGATGGATCTTATAGATACTTTGATGTGTCTTCATGTGATGTTTATTCTATTGCTTCATATCAGATATCTATAAGATATCTTTTACTAATGACACATCTTCTTTCTCTCTATTTTGATTAAACTCAAACTCTTTTATGCATTTTTTTCTTTTTATTGTAAATAAAATATACTTTTAACTAAATTTTTTTCATGTAGGTTTTTGCAATCTGGGATAGAAGTTATTTTTAATTTATTTTTCTTTATTTTATATTTACTTTTATTACATTATGTATGTAGATTGTATTTTTAGCTTAACAAATACTTAACTTGAAATATTGGCATTAGTTTATTTGTCTTACATGTTTTATGGACCATTACTCATTTCTAATATTTCTTCCATTATGGATCGACCATTTTGTCTAAATAGGATTCTCAGATATTATTGGTGATCACACTTTCATCTTTATGACTTTTGGTGGCACCTTATCTTCTTATTTCTTTATCAAACTATTATAATTCCTCTTGAAAAAAGTTTTTATTAAGGGAAAGTATCATGTAATTTTAACTCCATTCATTATTTATAACGGGTCTTCTCTACTTTTGTAACCCAAAACTAAGCTTAAGGGGGAGTGTTGGAGAATTAATCTTATTTGGATCCTTTCTTACGTCTTTAAAAGTGTGTTAGTTTGCCACTTATTTGAGACAATGTTTTATTCTAAGTTTTATTCATGTGTAGATAATTTATATATATGTGAATTATTTGTTGGAGAGTTATTAATGATGTCTTGGTGATGTCATATAAGTTCCCAAGTGAGTGCATGAAGTGCTTTGATAGTCTGAGTGACAATGACAAAGTGTGTAATGTGCTTGTCCTAGTATGCTTAAAGGAGGCTTGGTTGATCTTCAATTTTGGCATGGTTAGAGATATTTAGGGATGAATATGGAATATTGAGCATGTGAAATAGGTTCCTAGGATGTTTTATAAGCTTTTATTTCTTATGTGCATGAGTGGTTTTCATTTGGTTGATCATTGTTTTCTTTTAGACATTTTGGATCTAGTGGTAGAAAATTTGACTATGTAATTTGTTGATGTCACAATTACCATGTGTGGATGAATTAGGGGGAGTTGGTCATATTTTTTTTATCACATTAGTCCCTAGTTACTATTCACTAAGTCTCAAGTCATGCAATGAAACACACTCAAATATATGTGGTTGAAACTTTGAGCTCTCATGTAATTAGACAGTATTTTTAATGTTCAAATAGAGTTGAGTAAGCATATTGATGATGTCAACATTTGTACGTATAGATATTTCAAGAGAAAATGGTCACATGGATTTATTCAATATTGTGCCTAGTTATTATTCACTAAATCTCAGGTCATACACCTAAGCATGACAAAATATATGCAAGTACAAATTTGGGCTCCTAGGTACTTTGACATTATTTTCCCATACTTGGCCAAATTTGCATGAGGCAAGAAAGAGTCAAGTAATAATTTTGTTGATGAAATATCTCACACATGTGGATTTTTAAAAATAATATAATCATATGGGTTTGTTTAGTTTTAAGCCTAGTCAATATGTACTACATTTTAGATGATGCATTGAAGTGCATCAAAAGATATGCATATGCAAAATTAGCCTTCCAAGCATTTCTTGATATTATTAGATCTATAGTTAAAAAATTTGAGAGATCAGATTAATGGAATTATATCTCACACATACAAAAGATTAAAGAGTAGTTTGACACATGGTTGGATTCTCCTATGTGAGGAGATCATATAGTCAAAATTTGAGAACATGTGAGTGAGCGAGGTAAAATTTATTAAGGTTCAAAGTTGCCTTCTTAGACAGATTGTAATGGTTTCCATACTTCATCAATTTTTCACAAGGTAAATTTTGATCATCATTGATGGAGTGCATTGCTTCAAGATGTTAGGAAATAATGAGATAGTGCCAAATATTTAATGTTTAATGTTGAGCAAAGATAAAGATCAAGTTTCTTCTAAAGATCAATGGTGAGAGGGTGATCATATAGATAGAGATCAATATTGTGCATTAAATTCAAGAGGTCAAAGTGATAGCTATTTATCATTGTTAAAGATTGAACTATATATAGAAGATCGATGGTGTGCATTGAGTCAAAGTTGCCATATTACATGAAATGAGGTCAACTGTTTGAAGATTAACATTTGGACATTGGTGCACTATGAATTAAAGTTTAAAGAAGATCAATGATTTAAATTTAATCCAAATATGCAAGGACATGAGATGAAAGAAATGTCTTTTATGTTTAACTATGACCATTTTTATTCAAATATTTGAATTTAATAAAGAAAATACCAGTGCCTAGTTTTTTAGCCATAATTTGTAATCTATGCAAAATTTGACCATAGTGTAAAAATTGAATTTGTAGAGGAATCTAAGATGAATATATAAATATGAATTTGAAGATTTTCAAGTGTGTATAGTCAAATATATTGAGGTTTAATTTTGATTATGTGTTCGTGCATAGACTGTAAGTGACCCAAGAAGTATAATTGAGCTTATGTTGATGCTGTTTCGATGTTTCATGATGAAATAGATATTGGAGTGTGTTATATACTCCATAAGGATGATATATGTATATTTTTCAATATGATCAAAGGTTTACAAGTCAATTGTGTATTCATTCATAGTGACTGTATGCACATAACGTTATTTGAGCAAATTATGCTTAAGTAAAAAAGTACTACGATAATTTAAGGATGTCAAAGGGGTCATATGGAATGGGTCCATGCATTTAGGAGTGGTCATAAGTTCTTAGTTTGCTTAGATAAGTGTCAAAAATCTAAATGGGTCTCTATAGGACCTAAATGTGGCTTAGGCTTATTTTAAAGAGAATTATACTTAAGTGTGACCTAGTAAGATGCCTTAAGGGTGAAGGCATATATTATGGTTGACAAATAAATTTTGGGGACTTGATAATTCATGAATGATCTATAAATAGTGAAACCAAATGTGATGGTTTTTAAGCTTGTGGAAGACTTTTAGAGGAGACTAGTGCAAGGTGTATGTGAGAGTTGTGGAGTGAAGGAGAGGTAGCGTACCCCATTGATGAAGTAATGAGTAGAGAATATTGATGAATATGTTTATGACCTATAGGTCATATTTTTGATGTCAAAAAATGATCTTATATTTTGAGGATATGTAAAGAGGTTTGAGTGTGCATATGAGGACAGTTTGAGTGAATAAGGAGAGAGATTGTGGCATGCCTATGTGAGAGGCCTAAATGAGATAGAGAGAGAGTTTGTGCAAGGTTAGATAATTAGAGATCCATCATCAGGTGTTGAAGACATTAGTTCTAAGGTGGAGGTGTTCAAAGGAGGGTCTAAAGGACTTGATCTTCATTAGGGGTAGTTGTTCCTTGTGAAATAGGTGTTTCACTAAAGGCCTTTGGTCAGGAGGATATGATCAAGGCTTTATGGTCTAAAGGAGTTGACCAATCTCTTATTTGTAAATTTTTATAGGAAAATAGTCAATGTGTTTCAGGCTTGAGAGTGGGTTTTATTGCTCATGAAGGTTTCCCACTAGAGCTATGTGTTATGTATTTGATCTTGAGTATGCATTGAATGAATGAGCTCTCTTGTTAATGTTGCTTGATTAAGTTGATATATGTTGATTGTTTAATAGTTTGAAAGGATTGGAATTGAAATATAAATATCTAGGCTCACTAATTCACCCCCCTCTTAATGATTATACCTCTAAAAATTGGTATTAGAGTGATTCTTTTGGTAAAGGCTTGACATCTTAAAGGTGATCCAAGGTACAATTCATCAAGGAGGTTTCTCTACTAAGCAAGCACCAATATTCAATGGATCTAATTATGCATTTTGGAGTGTTAGGATGAAGACATATATTATGTCCCTAGGGTTTGGTGTATGAAAATATATTGTGGATGGTTATGTTTCTCTTACTACTCATTCATCTAGTGTTATAGATAAGAAGTTGTTTGAGAACAATTCCAAGGCAATGAATGTTATCACTTGTGGTCTTTCAAAGATTAAATACACAAAGGTAATCCATTATAAATCTACTAAAGAGATATGGGACAAAATGTAGATAATTTATGAAGGAGATTCAAATTTAAAAATTCCTAAGTTGTAGACTTACAGAAGGCAATTTGAAAGTCTCAAGATGAATGAATAAGATTATGTGGCATCCTTTCTTTAGAGAGTTGACAAGATTATAAAAATCATTAGAGGTCTTGGAGAGAACCTTAAAGAGGCTATTGTGGTTCAAAAAGTATTAAGGTCTCTATCCCTCAAATTTGATTCAAAAGTATTTGCTATAGAAGAAATGCATGATCTTACTCAGTTGAAGATGGATCAATTACATGGCACCCTTATTGCCTATGAGATGAGGAAGAATGAGGATATACCACTAAATAAGGAAGAAACCTTTAAGATAATGATAAATCCAAAGAAGAAGTTCTAGGGTAAGAAACCCAAAGAGGATGACATTTATGATATAGATGAGGATGAACTAGTTGTTTTGATTTTAAGAAAATTGAAAACAGGTTCAGGCAAGTACAAAGGTAAACTAGCCCTCAAATGTTTCAATTATGGTGAGATAAGACATTTTGCTAATAAGTGCCCTCATAAGTATAATAAGGATGATGATGAAGAGCATGATTAAGGTCATGATGATAGAAAGAGATCATTCAAATTTGATAAAAGCAAAAAGGGATTTATAAGGTTTAACAATAAGAATAATTACTTCAAGGACAATAAGAGTCTTTACACCAAAGAAAATTATAACTCATCAGATGAGAGTGAATTAAGTTCAAAATATGATCATGAATATGATGGTCCTATTGAAAATAAAGATTTGTTCATGGTTGAGGAAGGTAGTTGCTCACATCAAAAGGAGTCTACTTGGAGTGATTTAGATGATAATGAAGATGAAGTGGATTGTGAGATTGAATTGATGAATGCCCTTGAAGAATTGAAGATTGAGAATAAGATTTAAAAAAATATGAAGTCACAACTCAAGGACTATGAGGAGCAATTTAGTGTTTTTGAGGCAATATTGGTTGAAGACTCTAGAGAGCATAAAGGTTTTGTCATGTTTCTTAATTCTAAGCTGGAATCAATATTTGAAAGTCTAAGAGCCAAAGAAGAAGAATTCTCAAGGTATGCTTCTAAGATTGTGTCTTTGAAATATGAGTTAGAGAATTCTAAAAGTAAGGTAAAATCATTTTTCAAGTTTGATAAAATTTTTAATGATCTGGATGATCTCCTAAAGAGTCAAAAGTTAGCTACTGATAGATCTAGATTAGGTTTTAATGAAGATCCCAAAGTTTATTCTCATGTTAATATGAGTGTCAATGAGAGAAATGTGGATCAAAATTTTAAGATAAATCATTAGACAATGAATGAAGTTTCTGGTAGAATAAAAACAAATTAGATTAGACAACCAAATGCCATGAGGTATGCAAATTTCAATGGTTACTACTATACTTGTGATCAGTTTGGGCATAAATATATAGAATGTATAAGACCTATTAAAAATAAGTTTACATGGGACTATTATGGGGGTCATCAGTCAAAATGAGTGAGCAAGGTTAAGTGCTTCAATTATCTTAATGAAGGAAACTTTACTAAGCATTATCCAAATAAGGAAAGGCAAGGTAAGTCTTCTTTAAAAAGAGTAGTTTTTTTCAATTATCATGACATTATACATATTGATAGTTATTGTCCAAATAAGGTAAGTGTTGTCACTTTAATTTTCACCCTTTGAAGATATGTCATATCTCTCCTCATCCAAGTGGCATAATTGAAACACCTTTAGGCTATGGATAGCCTAAGAATGAGGTGAATCTCTAGATAGGGCTAGTTCCCTTGATGTACCACTTTTAGATCACTACTACACCTATGATTACAAGGAAAAGGGAGAGAAAAATAAAATTAAATTATCCTAAAGTGTGGTAATACATCAAATTAGTTGATAAATACCAACCAGATGCATGTCACACATGATACCAAGGGACCAAATATGCATACACTTCTCTAATATGAATCTTCTCACATCAGTATTTCATTATGAGGTTGTGATGAATGTTTAGGCTAGGAAGACTAGAAAAAAGGACTATAATGTCACTATTTAATATAATAACTCCATCAACCTTGACACTAAATAAAAAACTTCACATGACCTATAAGAAGAAGCTTTAAAGCTACAAATAAGTGAGAGAATGAGACAATAATGCTAAGGAAACAACAATCATCACTAAGCAAGATAAATCATTCAAGTGAACACACTATGAATAGTCATCAAAGAGGTAAAATTAGTAGTCTTTATTGATCTATGGTATGCAAATGATCAGGGCTTCACCATACTCAGGTGGAGCATCCTTACAATATCCAAAATGGCTAGTTATTATAGAACTTGAGAGAGAGAAGAGAAGAAAGAAGTTCAAAGGTCACAAGGACATTTATCATGCTAAGAGGAGTTATAGGTGTAGAAGAAGATAATTTTAAAATGATCATGCAAATACATAAAACACAAGTGTCAATATAAGGTATAAAAGTCTTTCAATGTCACATGACATTCCTTTTGTTGGCTCAAAAAACTGCCTTCTTTAATTGGGCTTCTTAGGTGCCTCATAACTGACTAGTGATAGGTGTAATGATTGGATTGAGGGGGAAAGGTTATAGATATGATTTTCCATGCATTGGTTTTAGTCTTAATCACCTAGATTCCTCTAAAAATGAGCCATCACTACCTGTAATCAAAGAAAACTCCTCTTTCACACACATTATACATTTGGCTTCAAAAATGGCTTTATTTTCACATGAAAAAAAATAAAATGGATTAAATGACATGTTTAAATACCAATCATGGCCTTAGAGGAATTAGGCACACCTTAAAAATACTCCCACTTAAAGTTTTCACCCTTTACACTATCATGTTCACTATGCCAGTTCTGAGTGGATGGGATAGAGCTACTTGTAGGAACACTTAGGAGTTTTTTTAAGAATTAAATGACCATATTGAGTTATTATAATTCTCTATGTTCTTCACAAGGTTAATTTCATCTCTTGAAACCTTCTAGAACCTACAAAATGCATAAAATAGTCAAAGAGAAAAAATTTGTATCCTATTCGTATAGATAAGGTTTAACTCAAGTTGATGGAAATGGTATATGGAGAGTTATATAATCTTAAAACATTTACCAAGCCATTTTGGTCCATTTTTATGCATCTCCTTCCTTGTTTTCCCAATCAAGTCCTTAACCATAGTTTGTGAGGGTTTTAGACCACTTCTACTCGTAAGGTTTGTTCATAAAAATGGGACATTGTAACTACAATAAAAATTCACAAATATCATTTTAAAAACCCCTACTAACACCTAAAAAGTTATTGGATCTCTATACAAAGCTTTATAGAAGATGTGAGCACTCAAAGTTGCCCTATCGAGCTCTTTTCTCCATTTGCATAGGCCTAATGTTATCCTTGAGGCAAAATGGCCTTATTTGTGTTTCTATACATTCCAAAAGATTTATTAGATATATAATGATCTCATAAACATTTATTAGTCCATTGGAATTCTCATCTCATGTTATAATTAAAAGTGACTCTCCTTTTGGCTTTTAGGCCTAAACCCTGCCTAATAGGCCTGACTATAACTCTTATAGGTTTGGACCACTTATGTAGATTCAATCCTTTAGGAATGTTTTATCATGTTTTTCAAAGTTTCCTACAACATCTCACACCTCCTATAAATTTTTCTTTATCTCTTGGTCCATCATTTATCACCCTTTCTAAAAGGGTTTGTGCTCCTAGGTAAGTACCCTCTATCTAAGATAGAATAGAGGGTACTTACCATATTTAATAATATAATTTGAAAGTTTGAGAATATTTTAAAAGTTATCATTACCCTCATCACCAAATTTTATCCCTTTATCAGGTCATTTGACCTCCAAACTCCTTCAAATTCCAAGGCAGACTCCTAAAAAAGGGACTGTGTATAGGGTTTTAAGATGTGGACTATGTGATGCATCCCTAGGGTCCTCTCTATTAGGTTGTGGAGCTAAAAGCTTCACTAGAATGCAAACAGGAAAAGTTACAGAGGTTATGGAGGTTACGGAGAGTTGCTGAATGCATTGCAAGGAAACTGGCATCGGTCTGATCAACCGATGTCGGTCAGATGGCAGTGAGGATGCAACCGGCATTGGTTACCAGTCGATCGACATCGGTCATGGAGGAGCCGATGTCGACAGCCTGTACATGAACATGCAGTTTGCATGTTGATTCCAGAGAGTCTATTTTTGGATTGTTAGTTTGCATGTTAAAGGCTACCTGTAGTCTTGAGTTGCGCATCTAATTATCGTAATTAAGATAGTCTAATTATTGTAAGCATGAGATCTATATAATAGTCTCATGGGCTGTATTGTAAACTTGTAGCTAGAGAGTAAGATAGCATATAAGCTCCTTCTGAGAGAGGTGAGCAATGGTGTGCTCCTCCTAGTGCCACAGTACCAAGAGTGGGTACTAGTTTGGAGAATCAGAGGGGTTCTTCATGTTTGTATGATCTTAGTCAGCAGGTGAGCATGGCTTCTATTGGAGATATACATTGGTGAGTAAGGTCTAGTGATTTGCAGGTAGTAACAGAGAGTAGGAGATCTACTTGGAGTATGGTGGTGTACTTGGTGTACTGGCAGTGTTGTTACTGACTGGTTGGAGAGGTGAACATCAATTCTATATTTGAGTTGATTGTTGGGACCGAGAGAGAGAGGGAAGAAGGTCTTGAGGTGTGGCGAGCTTTTGAGGTGGAAGAAGAAGTGGCATCTTCTTCATTGTATTTTCTTCTAAGTATTTAATACAATTGTGTATTGTCTCTCAAATCCTGTGTTGTTTCATATTTCTAGTTACTTATTGATTCTGGTATAATTTCATGTTTAGTTGCTAATACAAGAAGTAATCATATGTGCTCTATTTGTGGAGCAAGATCCTGACAAGTTGGTATCAGAGCAAGTTGAGTAGGTGGACCAGGTTGATACCAATCTTAATAGTTGGTATCAGAGCTTTTGGTTGGGTTACTAATAGGTGGTTTCAGATCTGGTAGTGTTTGTTGATTACAGGTTACTCAAAGGGGTTCGTAATTGAGTGGGAGTATAGCAATGGCAGAAGGAAGTAAGCTATGAATGGAGAAACTAAATAGCATGAATGGTCTGATTGATGGAAAGAAAGAGCAGGGAAAAGGAAATTGTTGGTTGGTAGCAGATCAGTAGGGAGGAGCAGATGTTGCAGGGGATGTTGCACAGGATGTTTAGGATAAAGTGGAATCTTGGTTCACAGATTCTTTTGCCTCTTTCCATGCAGTTCGAAATAGAGCATCTTTTCATGGGTATGTCTTTGGAGACTTTGGAGAGATTTATTTAGGAGCTGGAGAGCCTTGTCAAATGATTGGCAAAGGGGAAGTGAAGCTGAAATTGCAGACGGATAACACACAAGTGTTGAATGAGGTTATGCAGGTACCAGTCTTAGAGCTGAGTCTAATTTCTTTAGGAAAGTTAGGTGATGGGAGATGCACAATAACTCTCACCGTGGATGCACTTGAATTAGATGGTGGTAAGAAAGTAGGTATCCTTTATCTATCTACTTATATTACTGATTCACCTTCTATTACAGAGATGTGGATTTGTAGGCTTGGTTACATATGTAAGAGGGGAATGCATGTTCTGAAGCGAAAGACAGATGTTTTTGACAAGCTAAAGAACTGGAAAGCCTTGGTGTTCATGGAGGAGATGACAGAGAAAGATCAGCTGAGGGGACTAAATTATTCTGAGCAAGGATGTGCTAATTTGAACAGGGTTTTGATCCATGGAGAGCTCCCGGGTAAAAATTCATGACTCACAGGCGAACACAGGTACCAGCGTCAGTCAGAAGGAACTGATGTCGAACAGACAAGCACCAACGTTGGTCATGTGCAGATCAGCAGAGTCAGTGGTGTCAAGAAGTAGGAACTGACGTTGGTCATACAGTGACTGACATCAACAATAGGTACACCGGCATCGGTAATGGGACCAACATCGGCAGACAGGGTCAGTCACAGGGAACCGACGTCAGTCAGGAGCATATTGGGAGATGGCCGAGATTAGTCACTGGAACGGATATTGGGAAGACACCAAGCTATCAACAAGTCTCAAATGCTCATATGGAGGTCAGAAAGGGTAAGTGAACCTCATATTCGTTGTTCACCTTATTTATATTGCTTACTGATGGTCGAGAACTAGGAAGATGTGAAGAGGAAATGCAGGTAGAATCCAGATACAGTGGGAGCTTGGCATGGATGAGGAGTGTGAGTCCTTGGAGAAGAACCAAATAGGTGTTTGTTGGTAGAGTTGTTAGCTGTAAGAAAGCATTGAGAGACGGATGGATTCCCATAGTTAAAGAAGAGAGTGGATGGACATGTGAGACAGAAGGCCAAGGTATATGGTCTTGAGGAAGCTGCAGGACAGTGGTACAAGTTTTGACAGGTGGATGACAAAGCAGGGCTTTAGTCAATGTCAGTGTAACTATTGTGTTTGTTCTTACCAGGTGGATGATGAGTCATGACATTATCCTGTTACTGTATGTGGATGGTTTACTAGCAGATTTATACATACAGGGTTTTGCTAAGCTAAGGGTAAGGTTAGTTCAGAGGTATGTCAGGGGGAATTTGGAGCAGCGAAATTATTTGGCATGAGAGACATGGAGATTTTTATCTCCAGTGGGAGCTGATGTGAATCAAGTGTTGGCGAGGTTCAGGTTGCAGAATCGGTAAGCACACCAAGGGCTGGATAGTTCAAGTGGAGCTTAGAACAGTGTTCAAAATCACATGAGATCTAGTGTAGACCTGAGTTTTCCCAAGCAGTGGGAGTTGTCAGAGAGTTTGGAGCCAATTCATGGAAGAAGTACTGGAGGGCACTTTAGTGGATTCTTAGGTATCTGAAAGGGACCAGCAATAGGTTAACATGTTATGCAGGGTCAAGGTCTTCACTACATGGAGTTTTAGGTTCGGATGTGGCAGGTTACTTGGATGACAGGTGTAGCATCATAGGTTGTGTGGTGGTTGGTCTTTAGGATTGATCTTGAAGAGGGATACAAGCCAGGGAATAATTTAGATGGTGTATAGGGACAGGTATAGGTGTATCTATTTATCTCCAAGTGGGAGATTATTAGGTTGTGGAGCTAAAAGCTTCACCAAGATGCAAACAAGAAAAGTTACGGAGGTTACAGAGGTTGCAGAGAGTTGCTGAATGCATTACAGGGAAACCGGCATCGGTCTGATCAACCGACGTCGGTCAGATGGCAGTGAGGATGCAACTGGCATCGATTACCAGTCAGCTGACATCGGTCATGGAGGAGCCAACGTCGGCAGCCTGTACGTGAACATGCAGTTTGCATGTTGATTTCGGAGAGTCTATTTTTAGACTGTTAGTTTGCATGTTAAAGGCTAGTTGTAGTCTTGAGTTGCGCATCTAATTATCATAATTAAGATAGTCTAATTATTGTAAGCATGAGATCTATATACTAGTCTCATGGGCTATATTGTAAACTTGTAGCTAGAGAGTAAGAGAGCATATAAGCTCCTTCTGAGAGAGGTGAGCAATGGTGTGCTCCTCCTAGTGCCACAGTACCAAGAGTGGGTACTGGTTTAGAGAATTAGAGGGGTTCTTCATGTTTGTATGATCTTAGTCAGTAGATGAGCATGGCTTCTATTGGAGATCTACATTGGTGAGTAAGGTCTAGTGATTTGCAGGTAGCAGAAGAGAGCAAGAGATCTACTTAGAGTACAGTGGTGTACTTGGTGTACTGGCAGTGTTGTTACTAACTGGTTGGAGAGGTGAACATCAATTCTATATTTGAGTTGATTGTTGGGACCAAGAGAGAGAGGGAAGAAGGTTTTGAGGTGTGGCGAGCCTTTGAGGTGGAAGAAGAAGTGGCATCTTCTTCATTGTATTTTCTTCTAAGTATTTAATACAATTGTGTATTGTCTCTCAAATCCTGTGTTGTTTCATATTTCTAGTTACTTATTGATTCTGGTATAATTTCGTGTTTAGTTGCTAATACAAGAAGTAATCATATGTGCTCTATTTGTGGAGCAAGATCCTGACAAGTTGGTATCAGAGCAGGTTGAGCAGGTGGACCAGGTTGATACCAATCTTAACAGTTGGTATCAAAGCTTTTGGTTGGGTTACTAATAGGTGGTTTCAAATTTGGTAGTGTTTTTTGATTATAGGTTACTCACAGGGGTTTCTGATTGAGTGGGAGTATAGCAATGGCAGAAGGAAGTAAGCTACGAATGGAGAAGGGTTTGTGATCCTAGGTAAGTACCCTCTATCTAAGATAGAATAGAGGGTACT
Organism: Torreya grandis; assembly: GCA_037957365.1. Taxonomy (NCBI): domain Eukaryota; kingdom Viridiplantae; phylum Streptophyta; class Pinopsida; order Cupressales; family Taxaceae; genus Torreya; species Torreya grandis. The sequence goes on along the minus strand of JARHVA010000143.1, from coordinate 1,953,306 downwards.
TACCATATTTAATAATATAATTTGAAAGTTTGAGAATATTTTAAAAGTTATTATTACCCTCATCACCAAATTTTATCCCTTTATCAGGTCATTTGACCTCCAAACTCCTTCAAATTCCAAGGCAGACTCCTACAAAAGGGACTGTGTATAGGGTTTTAAGATGTGGACTATGTGATGCATCCCTAGGGTCCTCTCTTTATTATATTTAAATAATTAGAGTTAAATTAAACTAATAAAATAATTTTTTAGGTTTTATCATATTCACTCATCAATATATCCTTCCATATACTCCTCATATCCCTTAGTCAAGACTTAGTACATATTCTTGACTCTGTTGGCTTCAAGGCACTTATACCTGTAGGTGATCCTTACATAATTTATATTGATTATAATTTATACAAACTCCTTATAGTACCTTATGTTCATTTTTTATCATACACACCATGTTTCAATATGTCAGCCTTCAGAATGTAGCTTCTTAGCTCACTGTTATGACATAGTCAACTATAGTTGACTATGTTATGGTAACATGGAGTCCCATGGGTGTTGGTTGCCCTTATATATTGTATTATATTACTTTAAATCATTTTTAATACTTAAATCAACCTTTCATGGTAATATTCACATTTTTATAGGCCCATTATTCCCCAAGTTCATTTTGAGAGCTCTAAGAGCATCTACAAGCAGGTTGTATGTGAATGACCTTGGAATTAAGCACACTTGTAGGTGTTTATATGATAAAAAATAAATATATAAAATTATAATAATGGTATTTATGCCAAAAAATTACCACATCATGATCTAGGTCCATAATAAATAAACACATTCTCAAACTTGTACCTTAGGTTGGTTGTAGGTTAACCTCTTAGGCAAAATACATTTGTAGGTGTGTATAGAGCTCAAAACACAATACATCATAATATTTGAAATACATTAAGGTTATTAATGATATATTAAACCATATAAAATTATCCAATCATGGAAACATGGTTTTTATTTTAACCTTGAGATGGAAATTCTCTTTGGGTCTCAAAACTGTAGATGTCACTACTTGACATTAATACATAAAAGTGCATCTTTGGGCTCCTCTAGCATGAAGACCAGATGACCAAATCAATTAATTTATTTTTCAATATGGAATTATAAATGGATACTACAAGACAGTCACTTATATTCATCAAGAGTACTGACAACCTTGTTATATGACCTTGGCAAAAAGGCTCAAGTGCTCTATTTTCACCTTTTGGGGATTTGATCCCTAAACATAGTTATTGCATTTTTGAACATGGTTTACCAATTACATTTGTCAATAAAACCTATGAAATATGTATTTAATTAACTATAAACCACATTATGACTTCATGAATGAGTTACTCCATGTGGTTCAACACTCCATATGGCACCTTATTCCTCTGTTAGGACCACCTATAGGTGGACATTCCACTATGCAAGCAATATATGTATGGAAAATTACATTATTTTTTGAATTATCATGAGTTATAGGCCTATTAAATATGTAAAACTTCACTCTTCACACTATCAAATAATTTTTATATATCAAACACTCTTTTCTAACATAATTGGTCCTCATGAGGTACCTGTAGGTGAGTAATGCCAGGAGATTTTGAATGACTGTGTTGACTATCATAATCCCTATTATAACAAGTGAATATATTTACTTGATTATTAACACTATTATTATTTATTAAACCTTTCAATACCATATTAATTACCCCATGGACATGTTAAATTCCTTAATCTAGCTCACTCAGATGACAATGTGTGATAGTCATGAAGCAATTGACTATATGATATGTCTCTTACCTGCCAGTCTATTGTTATTATTTTAAGGCTAAGTTTGAATTGATAAATTATTAATAGGACATTATTAACATTAATATAAACCTAACACCATCCTATGATAATGTTACCAAGACATGAAGACATTGGAAATGGTGGAAATCTATTTGCAACACAAAAGAGTGTCTTCTCTTGCAACCTAAGATACTTGGCCTATCAAAACACTTATAAATGCTAAACCAAGCATGGGGAACATGAGGGGAGATATTAATAATAATTTTGAGTCAATCCTAATAGTTTTATTGTATGGACTAATCTAAACCAAGGCAAAACCTATAGGGTACATAGATTGGCAATCAAATTAGATATGCCAAATTCTTAGGAATGGTTCATAAAGCACATGCCACCATTCCTCTACAACCAAAAATCAAATGGAATACGATTTATTTTATAAGACACCTATAAGAGAAGTTTTCCTAAAACCTCCCCTACTTTTTGTACCAAGTATAAACCTATTGACTAATTTTGTGTGCCTAGAAGGGTGAAGAAGGATAATAATGGTTTTAGCTCAAATTTCACACTTCTAGAGTACTTAAAGCATGGAAATAAGTTTTAATAAGCTAAATAACCTACCACTTTTTAGTTATAAATGGTTACTTAAGACTTCTTAGAATACATTAGGCATGACATCACCTTTTGAAACCTTCACATTTCCCAAAGAGGTTTTACAACTCATTTAATGCTCTATATTGACCCCCAAAATGACTCTTAGGACTAAAAAGATATGACCAAGGCTAGATACACATAAAATCACATCAAATGAGCTATGATAGACTTCATGACATTATACTAGGCCCCTAAAAACATCTAAAGATCAAGTTTTTACCTATAGGGGGCCTAATTTGATCTATAGGGTCAAATTTGGTCAACAAAATGGTGACTCATATGGGTAGTATGCCTGATATAATAAAGATCAATAGAATAATCCTATTCATGGGCTTAGGGAGTCATCTTAATTTTGAAGAAAAATAAGAATACCTGACACTTGAAAATTAGGTTTAGACCAAGACAAGACATTTAATTACCTCAACCACACAAAACAAAGGACACACACAAAGTAAAAGAAACACACTAACAAGACACACACATGTTCTCAAACCACTTAATAAAAATATAAAATAAACAACTATGTATAACTAATAATTAAGCATACCTCCCTTCCTAGATCAAAAGGAAAGTTTCTTGAATTTGATTCTTCATGAGATGAATCATAATACTAAGCATATTTCACTTTGGATTGGATACTTGATAGATCAAACCTATTTCTTGGCACTTCACTTGCTATGTTCTCAAGTAGACCATCTTCAAATAGGTTTCTAATGCAAATGTATTCCTCTTGGCCTTGTACACATACCTCATATTGTTAGTTACTCTTCATCTCATGATTAACTTGCATCTTCTTTGTAGGCATAATTTCAAGAGGAGTAGTTTCTTGTTCCTTGGAAGATTGAGGCCAATATAAGCTTGTTTTGACCTTTAAATTTTGAGGTGAACTTTCCTCTAGCTCATCAATGACATTTTTAAAAATGCCATCTTGCTTACCATCACTTAAAATCAGCTCTAAGGAAGTTGTAGACCACTTTAGAGACTCAAACTCATTGCAAATGCTTACAAAATACTTCCAAAAGTCCTTATATTCTCTTTGATTAGCATCATAAATTGGAATAACAAGAGAAGCTCTTTCATCCTCTTCTTTATAATCCATAAGGAATTCATCCAAGATTTCTTCTTTGACACAAGGAAGGCATTCTTCATTATCAACACAACAAGAATACTCACCATAAGGACTCATTTCTTTAGTATTTGGAAATTCTTGAGGACTCTTAGGTTGTATATCAACTATTATAATATGATTTTGGTTCTCAAGGGCTACAATATCCTTAATTTCCTTCTCCTTCTTGGTGATGCCAAGACTACGTATCTTGTAATCAAGTGATTTATCCCAATGAGGATACTAAGGATCTATATTTTATTCAAGAAAAAGTTCTCAATTATTCTCAACCAAATGCTCCTCTTTAGGTTCCCATACCACAATTTTGTCAAGGCAAAGGGTGATGGGGTGAGGACAAGATGAACTAGCTAGTGGAGGTGGCACATATAACTCAACATTAGATTGAGAATGAATTATAGGGGATCCTTTTGGGAGTTCTTGAGGAAGGGGAGGTAGACCTTGGGTTAAAACAACTTGGTTTTCTTCCTTATATTTGACAAACTCTTCATTGAAATCTGATTTAGCTTGAGGAATCTCTTGAGGAAGGTTAGATGGGCTATGTTTAAGCATAAGATATTCTTTTGGCTATAAACCTTCCATCACACATTGACTCAACAATATCATCCTCAACTCTAACTCCTCAATTTACTTAGCTAGGTTCTCTTGGAAAAGTCTCTCTTGAAGTTGATAGGTATCTTCATGATGATAAGGATTACAATAGGGATGATATGGAAAACAAGAGGTCTCTTAAGGAAGGGTGGGAGGGGATTACATAAGATCAAGCTCTTTCTCAACTTCACACTCTTTATCTAGGATTTTATCTCATTTATTTTCCTATGATTCCACTATCTTATTATAGATTGGGATGTTAGGATTATGAGTCTCTTCTTGAGATGGTGTTCAATTTGAGGAGTGGATTAATTACTTAAGAAACTTGGGATCTCTTGAGGCTTGGATTCTCTACCTTGTCTCCAACTTGGAATTTCAAATCTAGGAGTTCCTTCTTGAGAGTAAGTAAGCATGGGAGAGGGAAATGAGGGCCTAGATTCTACTTCCCATGCTGATAAGATGGACTAATTCATCTGCTTATTGGATAAATCAATTTACCTCTCAAGGTTTGCTTCAAAAACAAGGTTTGTCTTTCCAACTCTCTCTTCTAGCTGATTGGGGAAAACATGACTTTGATAAGCTTGATTAGGTTCATGGGTATAAATCATGTAAGACTAATAGCAATCTTGGGGAAGTGGATATGGGGGCTGATAGATTTGGTGAGGCTACTTTTCATGAATTCTTAGCTTATCCTCTAAGTATGAAACAAGGCCACTCACATATAACATCTCAATTGTGAGATTTTACAAATTTTCTCTCTCAATAGATGCCCACTCTCTCTTAACCAAGTCCAATGTATTTCTCACATTATGAATGAGATGACTAGGAACATCTTGGCCATGTCCCATTTGTGTGTCAAGATCCATCATGTACCTCTCATATCCCAAGAGAGTTTTCTTGAAACCTTAAATGGACTGAGTGGAGAAGTGGTTAGGTTGACTATGAGAATAAATATATTGAGGAGGATGATTATAAGGTTGATAAAACTCATAAAAAGGCTAATAAGTATCATGTTGGAGTTGATAGGGATCATAAAAAGGTTGATATGGAATGCTTTAGGCTTGGGATGCCTCATCAGCTTGTTTAAAATAATACTCAACACCAAAACCAGCCATGGGACTTCATTAGGAAGAAATAACACAAGGAATGATTGTCAACAATCTTCAAAAGGAATACTTGGGTTGCTTGACTAGTGAATGTAATATCAGAGTCACCATTGATGTTTAGATAGATGCCTCTAAAGGCTGATGTGTTGAAAGATAACACCAAATATCTTTCAAATTCATAGACTAATTATCCCATAGATCATGTCAAAAAGTATTGTCACTTGGATTTTCACCCTTTGAGGAGATGTCTCAACTCTCCTCATCCAAGTGTCACAATTGAAACACCTCTAGGTTGTGGGTAGCCTAAGAATGAGGTGAATCTCTAGATAGGGCTAGTTCCCTTGATGTACTACCTTAAGATCACTATTATACCTATGATTTCAATAAAAAGGGAGAGAAAAATAAAATTAAACTATCCTAAAGGTGTTGATACATCAAATTAGTTGATAAATACCAATTAGTTGCATGTCACACATGAGACGAAGAGACCAACTATGCATACACTTCTCTAATCTGAATCTTCTCACATTAGTATTTCATTATGAGGTTGTGATGAATGTTTAAGTTAGGAGGGATAGAGAAAAGACCTATAATGGAACTATTGAATATACTAACTCACTCAACCTTGACACTACATAACACACTTCACATTACCTATAATAAGAAGCTTTCAAGTTGTAAATAGGGGAGAAAATGAGACAATAATGCTAAGGAAAAAAGAGTTATCACTAAGTGGGATCAATCATTCAAGTAAACATACTATTAAAAATCATACAAGAGGTAGAATTAGTAGTATTTATTGATCCAAGGTATGCAAATCAGCAAGGCTTCACCATATTCAGGTAGAACATCCTTACAATAAGCAAAATTACTAGGTCTTATAGAACTCAAGAGAGAGAAGAAAAGAATTCCAAAGGTCACAATGACACTTGTCATTCTAAGAGGAGTTATAGGTGTAGAAGAAGAGAATGTAAAACTGATCATTCAAAGTTAGGAAACATAAGTGTCAATCCAAGGCATGAAACTCTACAATGTGGTGTGACATTCCTTTTGTTGCCTCAAAAAATTGCCTTCCTCATTTGGGCTTCTTGGATGCCTCATAACTAACTAGGGATATATCTAATTATTGGATTGAGGTGGAAGGGTTTAATACATTCTTCTTTATGCATTGGTTTCATTCCTAATCACCTGAATTCCTCTAAAAATGAGCCATCACTACCTATAATCAAAGAAAACTCATCTTTCACACACTTTGTACACTTGGATTCCAAAATAGATTAATTTTTTAATGAAAATACATAAAATGGAGTGAATGACATGTGTAAATACCATCCATGGCCTTAGAGGCATCAAGCACACCTTATAAAGACTTCCACTTAATGTTTTCACCTTTCTCACTATCATGTTCACTATGCTAGTTCTAATTGGCTGAGATGGGGATGATTATAGGAACACTTAGGAGTTTTTATGAATCATGAAATGATGATAGTGAGTTAGGATAAGTCTCTAGATTCCTCCCAAGGTTGATTTCATCTGTTGAAACATTCTAGAACCTACACAACACATAAAATGGTCAAAGAGAGTAATTATGGACCTTGTTCATATAGATAAGGTTCAACTCATGTAGATGTAAATGGTATCTAGATAGTCCTATATAATCTCAAAACATTTCCAAAGCCATTCTGGTCTATTTAGATGCATCTCCTTATTTTCCCAATTGGGTCCTTAACCAAGGTTTGTGAGGGTTTTCAACCACTTCTGCTCTTAAGGTTGGTTCATAAAAATTTGATGTTGGAACTACAAAAAAATACACAAATGTGATGTTTTAAACCCCTATTAACACCTCCAAACTTCTTAGATCTCCATGCAAATCTTTAGAGAAGATATGAGCACTCAAAGTTGCCTTATCAACCATTTACATAGACCTAATGTTGTCCTTGAGTCAAAAATGGACTTATTTGTGATTATATAAATTAAATAAGATTTATCACATCTATAATGATCTTATAAACATGTATTAGTCCATTTGAATTCTCATCTCATGTTAGAATTAGAAATGACTCTCCATTTGGCTTCTAGGTCTAAACCTTGCCTAATAGGCCTAACTGTAACTCTGGTAGGTTTGGACCACTTGTGTAGCTACAAGCCTTTAGGAATGTTTTATCATTTTTTTCCAAGTTTCCTAAAACTTATCACACCTCCTAGGATTTTTCTTTATCTCTTGGTCCATCATTTATCACCCTTTCTAAAAAATGCAGGGTTTATGCTCCTAGGGAAGTACCCTCTATTTGAGATAAAATAGAGGGTACTTACCCTATTTAATTAGACAATTTGAATTTTTTATATGATTATAAAAATTATTAATACCATATTCACTAAATTTTATCCCTTTATCAGGTCATTTGACCCTCAAAATCCTTCAAATTCTAAGACAGACTCCTAGAAAAGGGATTGTGTGCAGGGTTTGAAGATGTGGACTATGTGATGCATCCCTAGGGTCATATATTTATTATATGTAAATAATGAGAGTTAAATTATAATAATATAATAATTATTTAGGTTTTTTAATCTTCACTCATCAATCCATCCTTCCATATACTCCTCATATCCCTTGCTTAGTCAAGATTGAGTACATATTCCTTACTGTGTTGGATTCAAGGAACTTATACCTGTAGGTGATCCCTACATAATTTATCTTGAGGATAATGTATAAACCATATTTATATTACCTTAGGGTCATTTTTTATCATACACACCATGTTTCAATATGTCAACCTTCAGAATATAGCTTCTTAGCTCACTTGTGTGTCATAGTCAACTACAGTTGACTATGTTATGGTAAAGTGGATTCCCATGGGTATTGGTTGCCATTAGAGATTGTATTATATAATTGTAAATAATTTTTAAGACTTAAATAAACATTTCATGGTATTATTCTTATGTTTTTATGCCCATTATTCTACAAGTTCATTTTGAGAGCTCTAAGAGCATCTATAGGCAGGTTGTATGTGAATAACCTTGGAGTTAAGCAATATTGTAGGTGTTTATATGATAAAAAATCAATATAAAAACCTCTCATAATGGTATTTATGCCAAAAAAGGTCTAAATCATTCTCTATTTCCAAAATAAAGAAACACATTCTCAAACTTGTACCTTAGGTTGGTTGTAGGTCAACCTCTTAAGCAAAAGACACCTATAGGTGTGTATAGAGATCAAAACACAATACACCATATTTGAAAGACATTAAGGTTATTAATTATATATTAAACCATATAAAACTATTCAATCATGGAAACATGGTTTTTATTGAACCTTGAGGTGGAAAGTCTCTTTGGGGCTCAAAATTGTAGATGTCACTACCTGATATTAGTACATATAAGTGCATCTTTGGGCTCCTCTATCATGAAGACCAGATGGCCAAATCACTTCCTTCATTTTTAAATATGGAATCCTATGTGTAGAATATAAGAAATAGTCATTGAGATGCACCAATAGTATTTACAACCTTGTTATATGAGCTTGGAAAAAAGGCTTAGGTGCTTTATTTTCACCTTTTGGGGATTTGATCCCTGAACGTAGTTATTGAGTCTTTAAACATGGTTTTCCACTTATATTTGTCAATAAAACCTCTAAAGTATGTCTATAATAAACTATAAAACACACTATGACTTCATGAATAATTTCCTCCATGTGCATCAACACTCCATATGGCACCTCAGTCCTCTACTAGGACCATCTGTAGGTGGACATTCCACTGTGCAGGCAATATATATAAGTATGGACAATTGCATTATATTTTTACTTATCATGATTTATAGGGATTTTAAATATCTCCAAATTGACTCTTCACATTATAAATTACTTTATCCATTTTAGAAACTCTTTTGCAACATGATTGGTCTTCATGAGGTACATATAGGTGAGTATAATGGTAAAAGACTGTGAATGACTGTGTTGACTATCATAGTCCCTCTCATAAAAAGTGAAAATATTTAATTTATTATTTACAATATGATTATTTATTAAAAATTTCAATACCATAGTCATAACCCCATGGATTTGTTAAAAGTCTCAATCTAGCTCACAAGGATGACTATGTGTGACAGTCATGAAGCAATTGACTGTATGATATGTCTCTTAGTTTCCACTCCATGGTTATTATTTTAAGGATAAGTTTTAATAGATAAGGTACCATAAGCAGATTATTAACATGAAAATAAACCTATCACCATCCTATGACACTATTACAAAGACATGAAGACATTGGAAATGGTAGAAATCTATCTGCAATATAGAAGCGTATCTTCTCTTGCAACCTAAGATACTTGGCCTATCAAAACAACTTGAAATGATAAACCAATAATAGTTAAAATTAGGGGAGATATTAAATGTAATTTTTAATCAATCCCTATAGTTGGATTGTATGAACTTCTCCAATCCAAAGCAAAACCTATAGGGTGCATAGATTGGCAAGAAGATTAGATATGTCAACTTCTTAGGAATGGTTCATAAAGCATAGGCCACCATTACCATGTAAAAAAAATTAAAATGGAAGGTGAATAAGTGTTCAAAACACCCTAAATATACATTTTTCTAAAACTTCCCCTACTTTTCATGCCAAGTACAAACCTATTGACTAGTTCTATGTGCATAGAAGGGTGTAGAAGGAGCAGAATGGTTTTAGCTCAAATTTGACACTTATAAAGTACTTAAAGCATGTAAATGGGTTTTATGAAGCTAAAAACTCATCTCATAACCATCTCCCATGTGTCACATTCCCTTATGGGTCGTACAAGTGCCAAACTCCTCCTTTTTCCAAGAAAACTACTCTTTCTTCTAAAGAACCTACCACTTTTTAGTTAAAAATGATTAATAAAGACTTATTAGGACACATGGGGAATGAAATCATATTTAAAACCTTCACATTTCATAAGGAGGCTGTATAACTCATTTAATTCTCTATATTGACCCCCAAAATGACTTTTAGGACTAAAAAGATATGACTAAGGCTAGATACACATAAAATCACATCAAATGAGCTATGAGATACTTCATGACATTATACTAGGCCCCTAAAAACATCTAAATATCAGTTTTTTACCTATAAGGGACCAAATTTGACCTATAGGGTCAAATTTTATCAACAATAAGACAAGTTGAGTTTCCATCAAGGAGTATGGTTTGCTACAACTGTGAATAGAGAGGTCACATTGCTAGATTCTACAAGAAAAGGACATTAAGTTAGAATAGATTCAATCAGGCTCCTAGAGTGTAAGGAAGTTAACTTATGGAAACCAAAGGTAGTAAGTATGAGTCATGATGGATCTGCTTGTCCAAGTAATTTATTTTCTACGGTGGAGAATGCTACAGAAGAAGAAGAGTGTCAAGGGCTCTCATTATTGCTCATGTTGAGAATGAGGAGACCAAGCTCAAGGAGAAGACCAAAGCAATATTTGAGGCTAGTTCTGAGATGTTTATATATCCAAGTGAACATCCTACTTTTTCTAATCATGTATCATGCAAAGAACATCAATTGTTTGTGCCTAGCGATGAGGTTCTAAGCTACAAGGTTGATTATTCAAATGAAAAAGGTATGCCAAGATTCCATAGTTTCTTAATGTGTTGTCAATTCTATCTTATAAGGGAAGGAGAGTGATATATAAAATGAAATGGTTGTCATAGTTTAGAGTAAGAAGAAGAAGAACAATAACAAGAAGTCTTATAGCTATAAGAGGATTCTAGTGGTTACTGAGGAGATGTAGGCCATTCCTAGCTTCACTTTGTTTTATAACATTATGGTGAAAAGGATGTCTTTATCTATGCTTCTTAAGACACTCCTTTTAGTGGAGAAAAAAGTGTTGTTTTGGTGTTCTTTAGATAGTCATATAAGTCTATAAATGAGTATTTTTAGTTGGAATAGGTATGTCCAGGTGAAAGATATGTTGTGGTAATTTCATGATCTTGATACTTATATATGGTCAATATGTAAGGTCAAATTGAATTTTTTTAGATGGCCTAATGATATTGATTCAATGTCAAGAAGAGTAATTTTTCATAGAAAATTTTTTTGACCTTATTCTAGCATGCTTCAGATGGTTTTGTGGTCTTAAGGTATGTTGAAGTAAACTTAGAAATTTTTGTTTGCTCTTGGATTTCCTAGTATGCGCTTAAGAGTATGCAGGTCCTAAAATGGATTATAGTATGTATGGGTTCCCAAATATTTGGAAGCTCAAATATTGGTCCAAAATTATGTAATGGTTTTATCCATGTTACAATAAGTTTCAAAGGCAGATGTTGACTAGAAGGTGTTGTGTTGACCTTATTTGTTTTGAGATTCTAGGGTTTTGGGCTCTGCTAAAAAATTGGTTTTCCTTATGATTTTAGGTTTGAGGCTTCTTAATATATTTAATGGGATAAATGGGTTATCAAATTAAGATTCACATAGATTTGAATATATGTGGTTTTTAAGTTATTCATGTTTTTGTCAAGATGGAAGCCTAATTGGCAAGTTGGTTTGTGAAGGAAGTATATTGTATAGGATGAGATAGTTGTTAAAAATTTGTGTGCTTGAGGGGACATATGAGAGTGATCTAGATATGAATTTTTAGGTTTTTATGATGTGTATTCTAAAATTTGTGAGTTCTACAAGTTTTAGGTAGGGCTACAAGGAGACTAAATAAGCCTAGTGAGAATAAGAGTGATTTTTGTTCTATTTATCCAAAAGAACAAGGCATGAGTATTTTAAGGTGAGTTCTTAGGTTGGTTTAGAGAATTTTTTTATTTGGTGTGTGGCATGGAGTTCTATGTGTGGTCCTTGAGGTGCTTTGAGAGAGAAGGCTAATAAGCTTATATGCTGGTTCTTCATGGTGTGTGGAGATCTTAATATTATTAAGAGGTGAAATGGCTCAAATATCTTAGGGGGAATCCCTCTCAAATGTTTCTTGGTGAGTTCCATTAGATGTAAATGTTTTATGTGTTCTATCTTCATTGGTTGCAGTGCTTGATTGAAGAGAGTGTTGATATGGAGTAAGAGGAATATGTAAAGACAAAAATAGGTAGGCTCATGGTAATGGGGAGTTTGTATCATATTTATAAGGTGTTACTCTCCTATTGGTAGTTTTTTTATTTCCTTAGGATCAGTTGGTGCCTACTTTGTCATTGTGTTAAAGGGGGATAAAGTTCCTATTGTGGAGTGCTTGAAGAAAGAGAAGATGAGCTAAATGATGTTTTATTGACATCAATGACAAAGGGGGAGATTTTTGGATAGTTGTTAATGATGTCATATAAGTTTCCAAGTGAGTGGATGAAGTGCCTTGATATTCTAAGTGACAATGACAAAGTGTGTAATGTGTTTGTCCTAATGTGCTTAAAGAAGGCTTGGTTGATATTTAGTTTTGGCATGGTTAAATATGTTTAGGGATGAGTATGAAGTATTGAACATGTATAATAGGTCCCTAAGATTTTTTATAAGCTTTAAGTGATTATGTTCATAAGTGGTTTTAATTTGGTTGATCATTATTTTCTTCTAGACATTTTGGGTCTAGTGGCAGAAAATTTGAGTGGGCAATTTGTTGATGTCACCGTTACCATGTGTGGATGAGTTAGGGGGAGTTGGTCATATGGTTGTGATCATATTAGTCCATAGTTTCTATGAACTAAGTCTTAAGTCATATTATGAATCAAAATCAAATATATGTGGATGCAAAGTTTGGCTCTCAAGAATTTTGACAGTGTTTTCTATGTTTAAATAAAGCCAAGTAAACATGTTGATGATGTCAAAATTTGCATGCATAGAGGTTTAGGAGGAAATGGTCACATGGGTTTGTTCAATATCATGCCTAGTTCTTATGTGTTAAATATAAAGTCATGCATCTATGCATGACAAAATATATGAAAGTGCAAATTTGGGATCCCAAGCAGTTTGACATTATTTGCCCATACTTAGCCAAATTTGCATGAGGCAAGAAAGAGCCAAGTAAGCAATTTAGTAATGGCATATCTCACACATGTGGATGTTTCATAACAAGATGATCATATGGGTTTGTTTATATTTGAGCTTAGTTTATTTTTACTAAATTTTAGATCATACATTAAAGCGCATCAAAATATATGCACGTGAAAAATTGGCCTTCTAGGCAATTCTTGACATTGTTGGCTCTGTGGTATAAAAATATAAGTGAGAAGATTAATGGTGTTATATCTTTCACATGCAAAGTCTTTAGGAGAAGTTTGACACATGGTTGGATTCTTCTATGTGAGGAGATCATATGGTCAAAATTTGAGAACAAGTGAGTGAGTGAGGTAAAATTTATTGAGGTTCAAAGTTAGATTCTTAGATAGATTATAATGGTTCCCATACTTCATCAATTTTTCAAAAGGTAAAGTTTGAGCATCATTGATCGAGTGAGTTACTCCAAGATGCCAGGAAGTAGCATGATGGTGCTAAGTGTTTAATGTTTAATGATGAGTAGAGATAAAGATCAAGTTTCTTCCAAGGTTCAATAGTGAACATGTGATTGTACAAATAGAGATCAAAGGTGAACATTAAAGTTGAGAGGTAAAAGTGATAGTTTTTTAGCATTGTTAAAGACCGAGCTAAGTATAGAAGATTGATAGTGCATGTTGAGTCAAAGTTTCTAGATTGCATGAGATGAGTTCAATTATTCAAAGATTAACATTTGGGCATTGGCACATTATGTATTAAAGTTTAAAGAAGATTGATGGTGCACATTTAATCTAAAGATGTGAGGACATGAGATGCAAGCAACGTGTTTGATGTTTAAATGTGACCGTTTGTATTCAAATATTTAAATTTAATAAAGGAAAGACTAGTTCTTGGTTTTTTAGCCATAACTTTTGATCTATGTAGAATTTGACCATGGTGTAAAAAGTGAATTTGTAGAGGACTCCAAGGTGCATCTAGAAATATAAATTTGAAGAATAGAAAGTGTGTATAGTAAAATATATTGAGGTTTAAGTTTATTTTGTGTTTGTACATGGACTGTAAGTGACCTGAGAAGGATAATTGAGCTTGTGTTGATATTGTTTTAATATTTCATGATGACTTAGCTATTAGAGTTTGCTTTAGACTCCATATTATGCTTTATGTGGATTTTTTAGTATGATCAAAGGTTTACAAATTGATGGTGTTTACATAATGTTATTTGAGCAAATTTTTCTTAAGAAAAAAGGTACTATGATAATTTAAGGATGTCAAAGGGGTCATATAGAATGGGTCCATGCATTTGGGAGTGGTCCTAAGTTCTTAGTTTGATTGAAGAAGTGTCAAAGATCTGAATGGGTCTCCATAGGAACTAAATGTGACTTAGGCTTATTTTGAAGGAGTTTTGCTTACGTGTAACCCATGTAATATGCCTTAAGGGTAAATGCATGTATTGTGGCTGACAAATAAATTTTTTAGACTTGATAATTCATGAATGCTCTATAAATAGTGAAACCAAATGTGATGGTTTCGAGGCTTGTGGAAGACTTGTGGAGGAGACTAGTGTAAGGTGTATGTGAGAGTTGTGGAGTGAAGGAGATGTAAAGTGCCCAATTGATGAATTAATGAGTGGAGAAAATTGATGACTATGTGTATGACCTATAGGTCATATTTTTGATGTTAGAAAAGTGCTCTTGCAGTTTGAAGATATGCAAAGAGGTCTAAGTGTGCGTATGAGGACAGTTTGAGTGAAGAAGAGGAGAGATTGTGGCATGCCTATGTGAGAGGCTTGTATGAGATAGAGAGAGAGTTTGTGCAAGGTTATATAACCATAGATCCATCA
The DNA here is from genome assembly GCA_037957365.1 of Torreya grandis. Classification (NCBI taxonomy): domain Eukaryota; kingdom Viridiplantae; phylum Streptophyta; class Pinopsida; order Cupressales; family Taxaceae; genus Torreya; species Torreya grandis. The sequence continues at coordinate 1,938,234 of JARHVA010000143.1, read as the reverse complement.
TTAGGTGTTAAATATATTCATTCTAAGGTGGAGGTGTTCAAAGGAGGGTCTAAAGGACTTGATCTTCCTTATGGGTAGTTTCTCAATAGGTGTTTCACTAAAGGCCTTTGGTCAGGAGGATATGATCAAGGCTTGTTGGTATAAAAGAGTGGACCAGTCTCTTGTTTTAAATTTTTTATAGGATAGTAGTCCATGTGTTTTAGGCTTGAGAGTGGATTTTATTCCCCATGAGGGTTTTCGACAAGAATTATGTGTTATGTGTTTGATCTTGTGTATGCTTTAAATGAATGAACTCTCTTGTTAATGTTGCTTGATCAAGTTGATATATGTTGATTGTTTAATAGTTTGAAAGGATTGAAATTGAAATAAAAATATCTAGGCTCACTAATTCACCCCACCTCTTAGTGATTGTACCTCTAACATTATTAATTCATATAAATTAGAATTCCATGAGGTGTCACTCACCTCTTTATCCTCCTTAATATTTTGAGAGTTACTTGTGCATGTAACTCCTTCCCCCATATATTACACACATCCTCCCCACTTGTAAGAGGATTAGGACATTTGACACACATGTTTAAGTTTTTCCTTATAACTCATTTTATATCTTAGCTCTATATAAAGACTTATCATCTCCCATTTTTTATAGTTATTATATTCTCAACACAATCTTGTTAATCTAGTCTCTCTTGTATTTTAGTTACTCTCTTGGTGTAAGGCAATTATTCTCCTAGATTTTTCACATTATTTTAATTAGATATTCATTGTTTATAATATTTTAATACTAGTGTAGAGTTTTTCTCCATTCGATAGTTTTTCACTTGTCACATTTGTCTCAACATTGTGGCTTGTTTTTTTCAAGGTGATGTTATTTTGCATTAATTTTAATCATTTATTTCAACATTATTTCATGACCTAGGAAATAAATCTAATATCATATGGGATAAAATACATGAGAATAAAATATATCATGATAAATTCACTCCATTATAAATTGGACCATATCACATTTTTAAATTTTTGGTTAACAATAATTTTCATTTGAAAGACTTCCAATATAATGACTTGACATTTTTAGTTAATGGATAGTTCCTAAAACACTATTTTATGGCTATTCTAACTAGGATCATCTCAGCATGACTGTGAGTTTTGATTTAGTAATAGGAGTAGATTAGATTTCTTACTTTCTTAGATTAGATTTCTTGATGATAACTATAGACTATTTCATGAGATGGATTGAAGCGACTGCTACAAACTCTAGACCATAAGTTGTAATCAAATTCTTTAAGGAAAATATTCTAACCAATTTTAGAACCCTAGTTTTTTTATCATGTGATAATAGTCAAGCTTTTTAATCTATTAAATTCCCTGAATGGTTCTATAACAATCTAATTACTATTAATTTTTATTTAAATTAATACCCACAAGGAAATAGAGTTGTTGAATCTACTAACAAGAATTTTGTTGACGTCATAAAGATGTTGGGCATGGATCAAGGTCACCAAAATCATAAAGTATAATTGGCTAGATATGTGTACAAAGTATATGATTTTGTATTTTGTATAGTCTTTTGGATGTATGTAAACTTGTAAGCATATGAAATAGAGTAGATAATACAAAGGGTATTTCCTTGTGGCATATCAAAAGACTATAATGTAAAGAGACAACACTCTAAAATACTCTATATATAACACTCAAATGTAATGAAATATGGTTTCAATGTGTGATAGATATTAATGAAATAGTTTTATAATAGTTTCTTAAGGAATACTTTGTATTTTTTTAAATCTTTAATCAATGTTTTATAAGTCTGAATTATTAGATTTTGTTTATTTTTCTCTCTACTGCATAAGCTACTCATGTAAGTAGTAAGTTTTATAGTTTTTCAAGATCCTTTGTTAATAATGGTGTGGTGAGTGTGGAATCATTTGGATGAAATATGTTGAGATAGGTTCCAAGACAAAGAGATATAGAGAGATGGTTGAATGAGAGAACATAGAATTTTATAGAAGAAGCGAGGAGAGTAAGAACAACTACGAAGGAGATTATACAAGAGTATATCTATGCTTAAATCTATGAAATATTTTAGTGTGAGTTGCCTAGATTGTTAGCCATGTAGATATGTAGGTTGGAATATTATTGCTTTAGCCCAAGGAGGATAGAGCTTATAGTTTGGACAAAATATAAGTTAGACAAAATGTGTAACCTAGATATAGATTAGACTTGAGTAGTAGACTATTAGATGAGGACTACAATTGATAGTTATATTACCAAATTCACAATGCAAGGATATGTAGCTTTTAAAGTTTTACAAGACTGATTTCTCCAAAGAATCAAAGAGAATTTTTTTTAGTGCCTACCTACTCTAATTAAGATGTTGGTTATGGAAAAGGCCATGGTGCCTACTCCAACCAACATGGAGTAGTCACTTCAGGTACCATGGGGGTGCATGCAAGATAGAAGTGAATGATGAGGAGATGATTAAAAGAAATTTAAATCTAATCATAAAAAATGGAAGGTGAAAAGAATCAAAGTGAAGAATATTCTAGAATTAGAATGAGAACTATGACAATAGAGATAGTGGAACAAAACAAGAAATCCAGAATTAATTGTAGATGGGATTAGAGGTAGGGAACAGAGTGCTAGAACTGTAAAGATGATGAAAGAAGATGATAGATATAGAAATATGCTAAAAAAATATGTGAAAGGTGAATGAAGAAAAGAGTGAATAATGTATGTAAAAGGGCCTGATGAAGATAAAGAAGTAGATAGAAATGATACAAATATGGAGATAGTGTAACAAGAAGGTAAGCTAGTAGCAGAGTAGTTATAAGGTAGAGGTAGATTGTAGTTAATGAAAGGGTTTCTATCTGAACTTGGGAAGGAAATTTATTGGGAAGAAGTTAGATTCAAATGCAAAACTATGGTAGGTTCAAGTTCAAAGTTATAATAAATTTAAACTAGAAGTCATTAATTTATAGAGTATTCATGCCCCTAACCTAATTTATTATTATAAAGAAGAATAAGTGAAGGAGATGTAGTGGATAGAGATTGGTTTAATTCCTTTATAGATAAATTTGGAAAGCTAAGTGAAAAAAAAGTAGGCAATAGATAGAAATAAAATGTAATAATTAGAATTCCTTTTTAAGACACTTGAAAAGATGAGTGCGTAGTCAATAGTATGTAGTCACCAGTATGTAGTTACCTTCAATCACAATTTATAGTTTTCAATAACCTATGGTAGAAACTATAAGTGTACCAAATATGTCACTCAATGAAAGTATGCTTATTTATTTAATGTTGTATGATAGGTCTACGGATCCAAAGAAATATTTGGTAACTTGTGATATGAAATGGAATGTTAGAGGGATAACATCAGATGATGTTAAAAATTTGAAGTCATAGGAGCTTTATCAAGATGAACCTTAGAGTTTATTTTAAAAAGGGATCTAAACACTCTGGACCTTACACAAGTTAAAAGTATGTTGATAACAAAGTTTAAATTGAAAAAATATACAAGCCAAACTATTCAAGATTTAAAGGAGAGTAAAAAAAAGTTTAGAGAATAAATTGGAGAATATGATCAAATATTATATGATGTCATGAACAAAATTTAATTCATTATGGAGGACAAAGATAAGGTTGTTTGGTTCGTATAAGGGATCAGACCAAGAATTAGACTTACTATTACACAAACCCAATATTTGACCAAAGTTAATGCTCAATTTGTTGATTTGAAAGTGGAATAAATAGAGGATTATGGGATGCTTCCATAGCTATTTCTAAAGTTGAGGAAAATATAGATGCATTCATGAGAATAATGGATGAGATGCATGAAAAAGATAACCCTAAATGAAGCTTATGGTGCACAGAGTGTAGACGGGAAGTACATTATATAAATGATTATCCTAAGCTTAATAATGAGTTTTAGTGAGATATGTAGTGTAGTAGGGCATACAAATTCCAAGTGCCATATTTTATACCACTACATACAAAAATCATAGGGTTTGTTTTGAAACTTTTATAAGTACACTAACCATGATGAAAAGAATTACCTGACAATACAAGAGTTGAAGGGAGATATTACTAAGAAAGTATTCATAATTGTAGCATAATAAATACTAACTAAAAAGTAGGTGATTACAAGACCATAAGTGGATATGATAAGTGCAACTCAAGGTAGTCCTATATGTATGCCTTTGTCACTCCAATATCAACTACAAGTTCTAGTAAGTTAGAATAATACATCATTTCCATCATATTAATATTCTGGTCAATGTCAACAACTATGGACCAATACAAACCTTCAACATCAATAGTTAAATTGGATTCTAAGTTCCCCTTAACAATAATATGGGGGTATGATGCACAACAAAACCAACAAGGATGTTATGTTAGATAATAGACACAAGGTTGGGAATACCAAAAAAATATAAGTGTCTATAGAGGAGGTTATAGGGGAGGATATTGAGGGGGATATCAATGAGGTCATAATAATGATAATCCAAAAACCTAACCACCTATGCAATGTTATTTATGTGGAGCATACAATCACTATGCAAGGAATTTCCCTACCAATCTAAAAAGATAAATCTACTATGTATATTGTAGATTTTAAGGTCAACATCAAACAAAACATTATCTAGTGCTTGAGAAATAAAGGAAGGATAGACTAGTACATAATATAAACATGATCAATGCATAACCAAAGAATTTGTGCAAGTAGTAGCCAAGTAATAAAGTGCAAAACAAGGGCTACCACCATTAGAAATACCACATGATTAGGGGATTATAAAAGTACAATAGGACAAATATATTGATCCTAATACTAAAAATAATTTGATGTACCAAGATACACAATTTTTTCAATAGATCCAACAACAACCAGCTTCTAAAGGTAATAATACATCTATTGATACTCAAATGTATGAATAAATTGTATGAATTATGAGACATGAGGGTGTTGTGACTACCCTGATAGACTTGATAAAGCTACTCATCACCTTGCACAATGAAGGTTTTTCATAGAACATTACTAATCTCCTACGTAACATTTTAGAGTATGCATAGTGAGGTCAACAATATATTGACAAAAAATTATGTTATGTTAAGATTAAGAAACCTTGGGATGTTAATTCTTGTATGGACATTGAGTTGGTTACATATGAGATTCTAAATATAGTGTTTGATTTGGTAACATGGTTAATATGATTATGTGATTAACTTAAGAATCCATTGGTTGCTCGACCTTGAGCTATAATCTAATTACTCTTAGATTGGTAGATTATGGTAAGGTAGAACCCATTACAAGGCTAGAGGATGTTGAGATTAAAGTATTCGAGCTCATTTTATTGGAGATTTTGAGGTCATTGATATGAAGATAATAAAGACCCATTATCTTACCTTAATTAGTAATAAATGGGCCTAATATGTTAAAATGACCATTAACACTACGCATAATTAGCTAGAGGTGCATCAAGGTGATAAGATAGTGGTCATGCCCCTTAATAAGTCTGATAAAACACCATATATCATCCTAAAATATCTAGAGTCCTTTTATGCCTATAGGGATAATATTTGGTTTAAGGTCAGTGCATATGAAAGGCAAATTTCTTTGTGCCATGTAGAGTATCAAGCTTAGAAACTGCACACTATGCAATAGGAAGAGAAACTAGTGTACAAGCCTATTATAACAAAGTCTCTAGCCAAGTAGGTTCAAATAAAAGATTGTGTTTCTCTATTAGTTTACTCTCTGATGAAATATGAAGTAGATTTACTGTATAATATAGGTTAAACAATGATTAATTCCATAAAACTTACTCCAGAGGGTATTTTACCTTAGGAAACAACATCATCCATAAGTGGTGACTCAAACACTCATATGTTAAATTGGGCTTAGCCTAGATCATGAGATACATCCTCTACACATTGCTAGATACCTCAATACTTTATGATAGAGGACTTAAATCTATTCATATCAAGAATTAAGCACCATGTGTTAGAGGTGGATCAATGAGTTATTGCACTTAACTATGTGTTAAAATAGACTCCTATAACTTGGTGGGTAGTTCATATAAATATGGAAATTCATTGGGATTAAGCATGTGAATTTTTGTGTGCAAGATTCTAGTTAACAACTACTTTAAAATTAGAATGATCCTTCTTCCAAGAAATTTAATGCCTTGAGTTTCACATTCATTAGTGTGTGGATATATGGACTATGAAAGGATTAGTTATAATGTATTTGGTGCACATTTTTAGTCATATGTTAACACCTTTGCCAATGGCCTGGTATATGTACCAAGAGTATAGGAGAAAAACCAAACATTGGACATAAGTATAGCAAGATTTCATTTCAAATTTTGTGTTCAAAGATGATAATCTATTGGTGCATAATGCCTTACATAAAATCAAAATATTTATATGTCATAGATGAGTAAAAGAGTTTATAACTATAGTTGAATCATCATCTCAACAAGAAGCAGTGTAGGATTTGAATTTGATGATTCACAATTATAAGGCCAATCAACAAGAATAAGATTTTGTTAATCCAAGCAATAGAATAATAGATAAACAGATAGAATCTAGGGATAGTGATAGAGATCTAGATCTAGAAGGTTTTTTTAAACCAAAACATGAAGTTGAACCAAAACTAGTTCAAAGCATATAACAAATTGAAGAAGAAAGGTTACGTAACATAAACATTTCACAATATGAAGGTAAGGGAATATTATAAGCTCTACCTAGTGGATCCAAAAAATTATCTAAAAAACCCTTAAAAAATATTGAAGGAAATGTGGGAGCATAGTATTTTTCTAAGCTTGCAACTGTGGGTGAATACTGGGGACAAGAACAACTCTTAAAAGCTTTGCAATTACTCTAAGACTATCAAGATATATTTCCAACCAAGTTTTATAAATTAAAAGGTGTGTATCCATCCTTAGGGGAGATGCATATAGAATTGAAAGTGTACCTGACCCATCAAAAAGAGCCCATATAGGCTCAATCCTAATATGAATATCAAGGTAAAATCTGAACTAGATCAAATGCAAGAAGCTGGAATTATTTATCTAGTTAAAAAAGTAGAATGGGTAAGCCCTATAATTGTGAAGCCAAATAAGATAGAGGAAATTTGAGTTTGCAGAGACTACTATAAACTCAATGATGCCTACATCAACGACCCATTACCAATACCCTTCATAGATGAAGACCTTGATTCTGTCATAGGGCATGAAGTGTACTCATTCATAGATGGATTTAGTGGGTACCATCAAATTTTTATTGCAAATGAGGATCAAGCTAATATTACCTTTGTAACTGAATTGGGATCATTCTCATATAAGGTAATGCTCTTTTACTTCAAGAATGCACCAGTAGTGCTTTCTAGGATTGTAGTAAATGTATTCAATTACTTCATTCATGAATTTATGTAAGTTTATTTGGATGATTAGGTTATTTTATCTTTGTTTAAAGAACATCTATCAAATTTATGATTAATGTTAGAACTGTGTCATGTTTTGTGCATTGCTTTGAATTTAAATAAGTGTTTGTTCTTTACACCTTTTGGTGTTTTACTGGCCATGCCATATATAGTGATGGTATTTTTGTTGATATAGCTAATATTATTTTGATATTAGGGATGTCACCTCTAACCAAATCTATATAAGTGCACACATGTCTTGATCATACATGATACTACATGAAGTTTAGAAAAGGTTATGCAGATATATCAATGTTAATGGATAAAATGTTGCATAAAGATACAATGTTTGAGTGGATAACAAGATTACAATCAACATTAATTGAGATAAAACAAAGGATGGTAATAACACCAATTATAATTTTTTGTAATTAGAAGAAGCCATTCCATGTACATGTGGATGATTCTAGTACTGTAGTAGGAGTTGTCTTAGCATAGCCATGTGAAGGTGGGTTGGATAACCCCATACATTTTTCTAGTAGGAATATATTAGTTGTATAAAATAAATATACAACTATAGAGAAAGAGGCATTAACTATGGTGTTTTCACTATAAAATTTTTAGCATTACTTGTTGGATACACCATTTGAGTTCTTTACAAATCACCAGATATTATGCTACTTGATTAACAAACCAATGTTGGGAGGATGGATATCTTGGTGGCTTATGTTGTTTCAAGAATTTCAATTTTACATCAATTTCAAGCTAGGATAATAAAATGTGGGGCAAAATCATCTGAGTAGGTTACACAATGGGGAGGAACTAGAAGAAATAGAATATGAATCTCCAAATGTACACTTATTCATGGCTACTACAATCTCAGATAATATGGAAGATATGTAAAACGTCTTAGAGGAAGGAAATTTCATTGTGTAGTATATGGAATAGGATAAAAAATAAATGGTTACTTGAGTTACACCATATAAGGGTTTTTGTAAAAGCTAGGTAGAGATGATGTACTACACATAACAACACTAGTGCATGAATAACCATAAATTATTTAGGAAGCTCATCAAGGAATTACATGGGTTCACTTCACAAGTGAATCAATTACCAAAAAAATCTTACAAATTAGTCTTTGGTGGCTTACCTTATTTCAGCATACACACAGATTATCCAAGCATTGTAATGTCTACCAACAAATGGGCAAGCCAAATCAACATGACGAAATGACTTTGGTTCCCATGCTCACAGAATAATTATTTGAATGGTATGGAATTGAATTTGTTGAGCCTATATATCCTCTTAATATGTGAATTCATGCATGGTGTATCATTATTACAACTTATTACTTCACCAATTGGGTAGAAGCAGCTACAAACCCAAGTTATGGTGTGAAGAATACTGCCAAGTTCTTATATGAAAATATCATCACAACATTTATATGACCAATCAAGATTATTTTTGACAAAGGAACACACTTCATCAATACTACTATCAAAACTCTCATTAAAGATTTTATGATATCACACCACAAAATCATGGTTCATCATCCCCAAGTAAATGGGTAGGCTAAAGCATCAAACAAGGTATTGGGGAAAATGCTAAAAAAGATTTATAATGTCTAAAGGGATGTTTGGGAGGATCACATTCCTAAAATTATTTTGGAATTAATAAACTACAAGAGTGTTATAGGTTTCACTCCCTTTCAGCTTATTTATTGTCTTAAAGTAGTAATACATATGGAGTATATAGTTATGAGCTTATAGATTCCAATAATCATGAGGCTTGGTGTTCAGTGTTCATGACTCTCTCAAGAAAAGGTTATTAGATTTGGTTAAAATGGTATAAAATTGAAAATTTTCACTATGGACATAGGAGATACACATGTCAAGTCATAAATCATGGCATGATTGTAACTTATGATCTAAATAATTATATCCAGGGCAAGCAGTATTTTTATATGATAACAAATTTAAGGCATTCCCAAGAAAACTATGCATTAGATGGAAAGGACCCTATATTATACATTAATTTTCACAATAGGGTATTAAAGTGTTAAAATAACTATAGAGAACCATAATTCCAAGATGAATAAATGGTTATAGGCTTAAGCATTACTTCCTTTAATCTTTATCACTCTGTTGATAACATGATTAGGAGCTGAGTAGCACCATGTAGTTAGGTTTTTATTTAATGTTGTTTTGTTTGTTTGTTTTGTTTAAGGTCACGTGTTTGTAAAATTCAATATTTTCATCACAACACATCACAAATATTAGGGAGTAGTTATAATCACAATGTATGATCAAATTATAGAGATAACCTAAGGAAGGATAGTTAGCACAAACTACTAGAGGTCATGAAATTAGTCTAAGAAGCTGGTAGTGACAAGGTAGGTATGGTAAAAGGATTAATAATGGTCATTCAAGAATGTAAATGATAAGGCACTTGAATAAATTTCATTCTTTCTAAGGTGAAATGGATGTCGAATTAACAGATGGTGTCATAAAAGAAATATGGTAGATGAAAAGATATCACATCACATCAAATAACTACCAAGGGATCCTTCAAGGATTCTAGATGAAAATGGGTCACTATCAGATCAAATTGTACCAAGATTAAATATGGGAATGAAAACTCATATGAAACCAATCAACACATTTAAAGGAGTCAGTGAAACACAATTAAGTTCCAAAAGATATATATACGAAGGGGTATGGACAACACATAAACATTACACACTTATGATAATAAGAAAATTTTATGATCTAATTTTAAAACATCTTCAAGCACACAGATTACATATCAAAGATCAAGTAATAAAATCAATTCTTCATCTCAAGAAACAACTATAATGAAGGAGCGAGGTCCACTATTAATCCCACTTACATATGTATATAAGGAGGAGATGGGAATTGGCTTATGTCTATGACAAACTAAATAAATGACCCTGACCCTTTCGACTTCATGGATCAAGCAGAAGTAAATTTTTTTGCTCTTAGGCCTCAATACCCTACACAAGATAGAACCCTAATACTCTCACATCCACTATGAAGTTTAAACATGGAAATATTGATCAAAATACCTACATTTGGTTAATTTGATGAGGTGATGTTTACCCTCTTGAGTAGCTATAACCAATGAGATATTCATTTATCCCAAGATGTTATAATTTAGATCGATGCCTAAGTTATGGCACTAGTTATAGGTCTCCCAAATCATGATAAATCCCTTCTCGCATATAAGACCACTACTCCTCTCATTCATTAAGACACTAGGGAGAAATATACAACTATAGAAAGTAGAACAATACTAATTGATTCCATAATATATGCTTTAGTGTGCATTTTGGTCAAATTCATCACAAAGATGTTTTGGTGGATAACAAAGTAGGCCAATTAGGCAATAAAAGGGGTCATCAATATCAAATATCACTTGATATGCCTGTATGAAGATTTTAATTAGCCTAATTTTTTGGCATTAGATTTAACTACCAATATTGAGAAGGCACTTTTAAGTACTTTGTAGACTTTCTAATATTAGTTTTTTGTCTTGTTTTTTGTATTTTACATAATAGAAATCCCTAGAAGGACCCATTGATGTCACTGTATCTTTTTGGCTTTCCATCACCTTCATAAACATTACAAGAACCAAAATAGGGTAATAGGGTAAAGCTAAGGATGAAGATAAAGCTAAAGCCACCAAATAAATGAAGGCCTTAGACAAGGAAGACATAGAGTGCACAACATAATGTAAGTCAAAAAATCAATCAAGTGCACATGAGGAAGCTTCATAACCAAAACCTTAACTTACTACCCAATGGTTGTGGTATGTTCCCATAATATCCACTTGGTGCATCACTTTCTTGCTTCCTTTGGCTTAATTCACACCAACTCCTATAATAATTTGAACTACATCTATGGCCCTTGCAACCATTATGATGGAAACATCTTTGTATGTTGTTCAGTTACACCTATCTAAGTAAATTAAAGGCATCATTGTGTTCCATGAGTCAATCACATGAAAGGCCTCAAACTTGGAGTAGGAAGTTTTTTGACTACATGAATAACAAGCAAAATTGAGAAACAAACTTGTAAAGGCATGATAGGTAATTAATAACACATATCCCATGCTGGTTATGTAATTTTTTGATGACTGGGTCATGTATAATGACAAGTAACTCATAGCCTTATTGATGTAACTCACTAAGGACTGGTTGGCCACACAATACCTAAAAATACTATGAGCACAAGGGAAAGATCTAAAGACAGAGATAGATGCAATCTATGTGCTTTGCAAAGAATATGAAAAAGTTTTGGATACCACTGCATAATAAGGCAAATAGATAGTTCAAGGAATGTTAAATTGAATTTAGCATCTCAACAAATCCTTTGATAATATGCAACCAAAGTTCATAATAGTAGATAATTCCAAAGTTATAATGGATGATCAAATGGATGTTGTGGAAGCAATGATTAGTGCATTTAATCAAATGCTAGATTCCAATGACACTACCATGTAAAAACTTTAGGCTTGGCATAATGAGATAATGCACAACACTTTTGGGGGCATTCAAACTCAAAGAGATGCAGGCTAATTAGATGAGATGGTGTTTCATATTCAATTGAAAATGTTAAACATAAAATCACTAATATCTAATACAAAATATGATGATGTGAAAAAAATGATGCTAATCTAGATTCCACTATGCATCTTGATTTCTTTGGTGCATGAGGCTTTAACAAACTAGAAGATGTTGAAGTAAGATGTTTCATAGATAGATGTTTCCATTGCTCAACTGGTGGATGAAACTTAATTCATTCCACCACAATAACTCTAGTAAGTCATGTAGAAGAAAAGGATAGTTGCATAGACACAAATAGCCACACAATAATAACAGACCCCACCAATAGACTCTACCTAATAGATTCAGCCTCAACACAAGTAGAACTAGTAAAAAAGTAACCTCCTATGTAGCCACTTTAAAGCACACCACCAACCTCCCAGTAAGCATTGTGCATGACAATTTTTAAATTTTCACAAGTTGTTTAAAGTTTGTAGATAGTCTTAAAAATTAGGAGTGGGGTCAAATTGATTGAAAACCCATAAATGGTGATCACTTGATTATTCTAGTCTATTAAAAAATTGAAATGGAGGTAGGCTAGTATGCTACTTAGTTGAAAACCTAAAAATATAGTTAAGTAGTGTGTAATGGGTGAAAAATAGTAAACAAAACCTAGAATGATAACTACAACTAGTGTTTATGACTCATCCTCTTAGCTTTAGAGTAGATTTTATGATGTGACTTTGTCTTAGGATGAGATAAAAATTTAATTTTGGGAAAGTATTGGGTATAGATCGAGGTCACCAAAATCACAAAGTATAATTGGCTAGACATGTATAAAAATTATATGATTTTGTCTTTTACATAATCTTTTGGATGTATGCAACCTTATAAGAATATAAAATAGAGTAGAGAATATGAAGAGTCTTTCCTTATGGCATATAAAAAGATTAGAATGTAAAGAAACAATGCTCTAGAGTGCTTTATATATAGCACTCAGATGTAATGAAATATGTTTTTGATCTGTGATAGAGATTAATGAAATATTTTTGTTATGGTTTTACTAAAAATATTTTATCTATGTTCAATGCATAGTGAGTACTTTGTTTGCCTTCATAATTTATTATGGTTACACTACTTATTTCCAAGTGTTATTTATATGCTTTCATTTAATAGTGTGCTTTCATCTTTAATTAATGTTATATAAGTCTAAATTATTATATTATATTTATCTTTGCTCTCTACTACACAAGTTATCCCTATAATTAACACATTCTAGAGTTTTTTAGGAACCTTCGCTAACAAAAGATATCAACAGAAAGTAAACCACAATAATGTAAGAGTATATGGAAGATGATGATAGGATTTAGTCTAGGTGTCTAGACATTATATAGATATAATATGTATGAACATAAGTATTGCATAATTATAGTAAACATCAGGATATGATCAAAAGATGGTTTGATAAAAGATCAAAAATCAAAGTTTTTAGGATTTTAGGCTTAGTCCTCCTATGGGATAAAACACATGAGAAGAAAGTATATCATGATAATTTCACTCCACTATGGATTGAACCATATTAGATTTCTAAAAAATTGGATAGCAATTTTTTTCATTTGAAAGACTTCCAAGGTAATGACTTGATGTTTCTAGTTATTGAATAGTTCTTGAAACACTATTTCATGGCTACTCCAATTGAAGCATCTTAGAATAATTATGAATTTTGATTTAGTAGTAGGATTAGATTAGATTTATTATTTTATTAGATTAGATTTATTTCTTTATTATATTATATTTCCTATTTTCTTAGGATATATCTCTTGTTTTCTTAGGTTAAATTTCCCTTCAATTATTTGTGTGTTTCAAATGAGGTCATTTTGACCACTTGTAGATAGATTTCCAAATTTATCCTAGAAGGTAGTTAATCACACTTAAGGATATTCATGGATTTATGATAAATTTTGGTCTTATAATTATGGTTTGTATCATGACTTTATGGAAAGTTTTATTCTAATTTAATAAATTTATCAGATTGTAGGAAGATATTTTGATATTTTCATGCAAATTTTAGAAAGACTTCTCATTTTGAAAGATTAGTTGCATATTTACATGCTTAAAAATTGTTTGAGAGATAATAAATGTTGAGAAAGAAAAAAGATGAGTTAAATATATTCTTCATAATGAATTTTATTCCTATACACCCAATGAATGATGGTTCCCAACCTTTTTTCTAATAAAGTTTGAAAAAAATAAAAATGAGAGTTTCAAGAAATCTTTATTGAGGATATGGATGCCTAAGGAAGTATAAAAATGATTAAAGTGGAATCAGAGGTATCTCTATTGGGGCTATAAATATCTGGATAGAAACAAATCAATGCTTAACTTCCTATCAATATGTACTTGGAATTTAAAATAACTTGAACTAATAAAAGGAAAAGAAACCTCAAGTTTTGTTTAATTTTTTTTTAATTTCATAATAAAGGGAAATAAACTTCACATAATCACACATAATCTAAAAAATGAGAAGGGATAATATGTTTCATCAATTCTTTGATTTATTAATTTCTTCCTTATAAAGTTAAAGTTTTGTTACAATAGGTAAAATATAAATTATAGATTCTCAAATACTCAAGAGTATTTTCTCAGTGAGTCATCATTTGTTATGACCAACACACCACATTTTCAAATCTTTCAAATAGGGACCAATATGTTATAAAAATCTTATATACTTAATCCTTATCGAGACATGAATTAATTTTAAAACTTATAAAATCACATAAGCCTAAGTTTATTATCACTCATTTATTTAATATTTCATAAATTTGGGCTTAGGAACACAGTCAAAGTTAGTTCAAAGATTATAATTTATTATATGAATTTATTGGATTAACCCAACAAACTAGTCAATTGTCAAGTATATTGAGTTTTATAGCTAACAATTGGTGAGATTGCTTGCCAAAACTTTGACCATCAAAATGCATTAGGCTTCAAAAATACTTTGGACATGTTTTTTGAGAAATATTGATCTATGTGACTACATCTCAGTACATCACCAGTGTTTATAAAAAAACTAAGTTGCAAAGTCTCAGTGACTAGCTGATTGCATGATATTTGGACACACATCTTCATATCAATGCAAGCTAATTCTCAGCTCAGAGTCCTATTTCAAAAATCTAGTGACCACCTAATTTTGCAATATTAATCCATATGTCTCAATCTCATTTGATCATAGGATTTGGTTCAGAAAGCTAATTCAAAAATATAGGCAACTGAGAAACTAAGTAAGATCATTCCATGTGTCATCATCTAGATACATAAAGGCCACTAAAACATAATATATCTCAAAGACATAGACCCAATGACATAATAAAAAACTTCCTAATGTCACCCTTTACACAGTTAATTTCCATGTGTTATTCACTAATTGATCCATATGTCCATTCCATGATAGTCATCTACCACATGTCATCACCTCACTACTCTATACACTGACACAATCTGAGGACACAATGACAGGTATCAATCAAGTGATATAGTGAAAAGATGCCACATGTCCTATAATGGCATAGTCAGTTGAAGATAGGAAATATAAAGGTCACAATCAAAATATAGTGTCAATCATAAAGGTAATCTAACACATTAAAACTTAAAGGGATGACTAAGAAACCAAATATAGTGACAAAACACCACATGTTAAATAAGCCCATAAAATATTACATCATAAAATCAAATTCAAATTGGAATGGACAAGTGATAGATACCATTAAATTTTCCAATTTTTAACTTGGGAACTACTATCCATATCTAATGAAATCCCTAATTTTAAAAATTAAGCACATATTTCAGTTTAGTCAATAATAGAAGTGGATAATCAAGATCCAGTTCCTTCAATATTCTATTTTGGAACCAAACAAGAGTTTAAGGATGTATAATTAAATCAAGCTACTTTGAACAATGAATTAAAGTGCTATTTAGCCATTTATGTAGAGGTCAAGGCCATTTGACCATAAAAGGATAAAGACTATATGACTCTTGATGAGAAGAAATACATATATGACCTATTTTAAATCAAAGTTATTAGACTTCAAAAAGTGGTGTCCAAGCTTGAGGTATTCCCATACATTGAATTAGTATATAATTTATTTATAGTAGGAACATGTACAAAAGATATTTTTCATAATAATAACAGTACACAACCAATTGCATTTGTGTCTAGCCTATCCTTTGAGAAATTTTGTAGCCTATTAAACCTGGACATCCCTACATCCATAAAATAGTCAATGAATGGTTCAAATATAATAGTGTTAGGGGTACCCTGATAAGATGGGATTATAATCCCAATAATGTTTCTATGAATAATAGGGTCCCAATTTCCTAATTTAGACCTAGTGTCAAAATTGTCATGGCATTGTTAAATGGGCTACACAAATCCCTATCTATAACTAATGTGGATGAGGTTTGGGTCCCACTATTATCTATAATATTTGAAGGTAAGGGAATTTCCCTATTAGGGTAAATCATAAGTTTTAATTTAAAAACCCATAGGGTCATGCATGACTGAGCAGACTATAACTTTTACATGATTTCAAATTTGGTAGACATCATATGTGGGATTGTCAACCCTATCGAGACCCATCCTTTGGAGACAAATTGATCAAAAATGATATGTGATGACTTTGATCACCTCCACATCTACAAGTATAGTGACCATATGTAGAGGATAGTAGCCACTTTATATCCCATGGTTTACAAAGAAATAAATAAACATCCAATGCTAAGACTATCTACATAAATCAAGACACCATTCAAGTCATTATGTGACTATTAGTTCTATCTAGATCATACAACTATCATATTTATGTGTACACTGATAGCCCCTTTCTATCTACCTAGGCATGTGTCTAAAAAATTAATCAAGTAGGATATGTATTAGCTATCTAATAATGTGGATGAGAATTTTAGGAGGGCCATATTGGCAAAGTATCATAAGACACCCCTCAACATTGGGAGGAAATAATTCTATAAATGGGAATAATTGGCCAAGACTTCAAAATACAAAGCTTATTTCAAGTTTTGACTAGTTGAATTGATATTTTGGGACCCAAAAGGGTAATATTACAATAGATAAGTAAGTTTCAAAGATATTTCAATCAAAGCTTTGGACATTTTGAATATGAGCATGACTTGATCTTTTTAAATCTTGAGGATAATTCTAAATTCTACATAAGGATGAAAAGTTCTCAGAAGTCCATAAGGATTGCTAAGATGATATAATATGATCCATACATTATGAGGGAAGATTTAATTAGGATATAGAAATAGGTAAATGCCCTTGAACAAATCGAATAACCTAAAGTAGAAGAGAAAATAAAGGAATACATTAATGAAAAATTGAAATAAATGGTCCTCAATAATGTTCAAAATCCAAAGGATGTAGGGAAATAGTATTTAGACATAGGGATGCCCTTGGTACCAAAAGTCACCTATAAATTTACATTGGTGATTGCCATAACTCCACCACCTTAATATCTAATGGTTAGTTATTCACCTTCTCCTCCTCCATTACACATTACAACTATGCCTCCTATGGTAACTTAAGTGAGAATTTATTATCCTACCATTCTAGAAACCCCTAAGATCACAAAATAAGAACAAAGTCCATGCCATACTCAGGAGAATCACTAGGCATCCCTTACTTCAACATAAAATATGAGTATGTGGAATAATGTCTATTAAAGGAGTATTTATATGAGTTTTTAGAAGGGGGATTTAAAATAAAACTATGAATACGTCCCAAAAAGAGAGTTTATATTTATATTTCCTAAAATATATTTCTATAGGGAATTTTTGGAACTCCAAGTCGTATTCTTCATCATCTTATAATATAGAGTGAGTGCAAACTAAAAAGGAAGACTAAGTCCTTATTGTGGACAAATTTTATAACCAAATACACACAATAATTAACACTCCAATGGTGACATCATCTCCTACATTTTTCCCTCCTATGATCATCCCATAGGGCTCAATATAGGTATCTACCTCTCATATATCATTTGTTACTTTGATTGATCTAGTTGTACCTCAAATTTTTACTACTTCGATAGGTATTTCTATTACTAATGTCTCTATTCTTGTAAGCACTATAATTTTTGATTCCCTAGTCAATACCATTACTACTTCTACCACTAACCCCATGACTTTCACCTATACACCCATTGCATAATTCTTGTAAAGTCTAACATAGGTTGTTATTATACATCTCATTTTTCTTGCACCTCACTTAAAACCCACATTGTCTAGCCCACATATTGAAGATTTAGTGTCTTTGTCAATGTTTTCCATTCACTTTTAATGAATACCTTTCTAAATGATTGGGGTTGTCAATAACATAAGGTGTTCAAACATAGTCACCAATAGTCTCAGTCTATGAGTCTCCCAATTGCACAAAATATGTACTCAAAAATCCTCTATAGACCAAGCTATCCAAAGAGAAGATGGTCATCCCACCTTTCCCTTTACCATCCATATATGTCCTACTTATGATACCTCATTAAACACCTTTATACTCATTCCCCATTTAAAAATTCATTTATCTCATTAAATCATCATGCCTCCACCACAACACCTCACCCCTTACCACTCAGTCTTCCACTCAGACCTCTTCTCAGTGCTTTCTTTTGAATCTCACATGGATACAACAAATCTAAGAAAATCAGTCAACCAAACAATACTTGGTTATCATTAAGGAACCTAAGTTGAATACATAATTTTATTAGACCTTAAATAAATTAAAAAGAGTGAGGAGGAGAATAGTCATGACAAGAGGGAAGCTAATTGAGTTTATAAGAGAAGATCTCTTCTCAATGTTAAAGATGAGAAAAGATAGGAATTGAGAGGAAGATGAGATCTTAGATGATCATATCTCTATGATTGATGCCACTAGAGGATTCTTGAAGAATATGTTTCTTGGATTACAACAAAATAATAAAATATTAGATGCATAGGGTCTAATAAAGGACCAAAAAGACATTGAATAATGTGCAATTTTTTACTAACACCCTTTTATAACATTATATGTTTATTTATGTCAATCAAGGGTAACCACAATGGGGAAATTTTATGATTTTATATGAATCTATAAATATCTTGGATGAAAAATTTCACTTCATTAGTAAGGTAGTAAGACAAATCATATCAACATTTTAATTTACTACAATTCCAAACATCACTTTGGCACACAATTATGTGACAAATAAGAGGGATCAACTAATGGAATTGCATGAACATATGTAGGATTTGGTTGGAAAATTGATGAGACAAGAGTAAAAGGTCATCCAGATACTTATATAAATGCATATTACTAGCATATATACACCACTTGGGAAGGGAATAACCAAGCCATTATTTGATAATCTACTTCAAATTACTAACAACAATTTCAAAGCATAAGTTGCTAGTGCACTCTGTAGAATTAGCTATCAAGTGATCCAATTGATCACTTTTTCCAAGGACAAAGTAACACAATTAGAATAATTGAATTATAACTTCTATGGTGTTACATTGGAAACTGATGGAAAAACTCTAAAATTTTTCAAAGTGTCGATTACCAATTTTGAAACCATAGATTTGGATTTTATAACATGTATGACTAAATACAAGAAGAGAAAGGATCAATATTTGTTGGCCAATAAAGTGTGATATTCATATTAATGAGCTTGAAATTTGGAAATTACATCTTATTCTCCCATATATAATACATTTTATACTCCAACATGTCATGTACCTATTACACTTCCTTTCATTACAACTCCTTTGCAAGCTCAGTCAGGACTAACTATAATGGTAATTATAGTAGCATATTCAAGTAATCAAATCACATGGAAATTAAAATACCATCTACAACAAGTTCCATGTCAACCTACTCTACTTCTAGTACTTCTAGCCAAACATTTATAATTACAATCTAGTCTAGTTCGAGTGCAGTCTCAACTAACAATTCTACTTAGACTCAATAGAGTGATCATTGGAGTCTAATTTTGATAAAATTTATACTTATATATACAAACTATAAATATAAATTCAAAATATTTTATTTATTTATATATGTCTTTTAATCATTGTAAAAAGAGGATAATCTAGCAATTAATGCAAGCAATGAAAGTTATGTAACTATTCTATGATTTTATGTGAATGTGTTATCTCTTCCAATTTTATTTTTTTTATTGGGGAATTTCCATTAAGTTAACAAATCTATAGTAGGTGTGTATTTGTTTTATTTTTAGTGACTATATTGAGAATTATATTAGTCTTAATAAATTATTTGTTTATATATCATAATTATAATTTATTAATGACATTGGATACACATAACAATTTGGTAATAACTACATATTTGATTGATTTTTATTTGATTAGGGTTAAAGCTTTTGAATCCAAAGCTATGAACTAGACAAGTGGGGTTTTTTATTACTGGTCCTAAAACCAAAAGAGGATTTTAAACAATGGTCCCACAACTATACCTGATCATAACAAGCTAGTTTGATGGGTCCCATAACCATACCAAATCACAACAAGAGGGTTTGATGGCTCCCACAACCATATCAGATCATAAGGAGAGGGTATTAAAGATCCCAAAACCTTATCAAAATAAGGGAGGTAACTCCTCAACAAATAGAAAATATAGACCATAGTTGTCACACTTTGAAAAAGCTTCCCTAAAGCTTAAATTATAGAAAAAATACAGCTAGGAACAAATAGTATTTTATTAATCTTATGTTTCCTCAAGACATCCACATAGCCTCCACACAACTAAATCATAAGTAGTTGGCTTTCACACCCACTAAAACAAATAATAGCTAAATCACAACAAATAAATATCCAAATCATCTTTAACAATCTAGCAGTAACTTGATACAAATCATGAATCTTTGGACCATAATAAATCACCTTTATATCCACTTTGGTGAATAAACCTTCAAAAATTTATCTACCATAAATTATTCTTCCTATGATGGTGGTTGGGATAACCATTTCTCAACAGTCCAATCAACCAATAAGTAGTAACCTGGGGTTTTAAGACACACCCCAAAAATAAAAAGAGATAAGGGTGAATTCCTCTAACATCTACCTTTCCTAAAAATACAACACAATAGAATACTCTAATATCCACTATAGGATGGAAGGGATAGATTCATATATCATCCAACCAAACCCCAAGCATTTGAATATAAATCCTCGAACTTCCTCTCTCAAAACCCAAAATGTACTATCCCTGAGGAAGCAAGGAGATTCAAAGAAGAATCCTATAACATCCAGCTTTGAACCCAAAAGATATCTAGTCCAAGTCATGGGATTCACATTATAAACAAAGGAGATATACTCCCTTTGTATCTTAAATTTAAACAACCAATCCCTCAACAGACTAGCAACAATTTGGTACATGGCAGTAAATAGATGAATATAAACAATACAACCAATATTCCTCCATTTCCCAATAGGAGAGGGAAATAATTGAATAGAAATTAAGTTATATGAAACAAGATTTTGTAGGATAAAACTAAGATATAAAGATATCATAAAGGGAATATAAAAATACCCAACTTTCTAATTAGAGAAATTTCCCCTCAGGGTGAAATAGGTACCTAAACTTATGCCAGTATGTACCCATCACACTCTAATCCCTACATATTTAATAATAAAAGGAAATAAAATTTCTAATCTGATTAAATACCACCATTCTATTGCATAGTTTTTTCCAATATATCATCTTATGAAATATGATCTTAAACCTATGGATCTACCACTTAGCATTAGCAAGTCTTTTGCTTTGGTTTTTTCTGCTAGACTACACCCAAAATCCTTAGTTCTTGTTTTTGGGGTATGATAAACTTTCATAATGAATCTATTCCACCCAGATGGCCATTCAAACTTTCAAATAATGGTTTTGGTGATGTAGGTAACCTCATGTCCTCCTAGATCTAGATCATCTTTGTCTCCCAATTCCTCTTGTTGTCCTTCCCACCCATGCCCAATTTGAAATTTCCTCCTCTTTCTCCTCTCTCCCATCCTACTCTACTCCTTGAAACATATTTGATTATGATTTTTTTTGTGATTTTTTCCTTAGAATATTTACTATGTTAAATTATGTTATGTGGTTATAGTTAACCCATAACAAACATTGGCTCATGACACATGCTCAGCTTAGGAATCATCTTGGAAGGGTTTAAAATTCAATTAGATCATAGAGGGTCCCTCTTTTCTTCCCTATATTTCCCTCATTTTATTTATTTTTTATCATATGCAATTTAGTTTAGATTAATCCATCCACCTCAAGTATATTTTATATTGATTGTTATAGACCCATCATATCTAAATGATTTGAGGTAAATACCCACTTTACTCATCGCTATTCCACCACGTGGTTATTTATAAAATTGAGACCCAAAACTCATGCCTTAGAGTGATTTTTCACTGATCCTAAAATATTTTTTACCTTCCCATAAGCATATTTGGTGTGCATAAAACCCACATCAATATCCTTGATTTCCCTCCTTGGAGTATTGGACACAAAGGCATTATTTAGTCATCATGGGGCGATCAGGGTCATCTCAACCCAGCTACACTCCATAATTTTTTGTTGGTATTTCAATGATTGTAATCCTTATTATAATTTCAACCTTTCAAAATCTATTTTTAGATCTTTTGTACACATTTGAAAGTAAAATTAGTGTATATAAATGTAAATCCAATTATCATAAGTATTTATGTGCTAAATTAATTATTTTTTGTGAAAATACATAATCACCCAAAAAATACATTAGTAGGAGGTGGGCATGTCCTTATTTTTCATTCTTATCCTTATGTAATATCAGATTTAGTGTTTGGGCACTTGTAAATATAGCTAGTTTTTCTATTTCTAATCTATGTTAATCAACATAGTCAATAATCAGACAATAATAACTAAGATTTTCTTTCATTTTCATTATCTTACTTTCAATCATTTGTACTTTATTGAATTAAATCATTTTATTTCATTCTAATTGTCAAAATTACATTTTCAACACCATGTTATATTCTTTTTTTAATTATAATTAGGTTTAATTCACCTTTTAAATCTGAATTTGGGTAAAATACACAAGAAAACCTCTTCAAATTTAAGGAATGTATGTAAGGAACCACTATGGAGAGTGTGAAACCAATGTATATCATGATCTGCTAAGCTTTTATGGAATGTATTAAGCAATATTCTATCATTAGCACCATATTTTCCTAAAGAAGAAAAATAATTAATTAAGAAGTAATTAAGGATCTCCATACCCATCAAATAAGGAAAAATTAAGCATCATAAAATCACAAGGAGATGATAATCCAAAATCTTAAATGTTATAGGTTGTTCATGTATAACATTCTTATCTTCCCAAGAGCTAGATGCAATAGACTAAATAGATAAATTTTGTACTTATCTTATGTAACTCACTTATTATATGCATCATAGTAAGAACCTCATAGGTGGGCACAAATAAACTATGAATGGGTTTATTCAAGGGTCTAATATTATTATTGGTTTCAAACATAGGCACACTAGGGGGACTAAAGGTAGAAGGGGGAAGGTGATCAATCATAATAAATAATATAAACATTACCAATCACATAAAATGGATTTACACTAGCTACTTCTTTTTTTTATTAACATTTTTATCAAAGGAAAAAGGATTTTGAAGAACATGTTTCTTAAGAATTTTAATAATATCATCAATATTTTTGGAATTGTTCAAATCATACATAATTTATTTCAACAAAGATATATTATTCACCTTGTATGAATAAAATTTACAAATATAAACCATGAAGTAAGGTAAGAAAAATCAAAATATATGAAACAAGCTAGATCAAACCCTAAGGGGGAAGAAGAGGAAGGAGGCCCTAAAAACATAGAGCTAAAAAAAGCACATAAATAAACATTAGAGGGAACAAAATATTAAAACCTAATATTAAATGATCAAAAATGATGGATTCACAAAAAAAGTTTTACAAAAATGGGGTAACATTATTAAAACACTAAGCCAATTATGTAAAAATATGGCACAAGGTAAATCTAACTAAATATAATAAATAACACTAATTCATATCTACCTAGGACCAAGGAGGATTGAAAGTACCATGAATTGTAAATGATCAATAGAAATGAAAGGATAAGGAATAATATAGATAAATACCTAGTAAAAATTACATGGATCTTGACATGTTATAAAAATGTAGAGAATAAGGTCTTAGAACTATAAAGAATGAACACCAAAAATCAAACTATGTCATGTTATAGATACCACTTTCATACAACTACGAAAAACATCAAATTGATTTCATATCTTTCCAAAAGTGATAATTTATGCCAAAATTGGAAGCCTAATATGAAAATGGATTTATTGATCCTCCAAATCTAAAACTTCCTCTAACCCTTTATCAAAACCAATTGTGTAGAAGCCTCTCTCAAATTTGTGAATAAGTGTGTAAATGTCAAAAACTTTTATCCTTTTGAAGTAACCCTAATTTTACCTCAATCACCTAGAAACCAAAATAAATACAAATTAAATGTGTATTAAATTTCCCTAGGTGCAATGAGGTTTAAAACTACATATATTTCATGCTTAGAATCAAGACTTAATGTAGTTATAGTGTACATGAGCGTCCAAATCCAAATGAGAGAAAACTCAATCTTCTCTCTCTATAATAATCAGATACAACTAGTATGATATTTTTCTTAGCCTTTATTTTGGTAAAATTATATAGAAATGAAAACCTTATAAACACTTAAAATATATGAATAATTATAATTTAATATGCCTTAGACATTCATAATGTGATTTCTTATTGTTACTTGTTATTGAAATTCCTTAGGATGCCTTGTATATGTATACTTATCAGATTTATATTAATGACATATTCACATGCAAGTTGACACAAGAAAATACAGAAAGGAACACAAAGCATACCCATATAAAAAAAAATTAATAAGGTCCAAATTTCCCTCATAAGGAAACTAACCACTTTTATATTATGCTAGAATTGGTCAGACCACTTTTAGACCCAATACAAAAAATAGTCAAAAGATATAAAATAATAGAGTATGAGAGATAAATTGGATAAACAAGCACATAATAGAGATAAAACATAAAAAATAGAGAATAATATGGGAACACAAAGGAAAGGAGAATAAAAAACACAAGCAAAATTTCCCATAAGTACCTAATTTAAGCCAATGATCCATATGCAGAAAATCATAATAAAAAAAATATAATAATAAGCCTTATACCAAAATTAGGTGTCAACATAAGGTTTAAGTAAATATTAACAAAGTGTTAAATAAATTATCATTATAACTACTTATAAATTTAAAACAAGCCTTGGATATAGTGAGGTTTGTTGACTAAATGATGTACCCTTTCAAATGAATCATGGGTATATTATTGTTAATAATAATGTAATTTCTATAAAGATCAAATATTTTCATATGTGTTTTTAAAAAATTAATAAGAATCACATGTAAGAGGTAAATATTGTCAAAAGCTTGTGGCTTATACACCCTAGATTGATTGAAGAGACAAATTCACCTAAAATTGTGTCTATTGATGCTTTCTCTAATGGTGAATCCCTTCTAGAATATTTTTGATCATATGTGGAATCACCTTCTTACTATCATAATAATAAATTTAATTTTAATTTTATCAATCATAGATATTTTAATAAGTATGAGCCCACACTTATAGATGAAAACATTCCATTAGATGATCTCGATTATTTATCTTTTAGTCCATATTTTAAGGATTGATCTACTTTTTTAAATGAAGAAAAAACTGAATTTAAGTATGGTATTAAATAATACCATAAGATTTCATTTTTGAGTGCATTGATAACTCTTAAATAAAAATACATAACATATGGAAATATTACATGATTTTAGTAATCAATTTTCTTGGTCTTATATCGATATGACTGTTATCGATCCACCCATCCTTTTTTCATAAATTAGTTGTTGATCCTAATGCTAAACCATTTTAAAAAAATTATTGAAAGATGAATCTTAAATTTTTTTAATTAGTTAAAGATGAAATCCAAAATTTTACTAGATGTTGGTTTCATACGGCCTATTGATCATCCATATTATATTTATAACATTATCCTGGTTGTTAAACCAAATGGGGACATTAGGATTTATAAAGAATGTATAGACTTAAAACAAAACATGTCCTAAGGATGATTTCTTATAGCCCAATATTGATATTCTAGTTGATTGTATCGTTGGGTATGATATGGTTTACTCAATGGATGTATTTTATGGTTATAATCAAATCAATATTTATCCTATTATTCAACATAAAATTGCATTACAACTCTTCGGGGTATATTTTTATATAGTGGCATGACATTCGGTCTTTAAAATGTTGGTGTAACTTACCAAAGAGATATAACACATATATTACATGATTACATGCCTAATATTTTAGAATATTATGTTGATGATATCTTAGGAGAATCCAAGAAGCATGAAAATAATCCTAGAGATTTGAGGAAAATATTTTAATGATTAAGAAATCACAATGTGAAATTGAATCCTAAGAAATGTGTCTTAAGTGCTACTTCAAGAAATTTATTGTACTTTATTATTCTTAGAGTGTTATTGAAGTTGATCCCAAGAAAATTAAAACTATTATTAAAATGGCTCCTATTAAGGGATTTAATCAAATAATAAATTTATAAGGAAATATCAAGCAAATAGATAGTTTATTGCTCAATTTACCAATAAAACCCAACCATTACCATTATTTCTACCTAAAGGCACTAAGTTTGAATGAGATGAACACCATCAAAAGTATTTTTATGAAATTAAAAAATATTTAACTAATCCCCTATTTATGGTGCCACTTATTGATGATCAACCTTTATTACTATATGTATCTACCACCTAGCATGTCTTGGAAAACTTTCTTCCACAAAATGATGGTGAACATAGATGACATGTTATTTATTACATCAGTGATACATTACTTTATTATGAAAATAATTATGACTCAATGGAAAATTTATACTTGGATATTATTTTTTGTCACATAAAAACTTATACATTACATGCCTAATATTGAGACTCATGCCATTACTAAGATTGATAATGTTACTCGTAGAGTTTCATCTTTAATTTGTATCATATAAATGGGTAAAAGGGTAGGTCATCACTGACCAATTAGATGTGGATCCCTTATTATACCAATGTGAATAAAACTTATAACATGTATTTTTATGGGGCCAAATGGGCTTTAGGTGCCAAGGTTGACACTATATTAGTAACTCCTCATGGTCAAACTATGCCATTAGCATATTGATTATGATCTTCATGTACAAATAACATAAAAAAGTATGAGACTCTTATTCTAGGAATTTAGGTTGCATGTTACTTAAATATTAAAGTATGTGGTGATTTTTAACTTTTCATCAATCAATTTACAGGTGCCTTTCAAAAAAATGAGAAAACTTAATTCCATAACATGGTTTATTGGTTAGTTTTATGACCCACTTTATGAGTTTGAGATTGGTAAAATTACTAGAATAAATAATTGTCATGTTATGTTATGGCTAGTGCCACTTCCCTTTTCCTATTGATGTTACATATGATCATGCTATATTGATTAGTAAAATATTACAATAATTGACAGTCACATTTCTATATTTATATAAGTTGGATGTATTTTATGTCATATGCGATATAAAAAACTAAGAATGATATGCAAATATATACAAATTTTTATCAAATGAAATTGTTCCTCATAACTTTTCAAGAAATGATAAAATAAAATTGTGATGTGATGTTAATAATATGTTAAGAATTATTTGAGATGATATTAAAAAATATCATTTCATGGGAATTTACTTAGATGCATTGGGCTTGAAGAAGTTAAGATAACACTACAAGAATTTCATGCCAGTTTCTATAGAATAACTTTTAGTGGGAAAATCATGTCATATAAATTATTAATAATGGATTATTACTAGCCTATAATGGAGTAGGAATACCATAAATATGCAAAGTTATGTGAGTAATGTCAAAGACAACAATTTAATGCATGTATCATCTCAAAAATTGTAAACTATTATTTATCCTTAGATATTTTCTATTTAGGGATTTGATCTAGTTTTAAAAATCAACCCTCCATCATCTAAAGGTCACAAAATTATTATTATAGCTATAAGATATTTAACTAAATGTGTTTAAGCTATTCCTTTAGAATGTACCATGGATGAATATAAATGTAGGTTTATAATAACTCATATCATTTCTTGGTATGTCCTTCCATAATCTATTATTACTTATAATGGTTTATCTTTCAATAATTCTATGGTAAAGAAGTTTTGTTCTAAATATAAAGTATTACAAAAAAAAATCAATTCCTTATTACCCTTAAGGGAATATCAAGCCAAGGATACAAATAAAAAAATTATAAATATTTTGAGTAAATAAATTTATAAACATGGTGAAGATTAGAATAATCAAATGATAAATATTTTATGGGCATATCTAACTAGGGTTATGATAACTATAGGCCTTCTCCATGTTCTTTTTTTTATGGTGTAGAATAAAAATTTTCCTTGGAGCTTGAGATTCCTTTTATTTGTGTGTTACTTAAATATATTTTGGATGATAATTTTGGATGAAGCACATATTCATGCTATTGATCACTTGAGAGTTTATAAAAATCACCTTTAAAATGTTTATAACAAAAATATTCGATCAAGATAATTCAATGTAGGTAATTTGGTATTAAAATAAAATTAAAAAATACAATGTGGATAAATAAAATAAATGTACATTAAAACTTAATTATCTAGGTCCATTCATTATTTTGGAAAAACTTGGTTCAAGGGACTATTACCGAATTAGATTAGAGAGTAAGGATTTTAATAATCTAATGAATATTATGTACTTATGTCAATTTTAAACGAGTCCTTTTTCTTATTTTATGTGAGTCTTTATATTTTTTTCTTGGTTATTTTTCTTGTTTTTCATGATTGTTTTAATGTCTTCCATGTGTTCTTTCATTATTTTTTTTTTTAACTTACACATAATTTTTGCTTGTGTTATTCTTGGTTATCTTGTCTATTCATGTCAGAACATGTCTTAGAGTCTTTTAATTTTATGGAGATTCATATATTATATCTTTCCCACATTGGGGGGAACTCCTTATTTCTCTTGTATCAATTACTAATATAGGAGCATATTATTACTATGCATCATCTCTTATACTTTTATATTTTGGCATTAGGCACTCATGTATCTATAGTTCTACATTTCTTATATTAATGAAATATCTCATTATCTGTATTTCACATAACTTATACACATTAGGATATACTATTATCGATATTTAATTATTATATATTGTTCATATTAGATAATATTGTTACATTTTGGCATATCATGTGTTTATAATTTATTGCTACATCAAGTCATATCGCTTGCCCTCAATTTTCATTCATTTGCTTATATTGCCTACTTTAGCATATTAGTATTGGATTATTAATGATATTTGATCATGACATATACCTATGATTATGTACATGTGTTATAAATGTGCTTTCATAAATGTTAAATATTTTGAATTTATATATGTTACACACAGTGCATGCAATACTTATATTTTGAGATGAGTGATATGAAAGAACATTCCTCACCTCAAATGGGTTCATATAATTAGATTCTTATAGTGTTTAGTTACATGATTTAAAGAGGTTAAAAATTTCATTAGGTTATAAATATATGTTAAGAGGTTCTATATCTTTGCTTCTTTAACTGGGATGAATATTTTGTCACTTCATAGAGTAATTTGGATCCATGTTTTAGATATTTCATCACATGGTAGGGTTATATTATATCGATGAAAAGTTTATATTTTTTAGAGACAAATTCATGTTTCAAATAAAATTAGTTGTGATCATTCTTACTATTTATTTCTCAAAATTTCAATTATTTCACTAGTTACAATATTACTGATTTATCTATAAATTGATCTACTTGCATATATTCAAATTTATTTGTTGGTACACTCAAGATGTTGACATGGGAACAATGATTATCATTTTATATCCTAAGTTGAAATCAAGGGATTCAAGCAAATAGTGAGGAGATAATATTTTTTGTTTTATAGGTATAAGGTAATCTATCTCCTCCTTTTGAATTTTAGATTACTTTCACATCTAGAAATAACTTTGAGAATAAATTATAGGAAGAGAGGTGAATACAAAAAAAATAATATCCACCATTTTTTTATTAAATTTAATGTATATCCACATACACACTTTAAAATGGGGCATTATGTAGACATATTATTTTGATACAAGCCATTTAATTATAATGTTATTATCTTGTTTTCATACATATGGATAATTGTTTCAAATTGGGTTCTTATTGGCACATTTTCATTTATGTTGGGTCTCATATAGCCTTACCTTATCACTATTTATTCTTGAAATTTTTTTGATATGTCATTTGTCTTCCTCAATAGCTTCCTAAATATTATTACACTTCACTAGGTTTTTATTTTTAGGGTTTTATCATCCTGATTGTTATCAGAACATCCCAAAAATGGTCTGAGCATTGTCAAAATATTTTATAATGATCATCTTAGTTGTGGTTAATTTTTCCCTTCTCACCCATGTTTACCATATTTTATTGTGCCTAATTCTTGAAATTCCTACTTCCCTATGGTTGGCTTGCATGTTAACAACGTCCTAATTTAAATTCAAGAAATCTATATATAAAAAAAACATACATTTACATCAAATCAATAATATATGTTGATCAAAACTTATTAACATTACAAGTAAGACACCTACATATTACATCTACTAATTTCCTCTTTGTTGCATACTTGTACCAAGAAATATGATAGTGAAAGAACATATATAACTACCCCAATTACATCTCACATCTCATATCATAGGGATAAGTGATCTAAAAATGGTAGTTTATGCACAAGCTCACTAAAACCCCACTTTTCAGATAATATAATGACTCTCTCAATTTCCCATAAACTAAGTTGATAATGGAGTTCACCCAAAATTAAGATACATTTTTGGGTCTGATTAAATGCTGAACCAATCAATTAAAATTACTCAAAAATACCATTTCTTACATCAAATTATCCAAATAAGGGAATCTTAATCTGAAAACAAGTGTTTGGTGTCTTTTAAAAATTTTGGATCTAACTCTAGATCTAGTTCTAGCTCTTCTATACTATTTTTTTATTGTCTCTCCAAAATGAGGGGCCACACAAGTTCATTGTAATGTCTCCTAAAGGTTTTTAAAATGACTCTTGGCCTATAATTTTTACTCTAACAAGATAGACATACAAAATTTATTTATCTCCCAATAAGGGGTTAAAATTTCCATGTGATGTCTCTAATTGGTCTATGATGGGCTCTTGGCCTTCAATGTGCTCATATTATAATATCAAACATAAAAACTTTGCTTTCTCCTCTTGCTCTCATTTACAAGGACTTAAAGCTTACAATATTTCTTATGTGTTGTTAATTATAATATTGAGCCTTTTATAGTGTTTCCAAGGCCCGTGATTCATGGGTTAAAGCCTTATCCCTTTTGCATATGGTTAGGGATTTAAATACCCTTTTAGAATGCCTTGTATCCTTTATTTTTAATAAGAAATCCCAAAATTAAGGGATAAATACAAATTATTGAATTTGGTTTGCCAAATATTGTGTAGCTTATTGTTGGACCTTAAAAATAGGCTAAGTGGGGTGAGGGGGTTGATCCCCAATGCAAATCCCACACATTATCTCATGAGGAGGCTTTTTTGCACTTTTAGATAATGTTTTATCCCACTTTGGTGGGGATAACAGTCAAAAGATATTTAATAGATAAACTTCATCTCTTGTAACATGGCCATGAAACCATATATTACATGTAACTTGACTTTGAACTCTAGAACTTGGTGGAGCTTTGTAAATGCCACATTTAAGGCTATTATTGGTGCACATGTTAGGTTGTATAGATCCAAACAACTGATGATGTCAGTATTGTATTATTTTTTTCCTTGTTTGTTTCCACCTTTAATAGACCATAAATTTTTCATACAATGTTTTTTTGACCCCATTAAAATTAATTTGGAAATATCTCGATGAACTCTTTGATGTGCAAATAGTTTTGGAAATATTTGAGACCATCTAATTTGGTCACTAGTGGAGATCCTTCCAGATCTATAAGGTATTAGATTATGATATACATGTATATTATTTTTGACATGCATGAGTATTAATTTCCAACTTTTCAAAATTTATGGGGCTAATTAAATTAGGACCCTTAAAATAAAACCCACTTTTTTTGTCTTCTAAAGGTCTTATTGGCACATATTAGTGTCTGATAAAAGGATAAATAATTCAAAAAACCTAAAATGTTTAATTGAAAATATAGACCTCGAGTTTTTGATAGGATATTATTTGTGAAGAGTTCACAAAGTTTCAAACTAACAAACATGCACAACCATTGTCAAAATAGAGCTTGATCATATTTTTATATCTTATTCTATAGTGTCTCAGGCCTTGGTTTTGATTATTTACATTTAATTTCAGGATACAAATGAGTCTAAAATTAGGTACATGCTTATAAACTGCCTTGTACATTATCAATAACTCTAGGTATATTCATTTATATCCCCTTTTTGCACATATTTAATTACTTTGTTTAGATTAGATTTTATTATGTGCCATTTTTTGATGAATTAATATAATTTTACTTAGTTTAATATCCCTTTTTCACCTTTTCATCAAAACATTGACATGGTATTGCACAACCCTAAATAAATGCAAAATTATGATGAGAGAAAATATATATCTCTAAGCATAAATAAATTAGGGATAAGAAGATATAAAATGAGTAAACACACTTTAACTAATTAAAATGTTAGGAACATGCAAAGGCTAACTCTAATATGAGGGCACAACACATCAAGGGTATAGGAAACCCTTTAAAAATTAGATATATGATAATGAAAGAATAATCTAACCCTAAAGGGGTGAAAAAAGGCACAATTTCACCAAAATGTGATATGGTAAAGTAGTTTTACATCAATAATGCTCAAGAAAAATACCTACTTTAAATAAATACATATTCTATAATAACTAAAATGTGCAAAACTAGGGTTTTAAGTACGTTACTAAATTACAAAGAATTTTTAGACTATGTGAGGCTCAATTTATTTATAAAAAAATTATAAGAACCAAGGTGGAGATAACCTATAAAATTATAAGCAAATTGATAACTTAAAAACTTTTCCTATTAATGGAGAGAAGGTAGGAATGAGGGAAGCTTGAACTCTACTGGGTTCTTATGTTTTTGTTAGGTCATCTTGTATTTTCAATCCCATACCATCATATCATGTATGCAAGATTTTATAAGATTTATTTGAATTATAGTTGGCATTAACCATTCATTTGGTTGAATTTATGCATTATTTATGCTCTAAACCATCCAAACCTATTTATTTTTATAGTTGATGGGGAGCATGACACCAAAGTAAGCTTGAAAGTTTTTCCCAAAGATATATGATCAGGTAATGATCATGTTAGTCTCCCTCATCCTATAGATGTGCTCTTAGTTGTTTATGTTGTTGAATATTTTTTTAACTAGTATGAAAATCATAATTTTATATCCTACTATGTCAATATTTTTCCTTCTAAGAATACTTTCTAAGCTTGGGTTATACATACTTAGGAATCTTGGGTATTCAGTTAGGATGGATATATAATACCTTAAAAAAACATTTTTTTATTTTCCTTAAGGATAAAAAACATGTGTGAGCTCTAATTTATAATTTTAATTGTTGGTTCATGCATAATATCTTAATGATTTTGTTGTAATAGGCTTAAAATTTTAAGGTTACTGAATAGGACTCACTAAAATTTCTTTTGTGGATTGAGTTTTGGAGGATTTCAATCCATTGTGTGGATTTATTGACAAATATTATATACTATAAGACTTATGATATGTCATTATCTTGAATGATGTTACTCAACTCAACTCTAAAAGTGAATTTGTGTTGAGTTTGACCTCATAAAATACTTGAAAGAGTCTCTATAAATTTAAGTAGGGGTAAAGTGTTTCTCTCAAAAAGTGACATATATAAAATTTTCAAACACTTACTTTCACTATCAAGCCCCCAACCATAAAATGCATGTTTTTTTACTCATGGTTTATTTATACTCTAATCCAAAACAAAAATTTGGAAATGAATGAAAAGGATGAGGTTTGGATTACTATCGGTAGAAAGAAAACAACTATAGATTTTTTTTTAAATGTCATTTTTAATATTAATCTATAATAAAATATTAAAAAATTTGAGTCTAGTACCCCTATTCCTAACCCTAAGATGCAAATTCAAGCTTCTATAGTTATTTCAACTCAAATTATTACATTGATTGTTAGAACATCCTCAAAAAATAATCCACCCTCTAGGCACTCTTACAACCTATCTTGTGTTAGTAATGATACACCAAGGGGACAAAATATATCCAAGTGCCACTCCATTTTTTAGGATACCATATTTTTCTAAACCAAAAAACTCTTTTTAATAACAAATTTTATAATTATATATCCCTAAAACTAGTTTTGAATATAGTCAAGGCAAATTACATATGGATGATTATACATTATGAGTATTCTCTAATTGAATATTTATGAAAGTCTTCTAAAAAATTATCTATGTAATTTAATTGTAAGTAACTTGGTGCTTTTTATATTTTCTATCTACAACAAGTTAAAGTTTATGGATTTATATTGAATACTTCTTTAAAATTTTATGGATTTCTTTTGTATACTTATTTAAAGTGTATATGATTAGACCCTGTGCAATATTCCACTTATTATGAGGATGGGTATGGCATGGTTATCATTTTAATCTCCCCTAATATCACACCATTTGTTATATCCTTGAGGTAATATATAATGCATCATGTTATGTGGGTTGCAAAGGACATTGATGGTCAATTTTGGGGCCTTTTTAATTTCTACTTACCAAATGATGGCCAAAAAGAGAAAATTTATGGCATTGGTTAGTAGATAATTTACCTCTTTATAATTGACTTAAATTCAAATACTTAAATATGGTTGGACCCACATATAAAAATAAGGCACTTTTTTAATGTGGTGATGCATTGCAGAGCATCAAACTTAATTTTAATTTAAAAATAGTTGGGGGTTGTTCGACCCACTCTTTTAATGGTTGTCTAATATCCCAAATTTTTGGTTTACATGGTTTAATTTATGTGAAATACCTAACCACATTCTCAAAAGGAAATACTATGTTATGCTCTCTAAAAAATTATGTTCACATCTCACAAAACCAATGATAAAGCTATCACTGTCCACCTAGATATTATCCTATCTAACCAAAATCCCATACTGTTTAGTTAAATTTAGGAGGTGGCCCTACAAAAAAATTGTCATGCTCAATTATTTTTTAACACATCTCTTTTTTCTCATAATGGTACCATTTGACTCATTTCCCAAGTTTAGAACTTTTGCCATGCCTACCTTATGCTACCAACTAGATTGAGTGGTGAAATAATGAAGTCACCCTCACTACAAACTTTCTCATACATTATGGTAGGTAAGTGGATTTTTTTTCAAATTGGGTTAATAATACCTTGGCCAAATAATTCCAAATGGTCATGATGAATATCAATCAAATCTTATTTTATATTAAATTATAGGAAGTGACTACTCATTAAAAACACAATTTTGGGTTGCCACACTTCCAACCATGTTCAAATCCCTACCCATTTACATTAGCTAGATGTGGGAGATCTGCCTGTGAAATATTATTTTAAATATTTAAATTCTAAGTAAGATAGAGAGTAGATAAATCCATCGAATTTAATCATGACTACTTCACACAAGTTCTTAAATTTGTTCAACCATTCTTGAGTATTATGAATTAGTGTTTTAGGCCTAAGACGACTATCTAGAACATGCTCCAGCTTTTCAAGAATGTATTGATTTTGTTCCTCATAAGAGTAGCCCACCTATTCAATGTCTCTATGATGCACTAATTTCTATTGATGAGATCTATGTGGTAGTGCATACCATGTCCATTAATTAATCATTAAGAGTTTATGGGTTCCCTTGTGAGTTCCACGAATCCACATGATATTTTTATGGACCAAATTTGATTCAAGTTTATGGTGCAACTATCCATATAATTTTTTTTTGTAAAGTGACCAATCAATGAAATATTAAATTTATATTTAAAGTGGGATATTCTGAGATCATGACCAATTAAAGACCCATTACCTTATCAAATGTCTCATACAAAATTCTTACTAAATTTATAGTGCTCTGCCTATGAACAACCTTTATATAATTATCAAATTTGAATAAAAAATAATTATTAAAATTAGTTACATCCTTGAAAACATCATTGTTGTGTGGGAAGGAATGGAATGGTCTCATGCATCACAACATTGGACATTTTTTTCTTAAATTGGATTTTGAAAAAGTTTATGATCATATCAAATGGCCTTTCATTATTGTTATGTTAAAATATTTAGTGTTTGGAGATTTTTTTTCTCTCTATTATATAAACACTCTTACCTAATGAAATAACTTGTTTAAAAATTAATGGTCATATCTATAATAGATTTGGTATTTTCCTCTCTATCGTAAAAGGTTTCTCTTTATTTCATATGTTATATGGTTTGGGTACAAAAAAATGGTTATCTTTTGGCCTATGGAGTCGAGCAAGGTCTAACCAAGGAATCATGCTTCCAAATAAAAAGAGTCAACCTATTAATGACTCATTTCTCACTCTCACTGATACTAAAACTTCATTCTAAGAAGCTCTGAGATGCATTGATACATTTTTAAAACCATCTAGTTAGAGTATATTATGGTCTAAAACCCAATGTTGCCATTAGAGTAGGAAGCAAATGCCAAATTGGTTTAATAATTTTCAATGGAAATGGATAAAAAGGGGAAATGTTCAAATTCTTGGGTGTACATTTTTCTTTTGAAATCTCTCCTTTATAACTTTTCCATTATTTTATGTAGAGTGTATAAAATAAAATTTCTTTATAAATTACCAAGCCCTTGTCCTTAGTAGGTAAATTCCACATTTTCACAAATATTCTTATGGCCACACATATGTATTATTATTATTTATGTAAACCTTATAAAGTGTCTAATGATAAACTTACAAAAAAAAAAGATAAAATTAGATTAGGTGTAAATAACCTAAGAATAATAATATAAAATAGGTGCAAAAGGAACATTAGTGATATGATAGTTCAAGATAACAACTAATCTACCTTATATTCTCTAATAAGAAAAAAAATCAAGAATAAGGCATGAACAAGTAAAGCTCTAAAAATTTAGAGCAAAAAATTGAAATATGACACACATGGGTAGAATCTTAGGATTATTAAACTAGATCTAAGATGTGTAGGCCTATGTTTAAATCTGTGTGAAATCTAGAGTTTTGATTCTATAGGGGTAGATTTGATGCCTAAATTATGGAACTAAATGTGTTTAGGGCATATTCAACTAGTAAATGTGTGTTGACTATGTTTCCATTGAATATGATCTGGGTATTGAATCTATTTTTGGGCACATAATTAATATTATTATCACTTTTTTATTCTAGTATTTTTCTTTCAAGTACACAGAGTGATGTAGTATAGTCATGTGCATTTACCTTCTAAAGTTTAAGATCAAAAGTATATGATTTATCTTTCTTTATCTTCTTCACCTAATTCTCCATAAATACTTGTTAGAGGATAAATAATAATGTTAGTTGGGTTAGGTAACCATCAAGGAGTTACAACTACATATCTTGCACATTTAAAATTTGAATCTACATAGTTCTAGTGTAGTATGAATTGATATTTTGAGTAAGAACTTATGTATTCTCTTCCTAGGTGGAGATGTAACTACATGCACAATTTACTTATCCTTATTTTGGTACAAAATGTAGTTAAACCTTGATGTGATCCCTCAATAGAATAAATAAATATTTGTAGAGTGTGCCTAGATTTGAACTGATAAATAATTCATCTTGATGCTTGTTATTAAAATGCCTCTATGAGGTATTCTATATATCCTTCTAAAATTATAATTAAACATCTATTGGAAAATAATTCAAACTAAGGATAAATAAATAACCTAGTGAAATAGTCCCACATAAGTAAATGAAAAGAGAATGGTAGCTAAGGGTAAAAAAAACAATAATGATAGATTCAGTAGTTTGTAGATTGACTAACCATTGAATACACCTTAGAGGCAAAACAAAAAAAAATAAAGGAAGAAGAGAAATGAGAGAGAAGGATAAAGGAGGGGATCCCTAGAGATATAAAACATAAAACAAATAGAAAAAAAAATAGAGTAATATGGGGGCAGAGAGAGAGAAAAAGAAAATAAGGAAAACATAATGTAAAAACACCAATAAGTACCTAAATCAAACTCATGAACCATATGAAAAAAACAATACTAAAATTATTTTAATAATATATTTTTTACAAAAATCAAGTGTCTACATAATGCCTCTACTTTCATTTATGTATATGAATGGATGCATGCATGTGTCAAAGGAAAATCATATATAATTAAAGCGCATACCTTCACTTACCTAAGGAAGGATGAAATGTTTACATGTGTTTATCCACACTTTGATTATTTTTAAAACTTTGGTATACATGTGAGTAATGGACATATACTCACAAGTAATCAATTACACCAAAATAATGTAATTTATATTAACTTTGAAAAATACAAATTAAAAAATGAGCACGAGAATGACTACACATGTGGTTCTCAAACCATATTACTACCATTTGAAAAAAAACTCTTCTAATTATTTAGATTATAAGATTATAGACAAATTATATACTTAAATATCACTTCTCATGGAGTTATGATACCCAATACACTTCTTGATTAGGGAATCAAATGATTGGATCATTTCTAGTGCTCTCAGTTCGCTCAAGTTTGTTGAAATTCACCCAATCATGTTTTCTCAATTCTTTTGCTCAAATTTTTTCACTAATATTTTACTCAATTAAGTTTTCATTTTGAAAGTTATGAGAAAAATATTTGGATACATGCCCCTATTAGAATAATTAATTTATCCTAACATATATGTAATAAATGTCACGTGGTGTAGTTACACCTTTGTTTAACATATAGCATAGGTTAGTTAAGTGTGATATTTCCTATGTGTGATTAGTTACATTGTGAGACTTAATCCCCTAAAAATTATGATATTTAATCTCACTTGATATATAAATAAGCACCTCTCTTTGTGCTCTAGTTAATGCAATTCCTTTCCATATTTCATTTAATATTAGATCATGTTATCTTGAGGAGATTTCAAAGTGGTGGAGATAAAGTAGAGATCAAGAGATAAGTTCATGTTAGTCTTGATAGTAGCATGCTGCTCTAATTTTTGCCATCCCATGGTAAAAATCTAATAGATTATTGAAGGAAAAAGTTGTCATGCAGGTCTAACAATCTTAAATCCTAGCACAACATATCAAATCTAATTCTTTTTAGGGTCATTTTTTGGTTTTTTAATTTTCTAGAAAAATATAGAATTTATGGAATAAATCTTATATTTTTTTTATGAATTATACTCATAAAAATAAGAATTTTTGGAGCTTCTAGTGATTTTCTACATTTTTTAAGTTTCTATTTTGCTAGATAAGGAAGGAACATTATAAAATGGAAGTTTTTTTGATATTTTTTACATAAGCATGGATCAAATATTATATTATTAGATTAATATCATTGAGACCTTTCTAAAAAGTATTTGTTTTTTGAAAATGGAGCATTGAGGCACCCATGGTGAAATTTTGAAGGTAGATGGAAATTTGGAAGTCTTCATTTGGTGCACCACCTAGATCTGCCACATCGAGTAGTAGCACCACCATCACACCACCAATATTTTTCAACCTTTGTTCATGCCATATGACCACATTATAGGCTTTTTTAACCCATAAGGGCTTGTCCTTCACCACTATGAGCCATCTTTGAAGATCTTTTCTTCCAAGGTTCATAACTTTAGATCCGTCAAACCTTGGCTATTTTTTTGATATATATGAATTGGTAAGGATATTTTTTATATTTTGATCACCCATTTTTCTAGAATTTTTAGTTTTTTACTAGTTTAGCTTACCAATTCATGTATTTTGGACCTTTAAGAGGCCATAACTTTGAAACAATATTGCACATATTGGTTTTAATCCTAGGTGTTTAGCTTAGGTGTCTAGCATTTTGTATTATTAAATAAGATTTCCACTACCATAGTAATATTAAGATTCGTTGGGAATGTGAAATGAATGGTCATTTTTTATTCTATTTATTGTAATGTTTTCTCTCTTTTTCATTGAATCATGAAATATAAATTTCATTATCATTCCATATGAAATTCAGCCTATCATTGGTATCAGAGCTTGGTAAAAATATTTTGTTTTTCATTCTCCTTCAATTTATATGATCTACATATTATTTTAAATTTTATTATCTTCTACTTTCAATCTATATGATCTGCATATTATTTGTAATTTTATTGTCTTCCATGGTTTGTCATTGTTATGGTCTATAATTTTATTACTTTGGTGTGCCTCCACGTTGGACCATGGCATATCATTATCTTCTATAGTCTATAATATTATCATGATCTATCATTGTCTGTGTAGAATAAAAAAAATTTTGACCTGGTGCACACATTTTTTTAATATTAGATCAGTAGTTTTTTTAATCTCTGGTAGAGTGAATAGACTACTGATCGACATCTAACTGGCATTTATCTCTAGTATTTATATCTATTATGGTTGCTTTTATTTAAGCCTAAGCATTTCTCTCAACTATTTTTTAGATACTCACTATTGTAATCTACATGCAATGCATTTAACAGTTTGGCATTTGGTGCATTGCATGGCATTTAGAGCATTGTGTGGTGTTTGGTACATTTCTTGGTATATTGGCATGAGACATTATAGTTGTGGAAATATTTTCCAAAGGCATACGTATTTTATTTTTGAGATCCATAGCATATGCCACATACCAAATCCTCTATATTTTCCAAAAAGTTGCATATAAGTTT
Source organism: Torreya grandis (assembly GCA_037957365.1). Lineage (NCBI taxonomy): Eukaryota > Viridiplantae > Streptophyta > Pinopsida > Cupressales > Taxaceae > Torreya > Torreya grandis. The sequence continues at coordinate 1,897,097 of JARHVA010000143.1, read as the reverse complement.
TAAGGCCATGTGGAGGAGAATAGATAGAGGTTGGGTTCTAGAAGTCTTTATTTGCTTGAATCTATCTATACACATTATTTTTTTCCAATATTGAAAATCAATTCAAATAAAAGGAGAGGTATATTTTTATGATTTTTAATTTAAAAAGAAAATTCTATTTTTAAAAGCCTTTTTTCAAATTTAAAAAATAAAAATAAATTTGAAAATGTTTAAAACTTTGAGAATTTTTTTAAAAATTTCCTTGAGACAAGCTACTCTATGCAAAATTGGAAAAAAATAACCATTTTCATAGTTTAAGGAGAAATAATGAGAGCTACTCTTTTACCCATTTGTGTATCTCAAAAAATGTAAATTTGGAAATCAAGAAAAATGGAGTATATTAATGTATGAGGTTTTATTTTTAAGTCAGTGTTAATGAAAAATCAATTCCTTTTTAGTAAATTTGTATATATATATATATAAGGGGAACATTTTGTAGTGATAAGGAACCAATTGGGATCAAACAAAAACTCAAAACCATGCATTCCATCAAATCCATTATTAGCACTACCTTGACTAGCAAGGATAGTTGGCTAGAATGGTCTTGGTAAGTAGAGAACACACTCATCTTCAATGATCTATGATTTGATATTTATGATGGGGCAAAAGAACCAGTTGAACCAATAGGGAATGCAAAGGACACCCAAACATGGAAATAGAAAAGTAGAATGCATTGGCATTGATGAGGGCATCAGTGGATGGAAATGTGCTTCATCATATACATGGGTGAATTATAGCATGAGAAACATATCATAAACTGAAGGACCTATATGACTCCAATTTAGGGTTGGAATTCATTCAGTTGTATTTGAATTTGTTCAACCTAGATTTGAAAGATGGGGATGTGATGAGATTGGATTCATAGATATGAGCTATTAAACATGATGTTGAAATAACAGGTGTCAAAACCAACATATACATGACTACATTTATAAAATCCCTTATTCTAAACTATTCAACCTATTTAGAGTCTCTACAAGAAAGTAATCAGTTGAAGACTCTCACATTTGACTGGTTGGTTGAAAAGATGGTAGAAAGAGAAAAGGCCTTTGCAAGGAAAATTGAAACCACAACAGGTGAAAGTGTGTGTTATGTCAAAACAAATTCTTTCAAACCATAAAACAAGGCCACATCCTCTAAAAATGAAGTAAATGATAATTAAAAGAACAATTAGAAGGGAAAAGGTGAAAAAAATAAAAATCATGGTGGTCAAAATAAAAAATAGAATGATAAATAGAACCTCTATTACAAACAATGTGACATAAAAGGTAGCCATGAGACTCATGAATGTAGGAATCCATGGGAGAAAATTGAAGTATACTACAAAAATAAAGAGGGAAAATCAAATAAATAGTCAAAAGAGTCAAACTCAACCCAATTCACTAGTGAATGTGTGTTTTCCAGTACAGATGATGAAGCAAACAATGTCTTGATCAATTCATTATGGTTTGATGCTTGAGTTCTTGATACTGGTGCCACTCAACATATGACTTTTTGAAAAGACTTATTTTAGGAGTATAACAATGAAATTTGTGGCTTAGTATACCTCACAAATATATCAAGTTTGCAACCACATGGAATAGGTGTAATTCAACTCAAGTGTCCAAGGATTCTAGGCTACAAACTTGAGAATGTTCTCTACCTTCTTCAATTGAAATGAAACTTGTTGTCTGATGTAGGGGCATCGAGATAGTGCTTGAAATTTGGTGTCTTTTAGGTTTCATTGAGTCTTATAGGTCCTATAGGGACCCAATGAAAGTAATATAGTCTTTAGATAGTTTTGTTGTGAGTGTTCTTTGGTTTGGGAACTTTTCCCACCAAAAACATAATTTAAATATTTAAATTTGTGTTAGTATGTTAGTAGTGTTTGGAGGTAGTTATATTTTTAAAAATATTGTTTTATGGGTCCTAATTAGTCTAGATGGGTCTATTAAGGTGTTTTATGTACAAGGCATGTGAAAAATAACACAAATCAAGATATTACATGTAATGGTCACATAGGAATTAGTTTCCAAGAAGTAGTTACAAGGAAGTTCTTATTTGTAACAAGTTTTGGATTTGATATAGAAATAATATCATAGAGAGAGAGGTCGGTAGGATTTATTTTTTGAATTTTGAAAGAGGCAAGGTTACAAAAAATTAATTCTTGTAATATAATGAAAATCTGTTACCCTATCCATGGTGATAGTTCTATGTATAGAAAATGCATTAATGAAAGTTAGTATATTTGAACATATGTGTTTGTGCCTATGAAAGGTTAATACTTGTGAACTTAATTAAATGTATTCAATATCTTAAAGTCTTTGTTTTAGTGCTCTGTAATGAAATTTGAATAGATAATGTGGTAGGACTGTGATAAGGTTTTGTATTGAATTTGAGTGGTTTGTATACAAAGGAATCCTATCAAGGACATTCACCTATAGTAGAGAGAGATTCCAAAAGGTATAAATATTGGAGAATTTTTTTCCTATGCCTATAAATTGTGGGTGTTTCCTTAAAAAGGATAAAATTTCAAATGAGAAATTTGTGAGAACCTTGTTTGTCAAGACATTCTAAAGAAACAATAATCTAAATATTTGCATAACAAAAAATGTGGAGTTTTTTGAAGTATGAAGATAGTGAATAAATGTAAATTTTAAGGAGTTATAACCATGAATTAGTATTCAAAACAAAATTTTAGGCAAATGTATTTGTTTTGGAAACCTTGTTTTGAAGTGTTAGACCCTATGTTTCTTATGACAAGTTAGACTGTGTCAAGCAAAACACTGTAGATTTCTTAGTTAATAGGTGAACAGAGGTCATTGAGGTTTGAACATAGGGTTGGAAGGAAAAATCACATATGATAAATTTGAATTAATATTTGATAAAACCCTTGGGTGAATCCAATAAGTATTAACCATGTTTTATTTTTACATAGTCACCTTGTATTGGCAGAACACTGCCCAAATCTTGTTTGGAATATGATTGAGAATTGATCCATAGGTTCTAAAGCTTGAATAAATTTCCCTAGGTAAGATATACCTTCTATAGGTAATTGAATGTTTGAAAACCTAGCAAAACCCCTTGAAAAAGATTTTATGCTCTCTCAGGCTTGTAATAGATAGTGTAAATTCTAAATTAGGGAAAAACTAACAAAATAGAATATTTATGATTGAAACTGGTGGAATTTATTAAAAAAATTATTTAGATAGATATTGGAATGAATAATAATATTTTAGAGGATTTAGGATGGTACAGTCATTATCTATACTAAAACTAATGACTGTGCTTGAAAGGGAAACTTAGAGACCTAATTAGGTCTACCCAAGTGTTGGAAAGGGTATACAGAGGAAAAATTTAGACTATGAAATTCATGGATAGGTCAAGGATAATAAATGGTACTATAATATGTGTGTTCTTTCTCAATTTACTTTGATATTAATCCATATAAATAGGAAAATAATTTTTTTTTAAAAAGGCTACTAGTTGGTAAGTGAGGTTGTGGGTAAGTGGAGTGGAGTAAGGATCTAAGATGGTAAGAAGAGTTGAATGGAGTTGATATGAATGTGTGAATCCAAATTGGATTTATCCATAAGTAGGATAGTTTACACAAGACTCAGACCAATAATGAGGGAGTTGTGTGTTAAGAAACTTGAAGATTAGTGAGTGTGAGGTATATGTAAGAGAGTGTGGAGAAGTGTTGAATGAAATATATGGGATCATGAAAGATATATATATATATATATATATATATATATATATATATATATATATATATATATATATATATATAGAGCATAAAATTTAGATTAAATGATATCAATAAACCAATATAACATATCAAGAAAAATAATTGACAAGAAAACATAAGAGCTTACAAGTTTATTTGCAAGAACTTGAATTTACAGGTATCAGAATCCTGGTATAGTAGAGTAGGTGAATGATGCTCTACATCATTTGGTATCAAAGCATAACAAATATTATTTTAGAAGAGGAAAATTAAAATCCTCAAGTGAAAGGTACATGTGTTATTTTGTATTCATTTGAGTTTTTATATGTTGATGATATTGTATTGAGTTATATGTGAGAGATAAGGTTGGTAGCATCCCTACAACCAAGTGTGGCTTGTTGATGAGAGTAAGAGCTATTGAGAAGCTCAAGAGAGAAGCTCATAGGTGATCTTGAAGAGATAAAATATTCCTAGTGAAAGGAAAAGAGATTGAATGATCTAGGTGAGGTCATAGTGCATGAGATAGACCCAATAAGAGGTCAAGATGTGGCAAGTGAGTGAAGTCTTGTCAGAGAGAGGTATAGGTCCAGATGAGACCAAAGAGTTGCTATACATATTCAAGGAGATGAGGAAAGAGAGATATAAAGAATAATATAGGGTAAAGTTGAAGAAAGTTACCACAAGGAGAAGAAGAGAATAGAGATGGAAAAGAAATGATAGAAATGAGGCAGCAGATAGATAAGTTATTAGTCATGATAGAACATATAAGAGAAATGGGAAGCCCATACAGTGGATGGGTGATGAGGAGGAATACACTCAAGTTTCCAATAAAACTATTGGTGAAAAAAATAAGGATGCAAGCTTTGATAAAGGAAAGAGAACAAAAGAGACTGCTTTGCAAGCAACTTAAGATAGAGATACACAAGCATTGTTTGAGTGGGCAACATATAGAACAAATGGGTGAACACTTTGAAGATAATGTGATGTATTTGAGTGAGGAGAAATAATATGATTATATCTAAATGTGTAATGAAAGTGGAAAATAAGAAGCATGTCGAATAGAATGCCTCATTGAAGTCTTGGATAAAGAAATGCAACCCTATGAAGAAGGCATGAATTCTAATTTTCTATTTGTATATGAAAGTAATGAGAAATTATAGGTATAATTATCAGCTTTTGAGAATTCTTTGCATGGTTAATTGAGATAAAATTAATAAGAAGTACATGTTACAATAGATGAGAGCCTTGTGGGTGAATACAAAACACATGAAAAGAGATAAATGTTGGCAGTAATGAAGCATGTTGAAGTAGGAAGGCAAGATATTGTTTGTGTTTTTGTTGCAATCATGAATACCATGTCAAGAGAATGTGAAAGCATAGTTACACCAGTAGTATATTAGGACATACATAACCCATGTGGTGAAGGCAAAGAGAGGAAAATGGGTACATATGAGATGTTAATTGATACAAGTAAGCAAAGAGGAAGAATAGTGTATGATAGGGGGAAAAAGAGAGTAAAGAGGAGTAGAAGAATTATGATAGAGTAACAAAATATAAATATGATCCAAGGAACCTAAACTAGAAGACAAGGAAGGAACATGTAATAGTTTGTTAGAGTTTTATTTCTCCCTTCCCCAGGAGTATGATGTAAGGGCATCAAGCTAGTGGTTGAAATTTGGTGTATTTTGGTTTTTGTGGAGTCCTAGAGGTCCTATATGGACCCAATGAAAGTAATATAGTCTTTAGATAGTTTTGTTGTGAGTGTTCTTTGGTTTGGTAACTTTTCCCACCAAAAACATAATTTAAATATTTCAATTTATGTTAGTATGTTATTAGTGTTTGGAGGTAGTTATATGTCAATAAATTTTGTTGTAGGGGTCCCAATGAGTCTATATGGGTATATTAAGGTGTTTCATGTACAAGGCATGTGGAAAATAACACAAATCAATATTTTGCATGTAATGGTCACATAAGAATTAGTTGCTAAGAAGTAGTTACAAGGAAGTTAATGTTTGTAACAAGTTTTGGATTTAATATATAAATAATCTCATATAGAGAGAGGTCAGTAGGAGTTAGATTTTGAAGTTGGAAAGAGGCAAGGTTACAAAAAAATAAGATTTATAATATAATGAAAATAATGAAAATATGGTACCCTATCTATGGTGACAGTTCTATATATAGAAAATGCATTAATGAAAGTGTATTTGAACATATGTGTATGTGCCTATGAAGGTTACTTCTTGTGAATTAAATTAAATGTATTCAAGATCTTAAAGTATTTATTTCAGTGCTCTGTAATGAAATTTGAATAGAGAATGTGGTAGGACTTTGATAAGGTTTTATATTGAATTTGAGTGGTTTGTATACAAAGGAATCCTATCAAGGACATTAAACTAAAATAGAGAGTGATTCCAAAAGTTATAAATATTGGATAAGTTGTTTCCTATACCTATCAACTGTGGGTGTTTTCTTAAAAAGGATAAAGGTTCAAATGAGAACTTTGTGAGAACCTTGTTTGTCAAGATGGTCTAAAGAAATAATAGTGTATATCTTTGCATAAAAGAAAATGTGGAGTTTTTTGAAGTATGAATAAAATGAATAAATGTATATTTGAATGAGTTATAACCATAGAGGAATATTCAAAACAAAATTTGAGATAAATGATTTGTTTTGGAAACCCTATTTTGAAGTGTTAGACCCTGTGTTTCTTATGACAAGTTGGACTGTGTCAAGCAAAACACCATAGATTTCTTGGTAACATGTGAATAGAGGTAATTAAGGTTTGAACATAGGCTTGGAAGGAAAAATCACATATGATAATTTTTAATTAATGTTTGATAAAACCCTCAGGTGAATCCAAGAAGTATTAACCCTATTTTATTTTTACACAGTCACCTTATGTTGGTAAAATGCTACCCAAATCTTGTTTGGAATATGATTGAGCATTAATCCATAGGTTCTAAATATTATATAAATTTCCCCAAGTAAGATAGACCTTCTATAGGTAATTTAATGTTTGAAAACAAATAAAAACCCCTTGAAAAGGATTTTATGCCCTCTCAGGCTTGTAATAGACAATGTAAACCCTAAATTAGGGAAAAACTAACAAAATGAAATATTATGATTATAACTAGTGGAATTTGTTCAAAATTTGTATTTATAAATATATTGGCATGAAGAATAATATTTTATAAGATTTAGTATGGTACAATCACTATCTATATCAAAATTAATGATTGTGCTTGAAAGGGAAACCTAAAAACCTAATTAGGTCTACCCAAGTGTTGGAAAGGGTATACAAAGGAATAATTGAGAGTATAAACTTCATGAATAGGTCAAGGAGAATAAAGGGTGCCAGAATATGTGTGTGGTTTATCAATTTAATTCTTTACTAATCTATACAAATAGGAAAATAACAAAAAAAGGCTACTAGTTGGTAAGTGAGGTTATGAGTAAGTGAAGTGTAGTAAGGATCTAAGATGGTAAGAAGAGTTGAATGGAGTTGAGATGAATGTGTGAATCCTAATGGAATTTATCCATAAGTAGGATAGTTTACACAAGACTCATACTAGTAATGAGGGAGTTGTGTGTTAAGAAACTTGAAGATTAGTGAGTGTGAGGTGTATGTAAGAGAGTGTGGAGAAGTGTTAAATGAAATGTATGGAATCATGAAAGATATAGATAGATCCTAAAATTCAAATTAAATGGCATCAATAAACCAAGATAAAAGATCAAGAAAGATAATTGACAAGACAACAAAAGAGATTGTAAGTTTAATTTCAAGAACTTGAATTTGTAGGTATCAAAATCATGGTATAACAGAGTAGGTGAATGATGCTTTGCATCATTGTCCCTAGTGTTCATAAGGAAAAAAAGCCATTATATTTTTTTAAATAATGGTGATGTCATAATCATGATAAAAAGTGATAATGTACTCATCTTGATTGGAAATGAGGAAGGGAAATTACTCAAACTCAAGGGTGAGAGATCAAATTTAAAGAATTATGCTCATCTTGTAGAAGATAGAATGTCTCCAAACATGCCGCATGCTTAATTTGGGAACACTAACTATAATAACATTCATATATTAAAAAATAATGGTGTTTTTGGCATGCCTACATTACCCATAAAATCAAATGAGAAGTGTGAAGCCTACATCTTGGCTAAACACACAAGAGAACCATTTCCAAAGTTATAGTGGAAAGTAAATAGAAAATTGTAACTTGTTCATTTAGAATTGTGTTCTCTTCAAATCCTTTTAGTTGGTGGTCATAATTACTTCATATTCTTCATTCATCACTATAGTAGGATGATATGGATATAGTTTCTAAAAAATAAATTAGAATCCTTTGATACTTTCAAAAAGTTTCAAATAATGATTGAAAATGAAGCACAAACCTACATCAAGACACTCAGGATAGATAATGGTGGTGAATTCACATCCAAGAAGTTTGAATCATATCTTGAGAAAAATGGTATCAAACACCATCTCATAGTTCCTCACACTCCATAATAAATTGGAATAGTTGAAAGAATGAGTAAAACTATGATGAATATGATTCATGCAATGTTGTATTTCAAAGGGGTAAATCTGCACTTTTGGGCCAAAGCAGCTAAAAAATTAGTATACCTTCACAATAGATCACCATCAACAACTCTTAAATCAAAGACTCTATATGATATGTGGTTTGGTCACCTCCCTTCAATGTGACATCTTTGGATTTTTGTATCCTCTTTTTATACATTGATTCCAAAGGATAAGAGAAACAAATTGGACCATAGGAGTTGAAAATTCATCCATTTGGGATATTCTGATTCCTCCAAGGCATTTAGGCTATACAACAAGAAAGAGAAGAAGTTTCTTGTCATAAGAGAAGTTATCTTTTTTGAAACTACAAAGTAAAAAGATCATATTGATCAGTAGTTGAGTTGATTAGATAAATATGAAAAGGTTGATGTCTATAAAGAGAGTGATTTGAATGTTCTAGACAATGAGTGGGGGACACAAAATTGGGAATATATTGATTTTTTATTGTATATTATACATGAAATTAAAACTCCTCCTGAAGGAGAGAGTGAAACTTCATCATATATTTAATAGGGATTAGTAGAATACATGGTACATAATGAAGGAACTTTAGAGGATGAACTTGAAGCACCTACAACATAGAACAAGATGCCTAAGTGAGAAACTCAAACACTAATATATGTGAGGCCTAATGAAGCTAGGAAAATAGGAACTCAAAGTGCACATGCAACCTCCTCTCAACCAGACAAGTCTATTGATGAAATTGAGGATATAATTATAAATCTCACATTGGATGATTATCAAGAGGAACTCAATGTTGCATTTGATTTATAACCAACAACTTTCAAACAAGTTGAGAACCTTGACTCTTATAAAAAAGCAATGCAATATGAGTATAATTCTATGGTGAAAATGGGACTTAGAATATGGTTGATCCACCATACGATTGTAAACTAATTAGATACAAGTGGGTATATCCTAACAAATACAAGGCAGATGACTCACTTGATAAGTAAAAATCAAGGCTTCTACTAAAGGGGTATGCTCAAATGGAAGGAATTGACTATAATGAAACCTTTGCACCTATAGAAAAATGGACTACCATTTAGACCATGTTGGCTCTGATAGCTCACATTAGATGGAAAGTTCACCAAATGGATGTCAAAACTACATTTCTAAATATAAACCTCAAGGAAACTATGTACATGACACGACCTAATGGTTTTGTAGTAAAGGGATAAGAGCACAAGGTGTGCAAACTAGAAAAATTATTGTATGTTTTGAAACAAGCCCCTCAAACATGGTATGAAAAACTAGCTGAGCACCTCATGAACATGAACTTCAAATATTTTGAGTTTGAATATTCAAATCTCTTCATCAAAATAGTTGTATTTATGGTGGTGAATGTTGATGATTTACTCATCACAGGGAACAATGAATGGTACACTATAAAATTCAAATCAGAGTTGATGAAAATTTTGAAATGACTTATTTGGGTTATCTTCATTACTATTTGGTTATTGAAGTAATTCAAAAACCAAATTATTTATTCATCACTCAATAAAAGTACATTGGTGACATTTTGAGCAAGTTCAAATTGGAAGATTGTAAACCTCTAAGCACACCCATGGAATAGAATCTCAAATTGACATCTAAAGATTCAATAGAATTGGTTGATGCCATTAAATATAGACAACTCATTGGAAGTCTAATTTATGTGACTAACACTTGAATAGATATATCATATGTAGTTGGTTTCCTCTCAAGATTAATGCAACAACCTAGGGAGAGTCATTAAATAGAGGCAAAAAGGGTTCTCAGATATCTCAAAGGCACACAACATTTTGGGCTCATATACTCCAGGGTAGGATACTTCAAACTGGTTGGGTATTTAGATTATGACTATGTTGGTGATCATGAAGATGGAAAGTCCACCTCAAGTTTTCTAATGAATTTGGGAATAATAGTTGTTAGTTATAAATCCAAAAAGAAATTAGTGCTGACAATTTCTTCAATAAATGCATAATATATGGCCACTTCAAAGGCAACTAGAGAGATCTTTTGGCTTAGAAGGGTTCTTTCATATTTATAGGAGAAATAGGTTTCATCAACACCTCTCACAGTTTACAACAATTATGCAATTTATATGGAAAATAATCTAGTCTTTCATGATCAAACCAAACACATCAATAACAAATGTCATTTGATTTGAGACTATGTTAAAGATGGCAGCATCAAGTTGTAACATCACCTGAGAGCAGAGCAACCAAAAGACATCTTGACAAAGGTGCTTGGATGAGAAAAATTTGAAAATTTTAGTGGAATTATTGGTCTAACAAAGACCCCTATAGATTAAGTGGGGATGTAAAAATATTTTACATACTGGTTTTAATCCTAGGTGTCTATCATTTTGTCTTATTCAATAAGCTTTCCATTCCCGTAAGAATAAGAAGAGTCATTGGGAATGTGAAATGAATAGTCTTTTATTAGTTTATTTATTGTAATGTTTTCTATTTTTTTCATTAAATCATGAAATATAAATTTCATTATCATTCTATATGAAATTTGGCCTATCAAAATTTTGACTGGTAACTCTGATTTGTATGTTGTCTTTTTTGAAAGTGCATATTTTTTTGTTATCTTCACAGCTGAAACATATATTTAGTTTGATTCTATATCATATTGTAAAATTATTGGACACATTTTTAGTTAAAACTAATTCCCAAATTCTTTTTTTCTCCATTGCATTCCAGGATACATTTTTGATGGAGTCTGACATCCTTTGTGTGCTTGTGTGCAATTAAATTTCATTTTTGTGTGAATTTACAACTTCTATTTTTTCACATTTTTTTAAACTTAAAACACACTTGTACTTTCTTTCCATACCGAACTTGCATTTCATGATGTCTAGTTTTGGACGTCATTTTATCCTCCCTGACACACAATTGATTTATGATGACAATTATGTTGCTTAAAAAACAAAAGTACACACACATTTAGAGTTTGAATATATTTGGTCAGTTGTTGAAGGCACATGGGTCAAACATGAAATGGATGTTGATCAACAATAGAAATATGACAAAACTAATAAAAAATCTAAGTTAATAATCATGTTTAGAGTTTTGGATGAGGTATAACCTCATATTCAAAGTGATACAACTGTAAAAGATGCTTGGGATAAACTTAAAATAGTATATGAAGAAAAGAAACAAAATAAAATCTTGAAGCTTCAAAGCTAATTACACATTCAAGCTCAAATCAGATGAAAAATTAGAATCATTCCTTATAAGGTTTGCAGCTTTGTGGGATTCACTTCAATATTTGGGTGAACTGGTGACAAATGATTCTTTGGTCCCTATAGTCCTTAGAGCATTACCCCCTACATACAGGATCTTTGTGACCACTTTAAATGTCACAGGACAAAAACCAACCTTTGTAGTGTTGGTAAATTTGTATCAACAAGAGGAAGATTCTCATAATTCAAAGGAATCATATGATGAGCATGCACTCACATCATATCAAAAGGGGAAGAAACCCATGAAGGGTAAAAAAATAATCTCTAAATTAGAATAATAAACAAAACCAACAAGGAAACAAATCACACTCTTCTAGAGCATGTCAAATTTGTGGAAGACAAGGACATGACTTAAACCATTGTTGGTACAACACATTTCAAAAGGGCTCATCAAGTAAGAAGCCCTCTTTTAAAAATTCACCACAAATAGAAAAGAAGCAACCACAACAACAAAACTGATGGAAATAGAAAAATTTCAATCCTAAACAACATGGAAATGTTGTTGAAGAATATGATTATTCAAATGAGGAATATGGTCTAGCTACTCAAACATGTGAGTCTACCAATCATCCAAGTGCAATTTGGTATGTTGATTCAAGAGCAACCAGAAACATGATAGGGAGAAAAGAATAGTTTTCTACATTGACCAAAATAGAATCAAAGTTAAATATTATTAGAGGTATAATCACTAAGAGGAGGGGGTTGAATCAGTGATGTAAGATAATCCAATTCAATTCCCAACTCTTAAACATTCATCATACATCAACTTGCTCAAGAAACATAAACATGATAACACATACATTTAACGCATAAATAAGAGCATACATCATATGAACACATCATATATTTGGGAAACCCTCTTATGGGATAAAAAACATTTAACCCTATAAGATGGACTACAGCCTTATAAAACAAGATCCAACATTTAGACCAGCACCAACTAATCAAATAACACCCATCCCTTAGTTTAATGAGATAACCATCCCACAAGGAGGAACCAACCCTCTAGGTAATGAAGCACCCACTCAACTACCTTAAACATATAATATTGAACACCTATTACTAATCTTCAATTGATGATGACCTCCTTTGTTTTCACTCTTCACCTTCACTCTTTCACCCAAATAGTCTCAAGGGCTCATTTGCTCAATCTACCTCTTTTAAGCTCATTAGGTCCAATAACCTAAGTATCTACCTGCATGATATTTATTAGATAAACATGAATAATCTTATTTTCTCTCTAATGTTCCTCACTCACCTATACCTTCTCTTCAAAGGTTCTCTCCTTCACTTGAATCCACTTCACACAACTAGCTCAATTAGTCTAATTAGACCTTGTACTTATACCACTCTCTTCCTTTAGCCCATCTTGGTCGGTTAAGATGCTTTACATATTTGAACCACACTTAACATAGGCCTATACACATGTTACATGTGATAACCACACTATTTATAGGTTGATTATTACCTCATTATCCCCAAACCACCATTAGGTATTGGTGAGACCTAAAATAATTAGGCCTTCATACTCACACGTTACATGTGAGATTAATTGGACCACCTTAATCATTTTCCAATGCTTTAAAAACATCAAAAATATCTCCAATAGACAATTCCTAACTCCCATATGGGTTCATGCCACCTAAAACACAAACTCAACACTTGAACCTACCAATTAGGTCTCCTTCTTTAGGCCTTCAAACATAAAATACATAGTCTCAAACTTCTAAAGCAAACATTCAAGTATTTCACATATACATATAATTAGATCACATGGGTGAACCCTTAATTACCTAATATACACCTCCATGTGCTTTAGACACTTCAAAATAATCTCTAATCACTTAAATCAATCTTCTCAAAATGACCTCTAAGACTGGTCATATACAGTCAAAATATAGTCAAGGTATTTTGACTCTCCATATTTGATCAGGGGAAAAATATAACAACCAATGCCTTTTCATAAACCTTTGAGACTTATTTGACATCTTCATATTCATTTTCTTTTACAATTATTCTCATAACACCTTCAACTCACTCTTACAACATGGTCACTTAATCTACCAATGCATTTAACAAACACAGTCAAATTATAAGTTTTTTTTCACATTGAACATGGATTGGTCAAAAATATTAAATCCATATAAATATTTTTTATGGATTCTAAAAAACTATAAAATAGTTAGATAACATTGAAACATCAAAATACTGTCAAGAATAACTCAATTATCCTTCTTGGGTCACTTACAGACTGTGGTCAAACACAGTCAACTTTGGATCTCAATATATTTGTCTATAAAAACATTAAAACCTTCCTAACTAATGTATCTAGATGCACCTTGGATTCTATTATGATTTTTACTTTTACACCACCATGAAATTCATCTTGTATCAAAATAGATAGCTCAAAAACTACAAACTAGTTTTCCCTCATGAATTTGAATATTCAAAATCCAATGGTCACTATGTAATTACAAAACAACTAACACTTTTCATCATCTTATGCACCTTAAAATATTTGAAAAAAATCACTACATCAATCTCCTTAGGATTATCCTATCCTTAAATTTATAATGCTCACCATCGATCTTCGACATAGGCATCCATGATTAAGATACTTGGCACCCTCACATGCCTTCTAAGCACATTGATTATTCTACTCCAATTAACTTCTGCCACTTAACAACCCCACATGCCTTCTGAGCATCCTTTGACATATCAACTAAATATACACCATTGGTTCACTATTGACAAGATCACTCACTTTGTTAGATTATTATTTAGTCAAATTAAATACTTATCATTATATCTATGATCCGATTGAATGCTCATCGTAGATCTTTGATATCATAAATTTGGCTATGGGAACTTAGTAAACTCTACTTGAGAAGCCAACTTTGCATAATAATAAATTTTTATCTACTCAATTTCTAAACCTTAAATTTGAACCATATGATCACCTTTCATAGGGGAATCTATTCATGTATCAAATTGATCTTAAAACTTTCACATGTGTGAAATATGATGTCATCAATATGCTCACTCAACTTTATCTATCAAGATGACTACTTGAGCTTAAACATTCATATAACTATTCTAATGAGTTCTATTCACTTCCATAAGCATTCTAACACTAATAACATCCCATAGGATCTTTGTAACATGATCATACCATCAATATCATCCATTAATTAACTCACTAAGTTAAACACTGAAGAACCATGTCACTAAATCACATTGAAGCACACTTTATCATTGTCAATCTAGCACACATGACACATCATTAACATCCTTGGTCACCTTGGAGACATCATTGACAAACATCCAATAATGTCCCCCTTTGTCATTGATTTCAACACCAATACAAATATTATGCATAGAATTTATCTCTCTCTTCAAGAACTTTCTCCCCCTTTGTCACAATGATAAAGTGGGCTCAAATATTGATCTTATGGACTAGAAAATAGTTCAATGACCAATAATAGGAAAGGACCACCTATAATAAATGATACATAATCCTCTTAACATTATGCATACCTCTTCTTACCTTAAGCTTCTCAAACATGCTCCATGACTATACTCTTCTTTGACCATACATAGCTTCTATGAAGACAAAACATACATGAACATTAGAAACTTCATGAACTTACATTGAAAACATTAAGAGGTACTCCCCCTAAGTCACCTAAGCTTAGGCACCCTTTTGACCATCTTTAGATCATATCCAACAATGATGAATCAACATAATTACCTCTATACCTTCTTTCTTAGAGTCAACTAAATAGTCCTCTGATCCTAAGACTTGACCATTTACAAATCTCCCCCTTTGTTTATGCATGAGGATTCAATACATTATCAAAGCACTTGACTTGGTTTGATCAAGTCATCATATCAACATGCTTGATTTCACATATGTAGCAAACTTCTTCATCAAACATGATGATCTTTTCACCCAAATTGTACCTTAGATCACCTTCAAGTGGTTAAACTTGCAAAAAAGTTCCTACTCTAATACCAATTGTTATATGTACAATCACTAAGGGGGGTGAATCAGTGATGCAAGATAATCCAATTCAATTCTCAACTCTTAAACATTCAACATACATCAACTTGATCAAGTGACATAAACATGAAATAAAATATATCCAAGGCATACATAAGATCATACAACACATGAACATATCATATATGTGGGAAAACCTCTTAGGGGATAAAACCCACTAAACCCTGCAAGATGGACTATAGTCCTATAAGAGAAGATCTAACATTTAGACCAACACCAATTGATCAAGGAACACCCATCCCTTAGTTTAGTGAGACACCTATCCCAAAAAGAGGAAAAAACTCCCTCGGCAACAAATCACCCACTCAACTACCTTGAATAGATCACCTTGAACACCTATCGATACTCTTCAACTGATGAGGACCACCTTTGTTTGCACTCTTCACCTTCACTCTTTCACCCAAATAGTCTTAAGGGCTCACTCACTCAATCTATCTTTTCTAAGCTCGTTAGGTCCAATGACTTATGTATCCACCTACATTATATTGATAAGATAAACATGACTAGTCCTATTTTCTCTCTAATGGTCCTCACTAACTTTTACCTTCTCTTCAAAGGTTCTCTCCTTCGCTTGAATCCACTTCAAATAACTAGCTCAATTAGTCCAATTAGACCTTATACTTATACCACTCTCTTACTTTAACCAATCTTGGTTAGACAAGATTATTTACATAGTTTAAACACACTTAAAATAGGTCCATACACACATTACATGTGAGAAAAACACTCTTCATAGGTTGATTATTACATTAGGTCTTGGTGAGACCTAAAACAATTAGGCCTTCATACTCACACATTACATGTGAGACTAATTGGACCACCTTCATCCTTTACCAATTATTAAAACACATAAAACCTATCTATAATATACCCTTGATAAATTCCATATGGGTCCATACCTCCTAGAACACCAACTCAACACTTGAACCTACCAATTAGGTCTCCTCACTCTTTAGGCTCAAACATAGAATACACAGTGTCAAACTTATGAAGTAAACACTCAATTATTTCACATATCCATATGATTAGATCACATGGGTGAACCCTTTATAACATTTTATACACCTCCATGTGCTTTAGACACTTCAACACAAGCTCTAATCACTTAAATCAATCTTCTCAAAATGACCACTCAGACTAGTCATATACAGTCCAAATAGAATCAAGATATTTTGACTCTCCATATCTAATTAGGGGAAAATATGACAAATAATGACTTCTCATAAACATTTGAGACTTCCTTGACATATTTATATACATTTTATTCTTCAATTTTTCTTATATCACCTTAAACTCACTCTTGTAACATAGTCACTCAATCTACCAGTGCATTCAATAAATATAGTTAAATTCTAAGCCTTTGTTCACATTTATTATGGATTGGTCAAACCTATAAAATATATAAAGATAGTATGTATGAATTATTAAACACTCTCCAATAGTTCTATCATCTTTAAAAATCAAAATACTATCAAGAATAACTCAATTATCCTTCTCAAGTCACTTACAGACCATGGTCAAATACATAATCAACTTTGGAGCTCAATATCTTTGATTGTAAAAAAATTCAAACCTTATAACTAGTGTCTATATATGTGCCTTTTAGTCTTTTATAATTTTTCCTTTTACACCACTATTAAATTCATCCTAGATCAAAATATATAGCTCAAAAACTATAGACTAGTTTTTCCTTGTTAATTTGAATATTCAAATTCCAATAACCACTATGTAAATACAAAATAGTTAACACTTGTCATCATTTCATGCACCCTAAAAGGTTTTAAAAATTTAACTCTATCAATATAATTAAAATCATCCTATATTTAACTCTTTAATTTGAATATTCAAATTCCAAAAACCACTATGTAAATATAAAATCGTTAACACTTGTCATCATTTCATGCACCCTGAAAGATTTGAATAATTGAAATTTATCAATATCATTAAAATTATCCTATATTTAAATATTTAATTCTCATCATTTATATTTTTCACATGCATCCATGATTAATACACTTATCACCCTTGTGTGCCTTTTAAGCACATTGATTATTTGACTCCAATGAACTTCTGCCACTTTGCAGCCCCATGTGCCTTTTGAGCATCCTTTAACATATTGAATAAATACACACAATTTGATCACTAATAATAATATCACATGATCCTTTAGATAATTATCTATTCATATTAAATTTTCACCATTATATCTATGATTTTATTGAACACTCATCGTAGATCTTTGATATCACAAATTTGGCTAAGTATGGGAACTTAGTAAACACTACCTAAGAAGCCAAATTTGCACCTTAATAAATTTTGCTAAACTCAATGTCTAGACCTGAAATTTGAACCATATGATCACCTTTCATACAAGAATATATTTATGTATCAAAATTATCTTAAAAATTTCTCACATTTAAAATATGACATCATCAATCTACTCACTCAACTTTATCTATCAAGACGACTACTTGAGCTTAGACATTCATATGACTATTCTGATGAATTTCATTCACTTACATAAGCATTATAATCATTCATAATATCTCTTAAGGTTTATTCAAAATTACCATACCATTAATATCATCCATTAATTACCTCACTAAGTCACATTAATTACCTCACTAAGTCAAACACTAAAGAATTATGCAGGAACACTGAAGCACATTGAATCACACTTTGTTATTGTCAATAAAACACACATTACACCTCATCAAAAACCTTATTTACCTTGGATACATCATTGACAAACCTCCAAAAAATATATCACTTGGATATAATACCTAATGTATATTACAAGGCAATGGTGACATCAAACTTAAATTTGGAAAAGTAAATTACAACATTTTAAATGTTCTTTATGTTCTAGGACTTAAAAAAAATTGTTATATATTAATAAACTACTTGAACACAACCTCATGGTTGAATTTTATCACCAAAATGGTCAAAACAAATTCCACATCAAAGACAATTATAGGTATTTCAAAGTAATATCCAAGGCTTCCAACATTAGCAAAATGTTTCAGCTTGATTTTGTTCAAAATGATCATCAAGAACTTGTGGTCAAAGATACCAAACTAGGAAACTTATGGAATAAAATATATGGACACTTGAGTTATGGTTATTTGATTAAATTAAGAAAATAGGATATGTTTCGTGGTCTTCCCAAACTCAAGAAATATTCTGATATATGCACTAGTTGCTTAACTAGAAAATAAAAAAGAGTTCCCTTTAGAAAGACTAAATATCAATCACATGGTAAGTTAGACTTGGTGCACATCAATCTACGTGAACATTTTACTCCCAATTTTAGAGGGTAAAAATACTTTCAGCTTTTTGTTTATGATTAATCATGAAAAATGTGGGTATATTTATTGAAGACTAAGGATCAAGATTTTCAAGTCTTCAAAGAATTCAAGGCCATGGTTAAAAATGAAACTAGTAGGAAAATCAAGACCCTCTACTTAGATCAGGAGGGAATACACTAGTAAATAATTCTTAGCCTATCTCAATACAAATGGAATCAATCAAAAATTGATAGATTCATATTCACCTTAGTATAATGGAGTTGTAGAATAGCATAATAGAGTCATTATGGAAATGTTTCATAGCATGGTTAAGGATGAAAAATTTCCCAATACCTATTGGGAAAAAGCTTATCATACTGTAGTCTACTTGTTGAATAGATCACCCACCAAAGCTCTTGATGTAATTACACCACATGAAGCTTGGACAAGGAATAAACCAAAGGTTACTCACCTTTGAGTTTTTGGTTGTAAGGCATACATGCATGTTCCTAACAAGAAAAATAAGTTGGATAAGAAAATAAAAGAATGTATTTTTGTGGGATATAGTGCTCCTTGATCCAGAAATAAAAAAGGTACTAATTGGTAGAGATGTAGTGTTTAATGAAAAGAGTGGAATGAATACACCTTATATACAAGCAAATAATACAATAAAAAGTTCTATAATCTTTTCAGATAGTGATGGTGAAGGTGAAAAGGAAGATAGTCAAACAAGATCTCTATCACCACCACCTACAGTTTAGTGTATGCCCAAGTGGTATACAAGTACTATAAAAGATTCTAACTTGAATGGAGTACCAAATACATCCACTTCAAGATGGAGGAATTGAAGTATGGCTTGAGAAAAAGTTAATATGGCCCTTATGAGTATTGTTCAAGAAATTAATGAGCCATCAATAGTAATAGAAGCCATATAATCAAAACCTTGAAAAGATGCTATGGATATAGAATATTGGTCACTAATGAAGAATAACACTTGGAAGCTTGTTGATCTTCCAAAAGAGAAGAAGCATATTGAGTGAAAATGGGTATTTAAGATCAAGTATAAAAAAAATGGTAGTATTGATAAGTACAAGGCATGGCTTATTTCAAAAGGGTATGTTAAAAGAGAAGGCATTGACTATGAGGATATTTTTGCTCCCATAACTAAGATAAATACTATTAGAATGGTTTTATCTATGGTTGTAGAATTTGGATGGAAAGTCCATCAAATGGATGTAAAAAGTGCCTTTCTCAATGGATATTTTCAAGAGGAAGTATACATGGCTCAACCTGAAGGATTTGTGGTACCTGATTAAGAATAGAAGGTATATAGGCTTATCAAGTCTCTCTATGGGCTAAAATAGTCTCCCCAAGCCTCATGCATTAATATTGGTGAGCATATCATACATGGATTTAATAGGAGTCCATATGATCCTAACCTCTACCCAAAACAATATGGAGGGAGGTTATTATAGTGATTATTTATGTTGATGATCTAGTCATCATTGGTAGCATAGTGAAGATGATAAATTCAACTAAGAATGATCTCAAGCGATTGTTCAACATGATAGATGTTGGGTTGATACACTATTGTCTTGGTTTGGAGGTATGACAAAAGTAACATCACATTTTTATTTCACAGATGAATAATACCAAGACATTACTTGATAAATTTAGGATGATGGACTACAATCCTACTACAACACCTATGGAGATAAGACTTCAATTGTCTCATACAAATCCATCATCAGAAAAAAAAAAAAAAAAAAGGTAACTCTCTATCAGTAGTTGATTAGGAGTCTCATTTACTTGACATATACTAGTCTAGATATTAGTTATGTTGGGAGTCTCATTTACTTGACATATACTAGACTAGATATTAGGTGACACATTGAAAAGAAGCAAAGTAGGTATTAAGATACATAAGAGGTATAGTTAAGTGTGTCTTAGAGTACAAGAAGAATGATAAGTTATTCTTGATAGGATACATGGATGTAGATCATGCAACTTCTATTGATGATAGGAAATCCACTTCTAGATTTGTGTTCTTTAGAGGATTTGGTCTAATTTCATGGGGAAGTAAGAAGCATAATTTTGTTTTTAGATATTTCACAAGGGCAAAATATCACACTATAAAAGGAGCTATCTATGAAGTGATATGGATACATCACATTATTTCAAGACTTGGAGTTCTACAGACTCAACCTACAATTCTATATTATGATAATCAGGGTGTTCTACATCTTGTTCATAATCTAGTGTTTCATGAGAGAACCAAACACATAGAGGTTCATATTCATTTCATATGTGAACATGTTTAATAGCAAAACATACAGCTCTATTATTTCCCCACTCAGGATTAGTGTGCAGATGTCTTCATGAAGTCACTTGCACGTGATAAGTTTGAGGCATTTAGACCTTCTCTCTCTTTTCTCTTTAGGCTATGATCAATTAAGGGGGGAAATGTTATAATAATTAATTTATCCTAGCCTATATGTAATAAATGTCACATGGTGTAGTTACACCTTTGTTTGACATATATCATAGGTTAATTAAGTGTAATATTTATTATGTGTGATTAGTTACATTGTGAGACTTAATCCCCTATATATTAGGAGATTTAATCTTACTTGTTGATGTATAAATAAGCATCTCTTGTTTTTATCTAGCTAGTGCAATTCTTTTCCATACTTTAACCCCTCTTTTAAGGTGAGGGATTTTAAAACCTACTCCTATGATCACTCATCTCAAAATAAAGATTTAAAATTATCATGTGTTATAATAGTATATAGATGTATGTAACCATCATAAAATATGATCATGTAAATTATTGGAAAGAATTTATTTAGCCATTGTAAAATATCATAATGTAAATCCATGAAAAATTCATATGTAACCCTGGTAAAATACCAACATGTAAATCCATGAAAAATCATATGTAACAATCATAAAATATGAACATGTAAAACTCAATGGTAAGATATAAAAGTAATATTTCCAAGTGTAACCACATAGAACATATAACATCATGTAAAATTCCATGGTAAAAATATAACTTTAGGGAATATGGGGATCAATACATGGGGGAAATTATATGCCCCACTTATTGGTTAGAGGATAGACGAGTAGTATATACATGTGAAACCATATAAAATAGATAATATGAAACAAATATTATTATATGCATGTGATCCAAGAGGATCTAGGTCACTATATCTTATCATAGTTTTCAGGTTTTGCTTATTTATCCTTTCACTAATGTTAGTAGTGTCTACATCAAGTTCAACACCCATGTTCGAAACTATAAGATCTAACTCATGTTCAATGTTATCGTAGAGCTCCTACAATGTCAAAATTATAGCATAAATTTTTTTAGTAACAATGATTGATGATGTCACCACACTTATTAGTTATGAATAAGTCACTGCTAACAACCTTTGTAATGGTTCAATTGATG
The DNA here is from genome assembly GCA_037957365.1 of Torreya grandis. NCBI lineage: Eukaryota > Viridiplantae > Streptophyta > Pinopsida > Cupressales > Taxaceae > Torreya > Torreya grandis. Next base: position 1,874,719 of record JARHVA010000143.1, on the reverse strand, counting down.
CTTCATCTCCATCCATTAAATATTAATATACACTTTTATTCATTATAGATATACAATAAAGATAAGAATAGTGTTAGGGAGTACATAAACACCATACATCTGATCTCTCAAATATTGTACAAAACTTTGCATTATACAACTTTACTATTACAATTATACATCAGTTTTCAATTGTCTTCTCAATTTTCCTTATTCATTTTTTCTATGAATTTCTTAGACCTCTATCATTCAAAAAATTATTCCACACATAACCTCGTTAACTCCATTTAATTAGGTTGTCCATAGGGTCTCCTCATTGGCCCTAGATCAGTGATATCAAAGTATACACACTTCATATCATTTTTGAATGGTATCATTATATATATAAACTTCATTATTTTTCTAAGTTTTTCACTAATTACATTCAGAAGAAAGAAGAAACTAAATGTTAAAGGTTTGGGGTTTGACGTTACTTGGATTAAGTTGTGCACTGTATCCAAGTGTTGTGGGAGCTCCTCTTTGGCTCTGGAGGAAACACTTGCAATAAGAAAGAGACTCAAACACAGAAAATGTTAGAGGAGGATATGGTGGACTGCCAAGCTACGCGCTCAATCCCAGAAGCGTAAAGCTCCATAAGGGATGACAATCCACTATTTAATGAAAAGAGTGTTGTTATAAAAAGAAATGATGAAAGACTAAGAAAGAGAAAAATAGATAACGCATACCTGTTCTCTGTAGTCAGTCTATCACAGTCACTGACGTCGGTAGTCCTGCCAAGGTCAGTTGGGTAAATGATGCCAACATCGGTTCTCTTGCCAATGTCGGTAGGGGTAGTGGGCCTTGGATGGGTCTCAGGGTATTTCCAGAATGGTCAAAAGGGTTTCCTAGAATTAGGAGGTTTATGTAGGGTTGCAGGAAGGTGACTATGGTCTGAAGAAGGGTTGAGGTAGAGGATTGGTATGTAAAGGAGGTGAGAATGAGAGAAAGGCCTTTCAGCCTCTCCATGAAAGAATTTTGGGCTCTTGACAATATTTTTAGAAATATTAAATGGAAACTAATTAACCATGTATTCTAAAACACTAAATTGAGAAAGCTCTATTAGATGAAGAACCAGAGGTGTTAAAATTTTTGTCCCCATTGTGGTTGATGTTGAGGTCCTCATACAATGTTTCAATCCAATCTCTGGAATGACTTGTGTAGAGCTCTGGTAGCCGAGAGAGCGATAGTCAAATTTTGATGCTTGGTCTCAGAGTGTGCGCATCTAATGTCAAAGAGGTGGGGGGTCAGCTCAATGTTTGAGCTCAGGTTATGTAACCAATGTTAGTGATCTTGCTGGCATCGACTGACCATTGACTGACATCGGTGGAGGGAGAATAGGTAAAAGGGAGCTCTTAGCCCATTTCTCCATCTGCCAAGTGCTTTTCCCATTAGAGAATGGTCAAAACATGGGCTTATGAGGCATGAGATTTGGTTGGGAGGTTAGGATGGAGTGAGAATAGGTCATGGGTAGTTAGGATTTAGATGACCTAGTCTCAGGGTGACTCATAGGGTAAGAAATGGTCTTAGGGTGAGGTGTCCAAGGTGAGGTGTCTAGGTGAGGTCATTAATTTAAAATAAGTAGTTTATTTTAAATTAATAAGGTGTGTAAGTGTTTATAAGGGGACCAAGGGGGGTTGACACGATATTGGTGTCTACATTTGCCCCTTTTTGTCTTGTAGTTTGTTCCTGACAAATTGCAAGACAAAAATAGGTGTAGGTTGCCCCAGGTATGGGATGAGGTATTCCCCCTCAAAGCAGGAACCAAGAGAAGGAAATTCAAGATCAGGTGCTGATTTGATAGGTAGTGGATGGGTAAGGTGAGGTTGGATTATGAACGTTGCAATAGTTGAGATTGTGTGTATACCACTTCACTTGATAAGCAAGTTAAATTGTCATAGGCAAGGTCAAGGAGCACTAAAATTGAAGTAACCAATCCCCAGCTTATTAATGGTAGCTGATTGGGTTAAATGATCAAATTTGTAGCTCCAATGGTCGAAGAGTACTAAAATCAAAGTAACTAGTCCCTAACTTATTAGTGGTAGTTGATTGGGTTAATCGATCAAAGCTATAACTCTAATGGTCATCGTATTCCAAGTATCTAGGCTAGGATGTGCTCTTAAAAAACATGAAAATGTCACAAATATTAGGGATCAACTTGGTTGTGATCCAAAAATACATGTGAGGGGCATAATGTGGGGTGCATACAATTTGCTAACTATTCATGAGGTAACATATATGCAATCAAAACAACCAAGGCAAAGTTGTCTCGAAAGTGGTCATGGTCTGAGGAGATAGTCATGATCTCCAAGGTCATTAGTCGAGTCGAGATGAGATATAAGTGATCTCAAGTGTTGTTTGTTGTGGTTAGGGAGATATATGTGATCTCCAATGTGCCCCATGAGAATTCTGAGGTAACCTCTACAGTGTTAGGGCTAGTTGTTTGGTCATGATTTTGGGCTGGTTTAGATAGTTGGTCCATCAGGTAGACGAACCAATGAATATCTGAGCTAATCTCAGAAGACCCCATGTCAACTGAGTGTTACCTATATAGCCCCTATTTTAAGGGCCTTAGGCCAATGTAGTTCTCCCCAAAAGGGAAGAAGAGGGTAGGTTATGGATTGGATTTGACTAGGTTAAGTCATGGTTAAAGGTTATATGGTTGGTCCAGCAGGTAGACGAATGAACGAATGGCCGAGCTAACCTCAGAAGACCCCATATCAACTTAGTGCTGCCTACATAGCCCCTATTTTAAGGGCCTTAGGCCAATGTAGTTCTCCCCAAAAAATGGAAAATGGAGGGTAGGTTATGATTGGGTTTGACTAGGTTAAGTCATGGTTAAAGGTTATATGGTTGGTCCATCAAGTAGACGAATGAATGAATGGCCGAGCTAACCTCAAAAGACCCCATGTCAACTGAGTGCTACCTACATAGCCCCTATTTTAAGGGCCTGAGGCCAATTTAGTTCTCCCCAAAAAATGGAAAATAGAGGGTAGGTTATGATTGGGTTTGACTAGGTTAAGTCATGGTTAAAGGTTATATGGTTGGTCCATCAGGTAGACAAACGAATGAATGGTTGAGCTAACCTCAAAAGACCCCATGTCAACTGAGTGCTGCCTACATATCCCCTATTTTAAGGGCCTTAGGCCAATGTATTTCTCCCCAAAAGGGAAGAAGAGGGTAGGTTATGGATTGGGTTTGACTATGTTTGAAATGATGAGTGTATGATGATGTTACAGCCTTTTCCATATTGTGTGATGGTGTATGTTGTAACATAGATTATGTGGTTTTTCACCCTTAGAAATTTTCCATATTTGTGATGGTGTATGCTAAAAATGAAATGAGTTTTCTCCAAAAAGGAAAAAAGAGTCAAAGAGGTTGATAGTTATTTTGGTTATGTTTGAAATGATGAGTATACAATGATGTTATAGCCTTTTCCATATTGTGTGATGGTGTATGTTGTAACATAGGTTATGTGGTTTTTCATCCTTATTAATTTTCCATAGTGGTGATGGTGTATGCTAAAAATAAAATGAGTTTATTTATGCCTTAGCAGGTTTCCATATTGGTGATGGTATATGCTTGACATAAATTATGTTTGGTTGATAGTTTCTATGAGTATTTTTTTTATAGAAACTAGTGTGAATGGGCTATGATAATTTATATAACACAAATTAATATTTGTATTAAATAAATCATGATGTTGTGTTAGTGGTTAGAAAAATATTTTAAGACATTGCGTCCTAAAAGCTAAACTGGCATGTGATGAAGGTGGGTAAGAAATGAAAGGCGCATTGCTCTTTCATTGACAAGGACCATAGTGATAACATAGATAGGATTTTTGTAACCAAAATCCCCATTCATGCATTACGTCATTGACCATTGGTTTGTGTTAGAGAAGTATTCTAATCACTTGACATTAAGTGAGCTCAAAATTCCTTGGGTATGTTGGGGTAATAGGTTTGATTATGTGATTTATCAAGATAACATAACCCTTTTTAGCAGGGATAACTTTGCCCCTTTTATAGGTGACGCTGAGAATGACTATAGGCAAGTCCATGACTTAATAGTTTGTTAGTCTTTTTTTTTTTTTGGTAGATTGATCAATGCACGAAGTCTACTTGGGATGTTGTTTTGTTTTGTGGTCATGTTGAAGTTGATCGATGCGGGAAGCTTCTAAGAGGGTGCTGTGTATGTAGCAAAATTTGGGCATAGCCATCCTTTGAGGGAGTGGTCTATATTTTTCTTTGTATGTTTTGATGTCTTTGAATAGTTGTCCTTCAAGGGAGCAGTCTATTTATTATAGCAATAATGCGGTTGTCTTTCGAGGGAGTAGTCTACATTGATAGTTTATGAACTTTGAATATTTTGTCAGGTATCCCAATTTTATGTTTTTTTGTTGACTAAAGTTTTAGTCATGGATTAGACTATATAGTTTTAGGGGTTTCCCTTTTATTAGGACAAAGCATTAATGCTTAAAAAAGGGTTAACTAATGTTTGTAGGGAAAAAGGGTTGAAATGAATAGGAATGAGGATGACGAGGGTTGCTCAAGGGATGAGCTCAAGTTAAACATCAAGTGAATGATTACTTGGTTAACAGTAGAATGGTCATAGATGTAAGGCATTAAGGGGCTCAGGTTCTGGCTAGCATTTGAAAGAAGATAGATGATAAGTCCTTGATCCATATTTGTGAGTTATTATGTAAGGTCTGAGCCAATTAGGAGCAAACTGCCTCGTTTGCTTCTTTCCATATTGGTCACGTGTTGGTTTTCTTTAAGGACAAGATCTCTGATTTTGAAATCTCACTCTTTCAGATTTTTGTTGTAGGCACGCTTGACATGATGTTGGATGTGAAGTAGGTTAGTATGTTGCTGACATTTGGTACAATGCCGAACATAGTCACTACAGTCTTGGTTAAGAGTGGGCCAATAATAACCCAGGCAGAGGATGCGCTTGGCAACCGAGTTACCACTGAAATGTCCTCCAAAAATCTTATCATGGACTTGTTTGATGGCATGAGATGTCTCAGTGGTGTTCAGGCATCAGAGAAGGAGGTTGTTGAGACCTCGTTTGTAGAGAAGACCCCCTAGCATGGTGTATCGAGTGGTACTTTTGATAAAAGCCCGTCATTCATTGCTAGAGAGGTGAGGAGGAATGATAGAATAAGTCAAATAGTCGACAAGTTGTTTATACCAAACATCATGTGGACTAGAGAGGTTAGGAGGAATTTCCCCTGAAGATGTTAGTTGAGATGTGCCCAAGATAGAAATCTTGGGTTTTGGTGGTTGAGAGGGCTTGGCAAATGGATATGTCGAAGGGGTAGAAACCTGCTCTTTTCCTTTATCCTTTAGAGTTTGGGACTTGGTGGCCACATTAATAGTGTTGATTTTGAATAAAGGGGGAGAAGGTGGTAGAGGGACCATAGTCTCACGTTGGGATCCCAATTCAAGTGAGGCCAATGTAGTTCTCCCCAAAAAAGGGAAAATGGAGGGTAGGTTATGATTGGGTTTGACTAGGTTAAGTCATGGTTAAAGGTTATATGGTTGGTCCATCAAGTAGACGAACGAATGAATGGCCGAGCTAACCTCAGAAGACCCCATGTCAACTGAGTGTTGCCTACATAGCCCCTATTTTAAGGGCTTCAAGCCAATGTAGTTCTCCTCAAAAAAAGGGAAGAAGGGTCAAAGAGATTGATAGTTGGTTTGGTTATGTTTGAAATGATGAGTGTATGATGATGTTATAGCCTTTTCCATATTGTGTGATGGTGTATGTTGTAACATAGATTATGTGGTTTTTCACCCTTAGCAATTTTCCATATTGGTGATGGCGTATGCTAAAAATGAAATGAGTTTTCTCCAAAAAGGAAAAAAGAGTCAAAGAGGTTGATAGTTGTTTTGGTTATGTTTGAAATGATGAGTATATGATGATGTTATAGCCTTTTCCATATTGTGTGATGGTGTATGTTGTAACATAGATTATGTGGTTTTTCACCCTTAGAAATTTTCCATATTGGTGATGGTGTATGCTAAAAATGAAATGAGTTTATTTTTGCTTCAGCAGGTTTCCATATTGGTGATGGTATATGCTTGATATAAATTATGTTTGGTTGATAGTTTCCATGTGTATTGTTTTTCATAGAAACTAATGTGAATGGGCTATGATAATTTATATAACACAAATTGGTATTTGCATTAAATAAATCACGATGTTATGTCAGTGGTAGAAAAATGTTTTAGTTATATGTTTTGGTATGTAAGAAGTGAAAGGTGCATTGCTCTTTCATTGACAAGGACCATAATGATAGCATAGATAGGGTTGGTGCAAACAAAATCCCCATTCATGCATTACATCGTTTGACCATTGGTTTGTGTAAGATAAGTACTCTAATCACTTGACATTAAGTGAGCTCAAAGTCCCTTGAGAATGTTGGGTTAATAGGTGTGATTATGTGATATGTGAGGATAGCGTAACCATTTTTAGCAGGGATAACTTTGCCCCTTTTATAGGTGACCCTGAGAATGACTATAGGCAAGTCCATGACTTAATAGTTTGTCAGTCATCATTTTTTTTGGTAGACTGATCAATGCAGGAAGTCTACTTGGGATGTTATTTTATTTTGTGGTCATGTTGAAGCTGATCGATGTGGGAAGCTTCTGAGAGAGTGTTGTTTATGTAGTAAAATTTGGGCATAGCCATCCTTTGAGGGAGTGTCTATATTTTGCTTTGTATGTTTTGGATGTCTTTGAATAGTTGTCCTTCAAGGGAGCAGTCTATTAATTATAGCAATAATGTAGTTGTCCTTCAAGGGAGCAGTCTACATTGATAATTTATGACCTTTGAATATTTTGTTAAACATCTCAATTTTATATTTTGTTTGTTGATTGAACTTTTAGTCATGGACTAGACTATAGAGGTTTAGGGGTTTCCCTTTCATTAGGACAAAACATTGATGCTTAAAAAAGGGTTAACTAATCGTTGTAGGGAAAAAGGGTTGAAAGGAATAGGAATGAGGATGACGAGGGTTGCTCAAGGGATGAGCTCAAGTTAAACATCAAGTAAATGATTACTTGATTAACAGTAGAATGGTCGCAAATGCAAGGCATTAATGGGTTCAGGTTCTGGCCGGCCTTCAAGAGAAGACAGATGATAAGTCCCTAATCCATACTTGTGCGTTATTATGTAAGGTCCAAGCCAACTAGGAGCAAACTTGCCTCATTTACTTCTTTCCATATTGGTCATGTGTTGGTTTTCCTTAAGGACGAGATCTCTGATTTTGAAATCTCACTCTTTAAAATTTTTGTTGTAGGCACGCTTGATGCAATCTTGGACGTGAAATAAGTTAGCATGTTGCTAGCATTTTATACAACGCCGAATATAGTTACTGCAGTCTTGGTTAAGAGTGGGCCAATAATAGCCTAGGTAGAGGATGCGCTTTGCAAATGCATTACCACTGAAATGTCCCCCACAAATCCCATCATGGACTTGTTTGATGGCATGAGATGTCTCAGTGGTGATTAAGCATCAGAGAAGGAGGTTGTTTAAGCCTCATTTGTAGAGAAGATCCCCTAGCATGGTGTATCGAGTAGTACTCTTGATAAAAGCCCACTGTCCATTATTAGAGAGATGATGAGGAATGATAGAATAAGTCAAGTAATCAACAAGTCATCTATACCAAACATCATGTGGACTAGAGAGGTCAGAAGGAATTTCCCCCAGAGATGTTGGTTGAGATGTGCCCAAGATAGAAATCTTGGGTTTCAGTGGTTGAGAAGGCTTGGCAAATAGATATGTCAAAGGGGTAGAAACTTGCTCTTTTCCTTTATCCTTTAGATTTTGGGACCTGGTGGCCACATTAACAGTGTTGATTTTGAATAAAGGGGGAGAAGGTGGTAGAGGGACCATAATCTCATGTTGGGATCCTGATTCAAGTGAGGAGGTTTGGGAGGCATGGGATGGTGTCGGTGGTTTGTCAAATGGGTGGTCAAGAGGATCCTTAACAAGAAGGGTGTCCTTTTCCAAGTGTTGGTGAATGACTACCTTAAGGGCACAACAATTCTTGGTATCATGCCCAGGTGTGTGATGATACCAGTAGATTTGAGAGTCATTGAACCAAGATGGTTTTGATTTGAGAGGTTGGTATGGCTTAATGGGCAGGAGAACGATGCTAAAAGACTGCAACAATTGACATAACATTGAAGCATAGGAACCCAGTAATGGGTTTGCACTTGTTGTTGCATTAGGGGTTGACAACTTCTATTTAAGAGTTGTAGGGGGAGTTTTTTGTACCTTCTTTTTGGTTGGTGGTGTGGCTACACGTGTAGATGGAACTTTCTTGATGAGATGTGTCACATTTTTTGGAGGATGTATGTTTTTGATGGGTACAGAGGGTAATGGAGGTAGTTTGTTTTTGTGAGGTGTTGGAGTAGGGAGAACTCCTTTTAAAGTGGAAGGATGTGGACCCAAGATAGAGGGCAATGGTGAAGGTGGGGGGGAGTTCTCTGACATGGTTTAGCACCGTTCTTTAGTATGGTATGAAGACCACTATTGTGCAGGGCAAGGTTCAAATCTACCTTCACTTGTGGGTGAGTGAGGTTTGATACAGGGTGAACACTAAGAGATTTAATCTATTTTGGCATGGTGGACGCCTACAAGGGTTTGGGTTTAGGTGTGGATGGTTTAGCTTCTGAAGATTTGGAAGTGGAAGCCTGATCCTCATCAGAGATGTTGGGGTAATTTATTGCGGAAGGGTCGGTAGTATAAGATGAAGTGGGATGTGTAAGATAAGGATCCTTAAGTCACTCCCATAATGCCTCATGTTCTAGGTTCCTAAAATGGAGAAATCCTAAGTTTTCTACCAATCAAGAAAAGGGTTTAGAGGATGTCACACGAGGTCTTGTAGTTGGTCTTTTAGAGGATTTAGGTGGTTGTGAGAGTGAAAACATGTTGGACGCAGTGATCTCGAGCCAAATGTGAGAGAGAACCATCACCAGATCTTCCTCGACTAAAGTGGGTGAGGTGGCAAATTCTTCTCTCGATAGAGAAGGGATTGGAGAATGTGGCTCTTCGAGAGGATAGAGCGTAGGGATGATCATGCCTTCCATGTGTCGTCTAGGAGTGTGGAAAGTATGCTCCTCCATTGGTAATAGAAGGATGAGGGCAAGGCTACTGGTGTTGGTCCCATCAAAGCATCTTCTAATATGAGAGAGGTCAAAGTAGACTCTCCTACATGTAAAAGGGGGGTGGATGGAGGTGTTTGATGTCATGGGGGTGATATGGGTAAAATAGGCTCTTCTACCCATGGTGGAGAAATAGATTGACTAACCTCTTCAGACTATGGGAGAGGTTGGTTAGGAATAAAAGGAGAAACCATGTTGACTGTGCATATGTTACACTCTTGAGGGTCATCAGCCATGGTCTAAACATTGTTCTGACTAGGGGGATGGTTAGGAAATGGTTGCCTAAAGACATCCATGTTTTGGTTGGCCATCACATTAGGGTTATCCAAAACAAGGTCCCCTTTGTCCAACATGTCTTGAACAACATTTTTGAGGGTTTTGTAATTGTCCATGTCATGACCCTTGACACGGTGATAGTTACAAAAGTCATTTTCCCTATACCATGTAGGGATGGCTTGTGAGGAGTCAAATTGGGGTGGTGGTCGGATTTGAGGGAGGTTGAGGACTCCCTGCTTTACTAGTTTATCCAATACGAAAGCGTATGATTCTCCTATTAGAGTGTATTGACGCTGTACATACTGTTGTTGGAATTGTCTTGTGATTTTTTGTGAAGTGAAAGGCTCAGATTGGTTGGTTGTGGTAGAAGATGATGATCTGAGGACCACAACATTTGTCAATCCCTTAGACTTGGAGTGGGAAGAAGAAGGTTTGGAAGAAGAAGGGTCATTGGATTTTGCGTTTGTATTTTTGTTACGCAATTTGACCCTATCCTCTTCGACTGCATGGAGTTCAAGCTTTCGAGCCATAGTGAAAGCTTCATCAAATGTGTGAAAATTTTGAACCCACAAAGTGGATGAGATGTGCTTGGCACATGCTCTTGAAAAGAGCTCAATGAGCTCAGGTTGAGGTAGTGATAAGGAGAGTTGGTTGATCAAACTTCTCCAATGGGTGACAAAGTCTACTATTGATTCATCGTCAAATTTTCTAATGGAATAGAGGTCTTTGATGGAGACCTTCTTGGTGATGTTGATTGAGAAGTGATCAAGATATAACTCGGCGAGTTGAGTGAAGGTGAAGAGAGAATGACTAGTAATAGAGCTATACCAGTCAAGGGTGGCACCAGAAAGTGACATCGGGAATGTGCAAAGTAATAACGCATCATCGTGGGCTATGAGGTAGCAAGCATGTCTAAACACTCACAAATGTTGTTATGGGTCCTCTTTACTCTAAAAGCGAGTAAATTTTGGAAGTTCCCATTGGCTAGGGTATGGTTGAATAGGAACTGAAGGGTGGATAGGTTTGTTGTAAATTTGTTCATATGAAAGAACATTCTTCGAACTTGAAATAGATGTTTCGAGGTTGGACATCTTATCCATCAGCATCTTAATTAGATCGGCAGATGGATTGGCATGAGGGGCATATGACGTAGTTGGTTACATTTGTGTCAGTGCAACATATTAATAGTTTGTCATAGGGGCTGATGTTGAGGCCATGGGGGCTTGTGCCATGAAGTTGGAGGGCACAACTTGACTAGATGCTGCCAAGGGTGGTTGAATGGCGGCGAGACTAGTTAAAGGATGAGTAGCCACTCTCGTGTTTGTAGGCATAAGAGTGGATGGGATAGAGACAATCAAGTTTTGTAAAGGTGTCGAACTTAGTTGAATTATTTGTGGTTGAGGGGGTAGGGAAACCCCGATGGAGGTAGGGCCAAAAAGAATAGAAGGGGAGGCCAAATCTTGAACATTGGCCATGGTTGGGTTACTAGTCGAGGCAATGGCCTGGGTGACCATAGGTTGGGTAGCAAAGGCTGTTGATATCATTGCCACTTCAGTTAAAGAAGTTGGCATCCCATAAACAGGGTTACTTAAGGGATCTCGTATTTGGCTTCTAGCAAGATAATGTTGGAGAGCCTTGATGTTGTGGTCAAGGAAACTCTCAAATTCTTGATCCCCTTTAGGAACAATGGGAGGTTGATCGGTGGGGGTAGGCTGTATAGGAGTATGCTCAGTGTCTGAAGTATACTCCATTAAGTGACTTGGTATGAAGGGTGAAGGTGGGAGTGGCTGTTGACTTGCGTAGTCAACAAGAGATTTGGATTAATTGTGTGTCAAAACCATCCAAGGTGAAATGGGTTTAGGTTCCAAAAACTATGTGTTTTAGTTTCAGAAAACTAGAACTTGTGTTGAACAGCAAGAAATTTGGGTTTTAAGCTTGCTATTTGGAAAGAAAATTTGTTGACAGTGATCGATGTCGGTTGTTTTAATTGATATCAGTTATGAAATGTTGTCAAGGTTGGTCAAATAACCAATGTCAGTGAGGTTATGTTGCCGACGTTGGTGGAAAAACTGATGTCAGTTTCTATGTAATTCTAGAAACACAAAAAACTGATAGTTTTTGGAAGAAGGAGATATTCTGAGTTGTTTTAAACTTCAGAATGATGCAACCTTACCAGCTCAAATAATTAGATAAAAATAGCAGAATAGATGATTAGGCAAGCAACCTCTAAAACATTAGATTCCTAGGAATAAATTTTAGAGTCGTGGTGGCTTATGCCTTAAAAGAATATGTTGGAAGTTGGGCTTGTAGAATGGGTCCTAGAGAGGAAGTCTATGGCTGGTTTCAGGTGATGTTATGGTGCTCAAAATATCTATGTTAGGTTCAGTACGTGGCCTGGTGCTGGGGCTTTCTCCCTTCACTTCACGAACCCAGAGTCGAGCTGGGCCGCTTAGCCAAAATATACTTTGCCTATAGCTTAGACTCTGCCAGAGAACAGAGTGGGTCCTCCTCTTGGTGGTGAAATCCAAGTAGGATTGCCAGGTGGGGTAAGGTATCTGCTAGGTGATGAAATCCTAGACGGGCCTTGTCTCAAGTAAGTTTAAGTGTTTGATTTGATGTGATTGTGGTTTGGTTGTGTAACATTTGTGCACTATGATTTATTCATAATGCTTTTAATTACTAAGTGGGCTAAGTATGCATTCAAGCAAGAATGAAATGTAGTAATTTTTAACACAAATCAAAATATTTTGTTCAAATGCAAACAATCAGAGAAGAGGTTAAGAGTATGAGTTTTTCACTACTCTATGATGCATGCAAGAAGTTACAGGAAAAAGAGAAAGATGTTCTTTTTAACTTTCGCTAATGGTTTCTTTTTATAACAAAAAGATAGAAGAAGAGGATGCTAGAAGAGAATATTTTCCTAATGTATTTATATGAAAGTTTGATTTTTTAAGAGAAGAAGAATGAACCCAAAGAAAACTCTAAAGTCCCATCGGATGTGACAGAATGTTTCTCTAAGTTTTTTGCTAATTACATTTAGAAGAAAGAAGAAACTAAAGGTGAAAGGTTTGGGGTTTAACGTTACCTGAATTAAGTTGCACACCATATCCAAGCATTGTGGGAGCTCCTCTTTAGCTGTGGAGGAAACACCTACAATAAGAAAGAGACTCAAACACAAAAAATGTTAGAGGAGGATATGGTGGACTGCTAAGCTACGCGCTTGGTCCCAGAAGTGTAAAGCTCCATAAGGGATGACAGTCCACTATTTAACAAAAAGAGTGTTGTTATAAAAATAAATGATGAAAGACTAAGAAAGAGAAAAATAGATAATGCGTACCTATTCTCTACAGTCAGTCTGTCACAGTCATCGACATCGGTAGTCCTATCGAGGTTGATTGGGTAAATGATGCCGACGTCAATTCTCTTACCGATGTCAGTAGGGGCAGTGGGCCTTAGACGGGTCTCAGGGTATTTCCAGAATGGTCAGAGGGGTTTCCTGGAATTAGGAGGTTTATGCAGGGTTGCAGGCAGGTGACTATGGTCTGAAGAAGGGTTGAGGTAGAGGGTTGGTATGTAAAGGAGGTGAGAATGAGAGAAAGGCCTTTCAGCCTCTCCACAGAATAAGTTTGGGCTCTTGATAGTATTTTTAGAAATAGTAAATGGAAACTAATTAACCATGTATTCTAAAACACTGAATTGAGAACCAAGAATACTTAGCTCTATTAGATGAAGAACCAGAGGTGTTAGAATGCTTGTCCCTGTTGTGGCTGATGTTGAGGTCCTCGTATAGTGTTTCAATCCAATCTCTAGAATGACCTATGCAGAGCTCCAGTAGCCAGGAAAGCGATAGTAAAATTTTAATGCTTGGTCTCAGAGTGTGCGCGTCCAATGTCAAAGAGGTAGGGGGTCAGCTCAATGTTTGAGCTCAGGTTATGTAATCGATGTCGGTGATCCCACCAGCATCAGTCAACCATTGACTGATGTCGATGGAGGGAGAATAGGTAAAAGGGAGCTCTTGGCCCATTTCTCCATCCACCAAGTGCTTTTGCCATTAGAGAATGGTCAAAACACAGGCTTATGAGGCACGAGAGTTGGTTGCGAGGTTAGGATGGAGTGAGAATAGGTCATGGGTAGTTAGGATTTAGATGACCTAGTCTCAGGGTGACTCATAGGGTAAGAAATGGTCTTAGGGTGAGGTGTCCAAGGTGAGGTGTTTAGGTGAGGTCATTAATTTAAAATAATTAGTTTATTTTAAATTAATAAGGTGTGTAAGTGTTTAGAAGGTGACCAAGGGGGGTTGACACGATATTGGTGTCTACATTCATCTTTATTTGTATGGCCCCTCATATGAGGTCTAAATATAAGAAGTTAGGTCTTGATACTCATGACCCTTCATCATACCTTTTTACACATCCCTAAATGAGATATGAATCCTCAACTATGTTAACTTCAAAAATGTTTGATAAAATGATAGAGGATATATTGTAAATACAATGTGAAGAATTGGAATACACCATGCACGTGAAAGGGTGAATATTGTTAATCATTTTTCACTAAATCTCAAGCATCAAACTTATTCCAACACCTCTCATTCACATCAATCATTTGGTATTCAAATTACATACAACGTACAAGTCAATCTATACATCCCTATGTTTGAAGGGAAAATGGATTCAGATGCCTTAAATAACTGACCCTAATTTTTTATATTATGTGGTTAATCATTTATCTGACTAAGAGAAGGATACATTATCTCTTTTTAAATTTGTATTTATCAATAAATAAATAATGGAATAGATATTGAATTACACATGAAAACTATGAAGATGAAGTTAACTTAGACACTTAGAATGATTTTTTAGAATCAATCAGATAAACTTATATCCTATTAGAAACTATGATGACAAGACAACAAGCTATCTTAATTTTAATAAGGTAAAGATCAATTTGTCCAATAGTATAAAGATAACTTTCATACTTTGGTGTCTAAATTGAATATTTAGGATTCAGATCAAAACCTTGTTTTGAAGTATAGGTTAGGATTAAAACCACACATCCAATCAAAATGGATTTCCTATAGATATATTCAACTAGAAAATCTTACATATTTGTGTACAAGTTTGAATAAAACACCAAATTCAATATTAAGATGAAGACTCCAATTTCCGCATTCCAATAAAAATTCCAAACCAAGAAATGGATCTCAATAGCATCCATAGAAGAACAATTTTTAAATGACTAGAAAAAGAAATACAATATTATAAAGTGGTGTTTAGTTCACAACTAAAGTAGTCATTCTAATGATTGTCATGCTAGGAAAATTCTACCTACACAACTTGAATCTATGGGTACAAACAATGAAGTGTTAGACAAGGACAATCATATAATGGAATATCAATCTAGTGCCATAGTTACTCAATCATATTTACTCCTCTATGTAAATAAAGGAATCTAAAATATTTTTCCATTCTTAAATGTGGATCAATGGTCAACTAGTACACTTAATAATTGACAATGGAATTCAAAAGAACTTGATTTCTCTAGAATATTTTTTTAGATTGAACTTTCTAGTGATGCCTCACCTACAATCATACTCCATTTGATGATTCAGTATAGGATTTGAGAAACATGTCACTCAACTATTTCAATTGTGTGCAATATCAAGAATTTATAAGATATATTCATTTTCTAGATCTATCCATTATAAGTACATGATGTTTTAATTAGGAAACCATATATTTACCATCATTGTGAAGTCTCTAAGGTAAATACTTTAATTTTTTCATAGATGTTGGTGATAAGAGATACTAAATACCAAAATTAGTTCATATGATATCACTCATTAACACCAAATATTGTATTAATCTAGTCATAAATAGTAATAAAATTATGATTTTTATGGTGATATTTAAATGTAGGTACATCCTTGCGACACCAATTCATATTGAAGTTCCTCTAGTAGTAGTAGAGACCTTAGAGTTGAATCATAAATTGGAATAATATAAATATATCTTTTATATTCTAAAAGAAGTGCCTGCACACACTGTCATAAATCACTCTATTGATTTGATTCCTAAACTACCTCTACCTAATGCCTGTTTATACTAAAAATCATTTATGTAGAATGAGGGGCTTAAACATTTGATCCATGAACTTTTAGATAAGATATAGGACATATAATTTTAATATCATTGCCTTATGGCATCCCTATTATGCTTATGAAAAATAAGGATTTCACATGGAGGTTGTGCATCAATTAATAATCTCTCAAAAAAATCATAGTGAAGATCCATTTTCCTATCCCAAGGATTGTGAACTTATTGGACTAGCTATGTGGTGAAAATATCTTAACCAAAATCAATATTAAGTTTAGGTATCATTAAATTATTGTTAAATATAAAAAATCTAGAAGATAACCTTTAAGGGAAAATAATGTTTGTTTTAATGGTTATTCATTCCATTTGGCTTAACCAACTCTCTAGCTAACTAATGTGGATGATGAATGGCATTCATAGGACATTCACCACTTCATTTTTTGTAGTCTATTTTGATGACATCCTAATATTCAATAAAAAATGGGATGAAAATGTGCACCATATAGAGAAAATGCCTTACACTTTATGTAAGTATAATTTATATGCAAACATGTAAAAATGATCATTTTTCATGTGGTAGATATAGTATCTAGGAAACATAATAGACACATAAGGAATGCATGTGGACCTTTCCTAGATTCAGGTCATCTAAAATTGGACACAACCAAAGAATATCATAGAGTTTTATAGCTTCTTGGGATTATAAAATTTATATAGGAAATTCGTATGTGGGTTTTTTCATGGGACTTATCCTATAAACCAAGTTATCAAAGGTGGTGCTAAATTAAATTTCATTAGGTCAATTGCACATAAAAAACATTCAAGGAATTGAAATGCAAAATATGTTCTACACTAATACTTACATTACCATATCTTTAAATTTGATATGGGGACCAATGCATAAGATTATGCACTTGGAGTAGTCATCACTAAATATGGTCATCTATTTGCTAACAAAATTGAAACCTTTACCACACTAATAATAAATTACCCAACATATGATCATGAGATTTATGTTATTGTTTAGGCATGTAAGCATTAATTTGGGCAAGGAGACTATAATGCAAATAGATAAAAATCCATTTTAGTTATTTCAAACTTATAACAAGTTATAATAAGAGTGGAATAAAAAATAGTCTTCTTATCTTTAGTAATTCCATTTTGAACGTCAAGTATAAGAGGAAAAGTTATAACCCAATCGTAGATTGTCTCAACCATCCACTGATTTAAGATATCATTTATATTATTAATGCACATGTACATGAAGTTAAAACATCATCAAAATTGTAATAATTTGACGTTTATTTTGTATATATCTATCATAAATTACTTAGCGATAATTTAGTTCTAGATTTTCACTTGTAGGAAGGACTCTTATATCATCGAGGACACTTGTGCATTTCTCATGAGACAAATATCTAAAAACTAATATGGGAAGCTCATTTCAAAAAAAAATTAGGACACTTTGGATTTTAAAACACTCTTGTGGTGTTAAAAAATTACTCCTTATAGCTACACCTCAGGTTAAATGTTGTAATATACATTAAGTCTTATCTTACATGGATAATTTTTCAAACTAGTTAATAAGAATTGAGGTTTATACACATTTTATCAATTCTAATAAGACCATGGGAATTTGTGTCCATGGACTTTCTCTTAGGCTACCCTAATACCAATAATGGTAATGATTATGTTTTGCAATATTTCATATATTCTCAAAAATGGAAATTCTAATACCTTTTAGGAAAGAAATATTAACTTTGGAAACAACTCAACTATACTTTCAACATATCTGGATGCACTTTAGACTCCTATAAACTATTTTATCTAATATAGACATAAGGTTATTGATAAATTTTAGGAAAGTGCTTTGTTATATGATAGAAACAAATTTGAACAAGTCTAATGCATTCCATATAGATACTAATAGATAGATGGAAGTGGTAAAAAATATGGTATTGTATATTCTAAGCATGTAAAATTCAAAGAAACACCACACTTTGGATGAGATCCTACCTTTTATTTAGCATAGATACAATATAACTCTCAATATATCTATCTACATATCCATTTTTAGGTCTACTTAGGTTTCTAACCTCTAATACCCATTGACATGGCCTATATTATTCCACCATCATTAGCCAATGTCCTTAGAAATTCCCATAAAAACATGATAGATGTTGAACTATGTGATTTGTTGCTATAGAACTTTAATATTCTAAAGGAATATATTAACTGAGCATGGGTATCTTCGTACATATTCATTCATTTTTATGGTTCATGTAGTTTGAAATTTTTTCAACCATATAGAACATTCATGACAAAAAAACACATACATTCACATGGAATATGTAAAAAATACATAAAAATATATATAAATTATAATTAACACATAAGACTTTCAAGGGAAACCATTTAATGATCTCTATTAAGGTATTAAAACACAATAATTAATGATTAATCTTTATTAAAAAATAGAGTATTTATAGAGATATGAGGAGGATCTAACTCTTTGCCTTCAAGGCCTTTCACTTCCAAATTATAATAGATTTTTCAGCTTCTACAACCCTTTGACATTCTAGTTGAGGCCATATTATACAAAATATATTATGTTGCACACTTGTCACCTTTTAAGTTACAAACATATGTGTGCAATTTATGCTTCTTATCTTACTACCTATAGTTTATTAGACTTAAACATTTGTCTCATCTTGAGATAAAATCATTGGATATTAATGGAGACTAGAACTAATGGGGTTTCCTTATGTTAAATTGATGACTAGGTCAACAAGTAGTGGTTGTCATTTTTCACTTAAAGTGTCATTTATTTATTTTCAACACTTGCATACTACTTAACTACCCTTATGGGTTTATAACTAAGAAATGTACCAACATACCACCCTTTATAGGTTTTAAATTGGTGTAAGTAGGAGGCTTCCCTTTGTTATTTCTCAACCTTCCTAGCCCTACTCACAAATCTTATTGCCTAACCAAAAATTGATCTTCAAAATTTTTGAAAAAAAAATCATCTGTATAGTACCTTAATTTGATGGTGGAGGCATGGTTTATGACATTATAGAAGGAATGATCTATGATGATTGACCCACTACTATATAATATATCAACAAAGAAGTTGATGTTGGAGGGGTGGTTTGTTGAGGAAGTGGTGGAGGCTACATTACTTTAGTTACTTTCCTTTGATGCAAGATTTGAATTAGTTGATCAAGTGGAATGTAATTAAGTTCATCCTAGATCAATTATATTAAATCATATAGGTTTTCAAAATCTTACTTGTATAATTTTTAGTCCTCTAACACATCTCTATCCATGTTATCAATGTGCAAAAAGGAGCTCAACTCTATAAAATAGTCAAAATGTCATTATCAGTGGCAGTTGTAAAAAGTTGCATGTGTTGAGCCACTTTTTGCTAGATGTGTTTACTTATCTGATCCATTCAATCCACATATATTTTGTTTTTCACACCTAAAAATGTGTTACACAACATCTCAAGTGCCCAAGTTCACATCATAGACATCACATTATCTCTCAAGGTGAGATATTTATGTGATTTAGTGTCCAATTGAGTTGGTACTAATGTTTGACTCTCCATGATTGCCTTAGATTTTTTATCTTTGTTAAGGTCCAAAGTGATTTATATATAAGTATCTTACAATTTATCTTTCCAATATATCATCCTATGAGAAATTTGAATGGATTGATGCACTGTAGTATTGAGTACTTGTTCATATATTCCCACAACTTGAAGATTACTTAAATTTCACTACATAGTTATTAGATTTGTGTTTTAATATGATATAACCATTATACTACAGCCCAATACTAAGTCAACTATGTGATTAAGGCATAAATTACTTCACTTTCAACACAACTTGATTCCCCATGATATGTTACACCAATGTTGAGTAGGTGTCATCGATGAGCTTGCATGCCTTGGCAAGTCTATCTTGTATCTATGCATTCTCTTCTCACATTTAAGTGTTTTAATCCTCAATATCATTTTTTTTTTCATTATTGAGGCTTGAAAAGAATAAAAAACTTCAATATACTTGGCTATCATCAATAGTGATGCATCGAATGAAACTTCATGTGTGGTAATTAGGGCCAATTATGTCACAACTTCAGTTGTTGCTAATTGGTGTATGATTTGTATGAATGGTAGATTGATTGTAGTTAATCACAATAATGGAGGTTGAATGCCCATCAACCAAGACTTTCTAGAGTCCCCTTTTTCATGTGAAGCTTCCTCTTGCACTTCACCTTGGGAAGATCTTGAACCCACATAGGTCCGTAAAGGTTGTGCTTCTGTTGTGGCTCATTGAGTTAAAACTTCTTATTTTTTTATTGTGTACTACTCTATTGTGTTACTTAATTTTGGCTTGAGGTTTTTGAGTGGCCTTTACAAATATGTCATATGGTTTCTTCTCGTGTTCTTTCTTGACCATCATAAATTTTTATACTACGTATTTTTATGCCTACTCGTATGTTAATTTTTTTCTCAGCTCTTCTTGCTTGCATTGGACTTATTTTTCTTTTCTTCTACCTTAGCTACTTTTTTAGCTTCAAATTTATTTTTTTATTCCTATATCTTGCATAGGTCTTCTTTTTATTTCTCTTCAATTTCCTTGGCTACTTTTTGAGCCTCCATTTGATTTGTTGTGCCTTATATGCATATTTTATTCTTGTGATTTATTCTATTGAAACAAGGATTTTTTTTTATCATTTTGAGCTTATTCCTTAGTGGTATTTTCTTCTTCAATTTTATTCTTCACAATTTCATACTGTGTTTTCTCCTCTATCTAACCTTGTGCCTTGAATTGCTCTAAGTTTTCCTATCTAGGGTGTTGTTTAAATAGAGTTTGTTGTTATTGTGTACCTCACATCAAAGATTGAATGATCATTTGGATAATATGGCCAAGGTGGTAGAGAATGGGTGGAGATGGAGGAACTAGAATTTTATTTTTCATTTGGCCATGCAAGTCTCAACTACTAATATTTCCATAATTTCTTCCTCCTTAACATGCACTATAATTTACACATATTATAAGGCAGAGAAGAGGATAGTTCCGTTTAGAGCCAATGTCATCTCCCATGCGCGCGTGCTTAGAAAATTTGAAAATGGGTAATGACAGACAGGTGGTCAAAGCGGCAACGGCTGCTAAATCGGACGGGGTGTTGTCAGCTTGCAAGGGGAGGGAGATGAATGCCCCTAAAGAGACTTCTTCAGCAGGTGGAGGAAAGATTGTGGCTGGGCGTTTAGCCCACGCTCCTGGATCAGGGTTAGATGCAGGGGGAAGATCATATGCAGATGTGGCGACATTTGAAGCAAATCTACATAAAGTTGTGCCTCGTGCATCATCTGGGCCATCCTATGCACCGCCTGTAAGTGCTCTAAAACCCACAAGGGTTAATTTAGATCCTAAAATAGTAGACAGAATCTTTAAAAGGGTAGAAATTTTTTCCTCCCAAGCTGCTATTTTTCGTTTTCAAGGATTTTGGCCCTCTCTGGCTGATCTACATGACTGGATATCCAAGAATTGGCTGCCACTCATTGAAGACCATGTTGAAATCTTTATGTGTGTAAAAGGTTTCTTTATTGCTGTCTTCCAATGCCCTGAGGACAGAAGGATAATCTTGAGCAACAGTGATTTCTTATGGCAGGGTAAATTTCCTCTCATGGCCAAACGGTGGCATAAGGATTTTAATATGCTTATGGAAACCTTTAATAAGTTTCCGATCTGGGTTTAGCTCCCAAATCTTCCAATACATCTATGGCATGAATCAGTTTTTGAAACCATCAGGAATGCTATAGGAGATTTTTTGTCTATGGATAAAAATACTTCGGTTGCTCACCATTCGACCTATGCACGTTTTATGGTTGAAGTGGATGTTTCAAAGGGCCTACCAGAGGCGATTTGTCTGGACTCCCCAAGGGGAACTTGGACACAAATGCTGGATTTTGAGGGCATACCTTTTCAGTGTATAAAATGTCACCTGACGGGTCATATGGCTACTCATTGTTTGGCTGGGAATTCAAAGTCCAGACGACCACCTTCTTGGTGGTCTAAGGCTTCCTCGGAACATTACATAGCTAAACAACCTATGGAAGATTTGGTAGATTCTGAGAATGAAGATAGCATCCATTCCGAGCCAATGATTGAGGAGGAGTCGCTGGTGAAAGATTCCTTAGTTGGTCCTGTGGTGAATGGGAATAATGATCTTTCAAAGCCAGTTGTTGTGGAGACGTTGGTTTCTCCCCCTGTTTTGGAGGAACTACCTAGGAGACAGAAAATGGCTGGTATTCATAAGGATTTTGATGAGTCATATATATCCCTTGGGCTTAACAGACCATCGTATTTTGAGGAATGGATGACTGAGGCAACAAAGGTAGAGGATGGATGGACTGTTGTTAAGAGGAAGAAATCTAAGCCTGTGGCCCCCCCTCTAGATATGAATCTTCGTTCGTGTAAAAGGTTAAATAAAAATTAAAAATTTAATTTGTATTAACCTCTTTGTTTGGAGGTTGTAGGATGCTGATCCAGTCTGGTGACGGTCCATTCTATGTAGTGTCGGCGATTACATATGGTTTGTTCTACTGTTTACAGGTTCCTGTTTAACCTGGTTTGGTTCGTACCTATTTTTTGAAACTTCGTTGGGCTTTAAGGATTATCTTTCTTTATTGTACAGGGTTTCGGGGTCCCTTCAAAACCTGATTTTACCATAATCTAAAACATGCACTATAATTTTAAAAGTTTACATTTTGTTTTACAATATTCAGAGATATCCTTACAACTCTCAACGTATGAGGCTTATGCACCAATGGTCTCAAATAAATTTCTTTATTTATGTTAGATTCTTCTAATAGGATTTCTCACATGAACTACTACCTAGGTGGGTTATTTTAAATAACTTGTTCTTATGTGTTCATCCCTTGATCTGATGAAATAGATCCTAATGCCCCTTCCTTAAAAATTACTTATGCTTTATGCCTAGTCTTTTATTCTTGGATAACTATATGTAGGGGAATTTATACCAACAGAACATTAAGAACATTGTGTTTCAATTGGAAAGTATAAAACACCTTCTAGAATAAAATTATTAATCTTCCTCTTTATCGTAGACATCATTTTTGATATCATCCAACATCGACTTGTACACCTCTTCTTTCATGACTCCCAATATTTCTAAGTTATATTTTTTGTGATTTTTGGCATCTAATTATCATAGAGCCATGGAATTGTGATCCTAGTTCTCTTTTTGGTTGGAAATTTTTTATGTTCCAATGCTTTGTGATTTACTAAAATTTATTATGAAGATGAGGTGAATGGTTTTGCTTACGAATTCAATTGTATTTGTGAGCATTCTTTTGGATATGGTTAGGCATGTTATTTTGGTTACATTTTTTACAGTGGTTGTTATGATCCAAGAGGCATTGATATTAAAATTTGCACTGATATTTAAAATATAACCTTAAATATTTTAACTTCCACATTTTCATCATTGATGTCAATGAATAAGGAGAGAGGCATTACTAACAATTTTTAAAAATTGTGGATCTAAATTTGAATTCCATTGTGCATTTTTGTGACTGTGTCAATTGGTCCAAGATATTTAAGTACATATTGAGGTAATTGATGGTGTGAGGTGGACAATAATTTAATTTACATCGACCATTTATTTATTTTCCACACATACACATATTTTTTTCCATTTGGACCCACACTAGGTTGGGTAAGGTGTTGACTGACCAGTAGTCAACATCTGATATGATATGTCCCTCTAGTGATTACCACTACATAAATAATATAATTAGTACCAAAAATTAATACTATAATGAATGGGTGGTTCCTAAAATTATCTTATCTATATTGGTAATGATCTCAAATTCAATGAACTCAATCCAAATGAACTCTTCACCGAGTTTGATCATCTAGTGTGTAATGTCAATTATTCCCTTCATGGATTATTTTAAACCCTTGGGGGTATACCAATACCTTCTAATTATACATATATTAAATATTTAGATAGGTATATATATTACCTATTAAATTTTTACTTATTTTATTTGTAATGATTAAACTCCTTAATATCAGAATATATTAGAGGTTTCTTAGTTTTATATGGTGCTAACAACTTCCCTCTTGTTGATAGTCTAGTGGCCTACACCATGGGGTTGGTATTTATGTATATGGTGAATTTATTGATATATGGATCAATAATTCATTATTTTATCCAATTATATTCATCATAACTTTATCATGTTATCCAAATATTAGTAGCCTTATCAATATTTATGTATCAAAACCTCATAGTCTATCTGGAAATGTAATCACTCCATATTACGAGCTAGTTACTATGGTTTTGAAAACCAATCCCTATTAGTCACATCAATAAATTCAAACCATTCAATATCACTTCATTTTTTATGTCTTAGGGTTAGCCTTATACCTATTTTCTCTTTATGCAAGTCTGAAAGTGGGACTAAGATCTGGTGTACAACCAGCATGTGTTCAATAAAGTATGACTACAAGAAAATAATTTTTTGAATTTTAGTTGGATCTCACAAGATTTATTATGTGTTAAAATTTTAAAGTGTTAATTGCATCAATTATCTATCTTATATATAAATATTTCTTCTCAAATATTTACCATTGCTTACATTTACTCACTATTCTATCTTTCATGTCAACATCTGCTTACTTTAAATTCAAATCATTATTTTTATGTGATATTTGTATTTTTGGTGATGGATGAAATGTTTATTTTAAAAACATTTGATGATGTATTTTCATTCCATACTTTCATTTATTGTCCCTTAACTTGTTCATATCCAATCTATCCATTTTAGGAATGTCACCACATTTATTTTGCTCCAATAGTAACTACCTTGGTTTGTTGGTAGTTATCCTTTCTTTACCACTTTTTCCTCTATTTATTTCCACATCATTCCTAGACTTTGAATTTTCCCACTCATCTCAACCCTTTTTATTATGTTCTTGCATGATTTATTTTAAACACTTTCTTTTAAATTTGATTACAATATAATATGGTTTTCTCATGATGTATAGATTGCAACACACACATGTAATAATATAAACCTACAAAAAAAACTTGTAAAAATAAAATTCATAAATTACCTTGTATATTCGGTATGCACTCATTCAACTTTTCATATTATGATTTGAGATCATTTGTGGTAGAGTTTGAGCCTACATCCATTTACCCTTCCTATTAAAATGGTTCTTTGAAGGTGCCTAAGTAATATAATGCCTTATTGAGACACTTCATGGATGATATATGGACCTTTCCATCTAATGCATAAATTTTTTGGGTGTGTTTTGAATCTGCTATCATACAAAATAACCCTTTGCTCTAGTTTAAACTCTTTTGATCATAGGTCGTGATAATTCCATTCATTTTGAAATTTTTTATGGACCTCCTAAGTCCAAATATCCCTCTTTATTATCTCCTCCATGCAAGTTAAGTCAAATAACCATTCTTGCAATGACTCCTTGTCTTCTAGTTGCATTATCAATGACACTCATAGGATCGAGACTATACATTCAATATGCATGACAAATTCCATGCCATAGACCAATCAAAAAGGTGTGTAGACACTTAAACACTTATAATTTTTCCTATAAGCCCATAATATTTTTAGTATACTATATTCCCAATCATCATGTTTGGACATTTCATATTTTGGTCAACATATTTTCCAAGACATTTTTTAATGCCTTTGCTTGGCCATTTACTTGGATGTGAAGTTGTGCTCTTATGGTGAAAGATCATGAACTCTTATATCAATGTTTTTATATTTTTTTTCAAAAATGTGTACCTATGTCATTTATTAGATTTTAAGGACATCCAAACCTTGTTATTGTAATTTCATAGAGGAACTTCACAACATCTTTCATGTTGTAGCTTAGATTCATAGTATCTTCCATCCACTTGGTGAAGTAATATTTGGTTTTGATTATGTATCTAACATTTCTCCACTTAGATAGAGGATTAATAAGGCCCACAAAGTTAATACCCCATTTTTTAATGGTTGTGAAGCTAGAACCATATTTAATGGCATATTGTCTCTCCAATTAGGCTTTCCCATTCTTTGGTAGACATCACAGGGTCTGCAACTCTTTGTACATCCTAAAAAATATTAGGCCACCATAGAATAATTTATAATATATTTATCATTGTTGAATCACCTATTAAATTTCTTTGAATTACCCTTGATGATATTATTCCAAGATTCATGTTCTTCCATGATCTAGAACTACCCTGCATAGAACATCATCTTTTCTAAGTTTGTAGAGGAGTCCATTTATAATGTTGTAGGATAAAACATGTGTGATTAGTTATTTTGTGTCCTTTTATACATAATGTGTAGGGAATACACCCTAGTATTATATATAAAAAATTTATGTCTTCTATATTCTCCAAAAATCATAGTCACCCAAAATAAATGGGCATCTAGGGATTCATCCTGTAGTTCTTCTAGCTCTTCCCCTGTATGAATGTGACTGATGTGATGAAGACCCACATTTTCCCTACTAAACTTGGAATTAATATTAAATTTTAACTATTATAATAGTATTAACCATCTATATATCCTTTCATATTTGGATTATTTGCCAAGTATCATAGAGCTTGATTATCAATGAAAAACTCAAATGGAGCAACAAAAAATATTGCCTAAATTTTTACAATGTAAAAAATCATAGTCAAAGTTTCTCACTCAGTAGTGGTGTATTTTTTCTCTATGTTTTAAAATTTTCAAAATGTGAAATGAAAGGTATGATCAATACCTCCATCCCCTAGTTGAGTCATCACTATTCCAATTGTTGTTCCTAATGCATCAACATGGACATGAAAAGGCTTGTTATAGTCTAGGAAGATCAAAGTTGGTTTGTCACCAACCTCTATTTCAAATATATTAAGGTCATTTTACATTTATAAGTCCATTCAAATTTAGCATCCTTTCACAATATTTTCTCCAAAGGTGTTGAAACAGTTGTATAACCTCAAATGAATTTATGATAATATCTTGTGTGTCCCATAAATGATCTCACCTCTGATGGGTTAATATGTGGTTTGAGTTCTATAATAACTATAATCTTTACTTGATCAACCATAATCCCATCAACATAAACCACATGATATATTAGAACCCCAAAAGGTATGAAGAATAATCACTTCTTTAGATTTAGCCTAATTTTTAGGTCCTAACACCTTTCCAGCATTAGTCTTAGCTTTGAAGTATGTTCTATAAATAAAGAGAAGACTACCTAGTTATCTATAGACTTCAAATAAATCATGGATGAATTTTTTAAATGCAGTAATAACTACCACTAAAATTTTTATAGAAGCATTCTTTATCCCAAATGGCATTACCTTATATATGTATGATCCCCATTTTATTATGAAGTTGGTATTTAATAGGTCCTCTATTATGATAAGACTTGGGTGGTACCCACTGAACCCATCTGTGTAATAATAGACTTCATGTCCTATAATAGATTCTAGAACTTCATTTGTAAACAAAATTGGGAAGGGATCATTCACACAAGCATCATTGAAAGCTCTGTAATCACTATAAACATGAAATTCCTCTATTTTCTTTGGTTGTACCACCATAGGGATAATCCACTATAATTTTTAAATCAAACATATAATTCTAGATTCTTGCATCTAGTCAATTTCCACCATAACCTTCTCCTTCATATTTGGGTTGAGACTATATGGGAACTTTTTGATAAGCCTTTCACATTATATTTCAATATAAATTTACCCCAAGGAATGGTATATACCCTTAACCTCTGAGAACTTAATAGGGAATACATCCTTATCATCTTGCAGTAACTGAAACACCTTAGAGATATGCTTTTGTGACTAATAGTCTCCAATGGTTATTATTTTAGGTACAAAGTATGTATTAATATTCACATTTTTCTTCATTGTTTCTTGATACTTTTTGTTTGATCCATCCTAAATGGAATCCCTTAGTCTTCATTTGCCTTCCTACTCCTAAATAATGATATTTCATAGTTTTTTTTCTTATATTTTCTCTAGAATATTTAATTTAGGATCCTATGTGTTTATTTTTGTCTTAAATAATCCTTTCAATTCTAGGTATTCTTTTCTTCCACTAACATTTGATTGCTCTACTTTATCCAATATTTTATTACAATAATTTTTCAAATTTTCCTCTTTTTCATTCTTAGCTTGATACTCCTTGATGGTTATGAGTATATCTAAGTTTGACTCTTCATTTGATGTGTTTCTTTGCAAAGAAGGTACATTTTTTTCATCCATGACAAAATAATATTTTTAGTTTATGTAGATCTTGATTTACCATTATATTTTCATCCTCAAATACAAATATTTGTATGAAATATTATTGGACTTGAGGCCAATTTTTTGTTTCCCAATTGCATTCTTGGTGCATGTCCCAATATCTAAGAAGTGGTTGTAATATGTGTTGGAATATATGGACCCAATATCTTGGCTCTAATTTCTTTAATGACCATACATCAACACATTTATGGACATGCAATTCTAGGCACTTACCTTCCTGAAAGAATGGCTAGTTTTTTGAGATAATAGTTGCAACCTAAAATTAATCTTACAACATTTCACAAGATTCTTCCCAGCATATTGTATTAGATCTATGCACAACCCACTAAGTCATAGTAATTCCTTTCAATGCATGGCTTAGTACACTAACCTAATTGCCTTCATTTGGGACATGGTATTCTAATTTATATAGAATTTATACAAAATACTCTATTGAAAAATATTGAGGCATATGCCTCTCTATATCATAGACCATGTGTGTTTTCCTTATTTCATGGTATCCCTTTGCCCAATTTATCATACATGTGTCTAAATATCCACTTATAGAGGAATAAGTCTCCCATGGTAGATTTCATTCATTTGTATGCTCAATGTAATCCTTGTATGTGGCATTTACATGATATAGGTGATCCATCACTAATTTGGTAGTGTTAAGAACCTATTATCTCACATACATAAACTACATACAAATACTAAATATATTAATATTTTATTCCTTTTGTGAAAGGAATCATTCTGAATCACTTGTTACTTTAAGGGGGCTACCCCTTTATCATAGCATTTGGATCTAATTGGTATATTTATTTGGATGTCTTACAATGACCTATGCCCCTCTATTTATACTATTCTAATCTATCCCACTCTTCCATTATTTGCATGTGGGATTATTCCTCTATGACATTACAATTCATTACTATTCATATGATTATTAAATTCCATTATTATATCCCAATTATACATTACATTCCCCTACCTAGGTATATTACATTCTATCTCCCTTGACATATTTTTCCCTCAAAACATGAAAAGAATTACATATCAAAAATATATAGAAGACTAGATGGAGGCACATCCCTGCATCCTTTTTTGATTCCACTTATTCCTCTTATGCTTGGATATGATCAGCTGTAATCATATAAAATGTGAAATTGTATGATTTTGGCATGACTAATAGCACCCAACCTATAGGCCGTCTTTCTTTCTCACTCAACCCTTCTCAACTAGACTTTCACTAATTCCTAGTCACCTGTAGCTTCCCAAACTTAGATTTTTGAGACCCAAGTAGCCCTCTTAGACCTAGATCTATTCCCCTAGGTCTCATCCTCCTCAAAAAATAGTACCAATTTGTATAGGAGCATCATAACTTAGGGGTGTCCCATTTCTAGTAATAATGTCCAAGTTCACTTTAGCCTCAAATGGTCAAATTTTCTTCAATCCTTATCTTTTCCCTATCAATTTAATGCAAGATCATCTAGCCCATGATAATTAGTTTCCATATAAAATGCCATTTAATTTCCATTTAGAAGGGTTAGCACTCATTCAAAGGAAATAAGCAAGAATACAAGAAATTATACTCAAGCACTCTTCCTTGTTCTCTGCATATAGCCTTCAAAAACCAATTCAAGCCGATTTAAGCACTCATACCAATCCCTAGTCATCCAATTTATATTTTAGTTTTACATCTAGTTGCATACATCTCACAGTTACACCAACCACTTCAAATGGAATGACTACATTAGCTTGATCCCTCTTCAGAGTATGGGTATATAGGTAGCATGCCCACATATGGGGTGTGAAGTGCATCCAGCGTATCTTTTACACACTAACCCCTCATCTCTTTCCTAAGTTTGATACTCAAGTTCAAGCACTAAGATATCTTAAAGTTTTGAAGATTGAATTGGACACACAATAAGATTTTCACATATCTATGCTTTAATATTTCACTACCAGGGTATCATAGGCTTGCCAAGCAGAACCCAAAAAAGCTAGACCACTAGGATAACAACACTAGAAGTGGACAATAGCACTAAAAGTGGAATATAGCACCAAGTAGTAGGGTATCCTGAGTTTGGTGCTCCTATCCAATCTAGAAACAAATTTATAGGTCCTATTTATGATAGTCTACCATCCTTGCACAATAATGTCTAGACCCTGCATCATCCATTTTAACCCAAAATAAGCTAAGTTTGATTTCTTCACACTTATTAATATTTTAAGAAAAGGTAAAATACATATCTATTTACACAAATTAGTATACTAATTGAGACACTTTAATTACTGATTTACATTTACTCAGACCTTTATTTGCTTAGGAATTAAACACATAATTCCTAAAAAGAATAAAGCATTTGGTGAACCTGACTTACTTTGAATTTTTTCATAAAAACCCTCGAAACCCTAGGGCTACTTATTTATGATTTTTTATAATATTTTATTGATTTTTTATAAATTTAAAAATTAAAAAACTATAAATTAATTGAAATATTTTCAATAAATTCACCCAAACCCTAGTTTGTACATACTAGGTCCTTTTTGCATCAAAACACTAGGAAAATATACTGCTAATTTTAGAAATATTTTTAGATTTTTCCTCAATTTTTCAAAATTAAAACTACAAATTTTCTATAAAATTTTCAAATTACTACACTAATTTTGGAAAACTTCATTCAAAACCCTAGTTGCATCACATACATTCTCAGTTATTTTCTAGTACTTTTTACATCATTTTGTTGACAATTTAGCTACATACCAAACTCAGACAATAAATTCAAAAATCAAACATTCATAATATTTAGAACAAGCATTTTTGAAAAATCCTTAGTTGCATATACTATCACCTCTTTGTTTCTTGTGGTATCACCTTACATGTTTGACAGCTTAGTACCCTTTTTGCACAAATTCTAAATCATTATTTTTTTGGACTTTACGTTTCTTATATTCAATATTTTCCCTTTCTATCACTTAATTTATTACAACATATTGCAAAACCTTTAAACACATTTCGATTTTTTTTCCTACTTTACCAATGGCCCAATATATCAATTTTGATGAAACTGATAAAAGATAACTTCAAGAACTCTTAACCAAACATCTAGATATGCAAGATGACATGATTAAAATTTTAAAAGAAGAACAAAAAAAGTAACCAATGGATAATATTCTCAAACCATATAAAAACCACTTATTAATGATACTATGGGGGCAACTATGTCTCAACAACCCCCTATAATAGCCCATACTTATTCTATGCCACCAGTTGTAGCTAGTTCATCCCTATCTCCTGATGTGGTATCCCTTATGTAAGAGATCGGATCTTTTCAATCCAAGGTGCAACATCTTGAGAAAGGTGTTTCTATACCTACATAGGCATTAGATTATTTTTCTCTTCTACATACACCATTAGCACGTCACATTACTTATACACCCTTGCAACCAGGTTTCGTTCAACCCAAGCTTACTCTATATGATGGTAAGGGTGATCTAGAGACACATTTGAGATATTTTTATGTAGCATGTTTGGATTATGTACCTAATGACTATATACTTACCAAACTCTTTCCATAGAGCCTAAAGGATTATGTTATACAATGGTTTTATAGTCTATCAAATTAGGCAGTCACAACTTTCAATCCTTTAGTAGACATGTTCCTAACACATTTCAGTATCAACATTGGTGACAAGGTTTCATATACATAAATTGCATAATAGAAACAAGGTCAAATGAGCCCCTCACAGATTATGTTCTCAAATACAAGACTATTCTAGCTATGTTAACTACCCCATGGCTGATCAAGAGCTACATGACATATTCAAATAAAGTCTTCTACCAGCATTGCATGAATCTATTATGTCAAAAATATTCTCTTCCTTCACTAAATTGTGTCATACACTCAAAGGAAGAAAATTCAAGCTAATTTCAATCAGTAAACTCAAGTATTCAAGTACTCCAGACACAATAAATAAGAGTAATAGAAAAGTCCCATAAAAGGTCAAAATCAATGATAACAAGAATTAGAATCAACCAACATTTAATACAGCTTTAGATCCCCCTTATCATGTGGTTTTATCAACACCTCCTTGATGTATATTTACTAATTTACCAATTTCTCTACCCAGAGCTCTATAACAGTTATTGAAATGTAACATCATCACTCTCCCACCTATTCAAGAATCAAATATAGCAAAGCCTTTTCCATAGGGATATGATCAACATGCATTTTTTGATTTTCATATGGCACCAGGCCACAATACAAATATATGCATCAATTTATGACATAAGATATAGGATTTGATAAATGATAATCTACTTGATCTAGGAACTTTAGCTGAGCCTCCAAAGACAAATCCAACATAAGATAAGGATTTGAAAATATTTTTAGATCCATTTACACAATATTCAAAATAAGAAAAATAAGACACATTAGGTGTTCATCATACATACCATACACATCCTCTACCAGCTACATACTAGGCATCTTTAGTTGAGACACATCCTTTAAGGGGTATGATAGGTGTGTATGAGTCTAGAGTCTAGTCAAGCCTTTAATATTTTTTTTACATTAAGAGATTATGGAGGATGATACAGGTTACAATGAAATTTTTATCATAGCATATATCCATAATCATCCTATCCGTAGTGTACTCATTGACAATGGTTCTAGTCTTAATATGTGCACCTTCACATTACTACAACATTTGGGATATTTAGAGCAAGATAGGTTAAGTGGGCATGTTCAAAGTTCATTGGGTAAGATAGTACTTCTATTATAGGTTGGTCATAGACATGTGGCTACACCATTCACTATAGTTCCTAGCATAGGAGTTTTTGACATACTACTTGGTCGACCATGGATTCAAAAACTCAAATTAGTACCTTTTATAGTTCATAAATGCATATTTTTCATTCATGCTAATTAGGTTATTACAGTTAGTAGAGTTATTTATGAGACACCACTCCCCACTTTAGATCCATCTACCAGCTTCCAATGACTAGAACTAATTCTTCCACCAATTTTAACTTATCCTCTAGCTTTTGTTCCAATTCTACTTTAGGTTTAGTCATAGTTACAACATCCATTACTAGTATAGAGGGTTTATACACTCCTCACAACTTTAAGATTCTAGATGGATTCCAATAATAGTATTCACACCTAGATCAGTTACACTAAGATCTCATACATCTACACAAATAGCACCTATTCAACGAGTGCCTTCTCCTACTTACAGATGGGTCCCTAAGATCCCTATAGTTTCATCTACTTTTAAGAGCTATAAGGGGACCCCACATTTGGCTTCCACTTCAGAGATTTTAGAGAAGTTACAACATACACACATTTCATCTTCACAATCTTAGTCATACAATCATGCCTCATGATCACACATGAATTATTTATTTGACATAGGACACCAAGACAAGGAGTCTCACCTGAGACTCATTAGTTAGTATCATTTCTTCTTAGTTCTTCTTGTACATAGTTTAAATATTTTCAAAAAAATACAAAAACATTCAAATAATTTCAAAAATGCCAAAAATATTTTGATTATATGCATCATCCATGCTTTACATCACTACTATCATGTTAGGACTTACATTTGTTGTTTCATGCTATTTTATGTCAATTTTATACATTACCATGCTTCACTTGATCTTCTTTGAGTGTGTGTAGTGACATCTAGCTACTTGATTTCTTCATTCTACCCATAGAGGGGACATTCTTACTTATACATTTGAGACATACATGGTTATACACACCCATTGGGGTCATCTTCTACATGAATACACCATCTAGGTTATGTCATTTCTATGCCACACACTTTGAGTCATCATCTTGATGCACATTAATTTATAGCTTACATAGAATACTATATCGACATCTCACTAGTATCTAACACTTATGTATTTTTTAGCATATACCTAGTCTTGTACTACACATGTTTTGCATACTCTCACATTTACTTTGATCAGTTAGATGTGCTTGTCTCTTTCCAGTTATTACATGCTCTCTCTACTTGTTTAACATATCTTTTGATTGTATTTTCAATTCCATCCTGTGCCTTAGGATATTTACCAATGTCCTTTAATTTTTTTCATGTGTGTGCCTTAGGAAATTTGCCAATGTCCCTTGTTTGTACTCCTCTATGTTCCTATTGCCTATGTGCCAAATTTTCTTATTTCACTTTTATGTGTATGTGGAATTTAAAAATGCCTTCCATACTTGTTTCTAGTTTGAGTGACATGTGCCCATGTCCCTTGTTTGCATGGCCCTTTGACCCATATGGAATGCTTCTTGCTTATTTGCTTGTTTCTTGTCAAATGTGTGCAATGCCATGATTCTAATAATGTATTTACCTTGCTTCTTGGATGCCATGATGGACATCATGCTCCATCCCTCCATGCTTACTAATAAACTAACAACTAACAACTAATAAATAATATCTAACATTACCAATCCATTTCAATATCATGCACATGCTCTTATATTGTTATATCTATCTAGGCATACCCCTATTGATATAAAAATCTATCAATTCAAAAATTTCTATTTATTGAAATATCTTGTCAAATATTCAATGCTATATCTTGCATCTATATAGCTTAGCACACTTGCAGGACTCCTTTTATTTTGAGGGTAGTCATGGTAGGTTCATCATTCCTACCCTCAAAATAAGGGGAATCAAACAAGGGTTTGTCAAAAAGAGAAAACCTCCTAACATTCAAAATAACAACATTTAGAACATTCAGTATAGAATCTAGAGGTCAAACCAATCAAACTAGAGCAAAAAAATAGTGATAATTTTAGATCAATAATTAATTTTCACACCAAACAATAGTGTCAAAAATGGATAGTAGTGATATAAATGGATAGTAGCACAAAAAATAGGGGTGTCAAAAGTTTGGCACTACTATCCAGGTATAAAAACACTCAAAGTTTCCAAAAATAGGCAAAAATTTTAGTTTATGGATAGTTTTTACACTTTCAGATCCTTTAGGTTTAGCAGTTTTAGCAAAATTTTCTTAGATAGAGGGGGTAATCATGCACAACATAATGGTTCTCACTTTAAATTAAGATTAGATAGTTGGCATAACTTCCAAATCAAAATACACATTCTAGACATTAGTGATTAGGGGCAATGGGCATGGTATATTGATCTTATTTTGTTTCTAAGTTCAGTTTATTCCAGGCATTCTCAATAATTATGTGCCTTACTCTATCTACAGGTGGTTGGCATCACATTCTAGTTAAACTTTCATATAAGTTTAGATTTTTGAATACCTGAGTTCCCAAGTTGGCTTTCATATAAGCCTAATACATCAGTTTGGAGTGGTTTTCATACAAGCCTAACCTCTATCTTTCAAAATGGCCAAGAGTGGCCTAGTTTCTAGCACACATTTGGCTATCCATGCCACATTGTCAATAATTCCAGCATATCCATGGGTTCCATGATCCATCTCATATGAAATATATCATATATTGGTATCACTTCATATTTTCACTTCACAAATCAATGATGGAGCCAAAGGGGCAGCCTTTATATTCTTGAGCCACCTATTCAAAGGGATTGGACATATAGTCGAAACATCGATTAACACATGCATGATTTATTAACTTCACTTAGTTGGTGATAATAGATCCAATTGGCCATAATTATCATTCTTGAACCAAATTTTAGATAATTAGTCACTCATCTCCATTCATGATATTAATCTTGATTCAGTACATACTTAGTATAATCTAGCATCACAATAGGTTTTATATTGGTTTACGTACCTAGTGAGTTGTATTCATTCCTATCTCTTCTTTTACTCAGCTTTTGTACATTCTTAGTTTAGATATAGTGTATCTAGTAAGAACTAATCTACTTCATGTTTTTATTTTTAGATTCACACATCATAACATGCTCTCTCTATGCACATCCAACATCACATAGCTTCATGAGCTTTTCCCTTATAGGTAAGTTTAGGTATGCTTTCCAATTTTCCTTTATCCTAGTATTTTGCTTTGCTACATCACTAGAATAAAGGTGGGGGGGAGAATTTAATCATATAAAATACAAAATTGGATGACTTAGGCATGGTTAATATCACCCAACCTATAGGTCCTCTTTTTTGCTCACATAACCCTTCTCGACTAGACTTTCACTGATTCCCAGTCACCTATAACTTCCCAAACTTAGCTTTTTGAGACCTATACATCCATCTCAGACCCAGATCCATCCCCCCAAGTCTCATCCTCCTAGGAAAATAGAACCAAATTTGGACAGGAGCACCAAAACTTAGGGGTGTCCCATTTTTGGCACTATTGTCCAAGTTCACTTTAGCCTCAAATGACCAAATTTTCCTAAATCCTTATCTTTTCCCCTATTAGCCTAATGCAATATCATCTAACCCATGATCATTAGTTTCCTTATTAAAGGCCATTAAATTTCCATTTAGAAGGTTTGGCACTCATTCAGTGGAAAGAAGCAAGAATACAATAAAGTATACTCAATCACTCTTCCCTATTCTCTGCATACAACCTTCTAAAACCAATTCAAGCCTATTCAAGCACTCATACCAATCCCTAGTCATAAAAATTAAATTATATTTTTGCATCTAGTTGCATACATCACATAATTTCACCAAGCACTTCAAATGGGAGAACTACATTAACTTGATCCCTCTTTAGAGTATTGGTATGTAGGCAGTGTGCCCACACATGGGGTGTGAAGTGCATCTAGTGTATCCTTTACACACTAACCCCTCCTATATTTCCCAAGTTTTCTACTAAATTTCAAGCACTAGGAGATCCTAAGGGTTTTTAAGATTTAATCAAACACACAATGATCTCTGCATAGACCAAAGCTTCAATATTTCATTGCCAAGTTGTCATAGACCTGCCAAATAGAACCTAAAAAAGCTAGACCACTAGGAAAACAACACAAGAAGTGGAAAAGAGTGATATAAGTGGAATATAACACCAAGTAGAAGGGTGTCCTAAGATTGGTGCTCTTGTCCAATCTAGAAATAGATTTTTGTGTCTTATTTGTGATAGTTTATCATCCCTACATAATAATTTCTAGACACTGCATCATCCATTTTAACCCAGAATAAGCTAAGTTTTATTTCTTCACACTTATTACTATTTTTAGAAAAGGTAAAATGCATATTTATTTACACAAATCAGTAGGCTAATTGAGACATAATAATTACTAACTTATATTTACTAAGACCTTTATTTTCTTAGGAATTAAACACATAATTCCCAAAAAGAA
This sequence comes from Torreya grandis, assembly GCA_037957365.1. NCBI lineage: Eukaryota > Viridiplantae > Streptophyta > Pinopsida > Cupressales > Taxaceae > Torreya > Torreya grandis. The sequence continues at coordinate 1,837,530 of JARHVA010000143.1, read as the reverse complement.
TAAAACATCGAGTACATTAACAATGTGAAATGAAGTACTATAACATAAGGTTGAAATGAATAATTATTCATGGATGGAAGAACTAAAACTATAAATATTGTAGTCTAATGGTTATAGTCTATCACATAAATTTGAAGCTTGGTGATCATCATCTCAAATCAAAAATAAAGATGCTCAAAACAATATGCTTGGTGAGCCAATGGAGGATACATGTCATCCCATTAGCTTTTTTATTTACACACATCATTTTTGGAGTGGCTAAACCCAAAAAAAATGTATAATTTTTTTTGAAGTATTGGTGGCTAACATGGGCTCATTGGTAGCATGTTCAAGGGCTTCTGTTGTTGGAATAGGTGCATCTAGTGCTTGCTTGGGTGCATCCAAATATGAAATAGTCTTGGACAAAGGAAAGAAATAAGCATACCATGTGTTGCAATAATGCTCAAAATCTAGCAATGTAATAATGTTCATCCCATATACTTAAACTATTGGAAAGAAATCATCAACCCAGTTGTTGTAGTTATTCTCTCACTCCAACCATGCATCAATTTCTTCATCATAATATGTTATCATAAGGGAATGAAGCTTTAATATATCAAAATTATTATACATATCACTAATTATTTTATTTAAATTAGCATCCCATTCTAAAATTAATAAACTTATTTGATATTTCTAGGCAGCAATGAGTAAAACTGGCTTAATATTATTATTTTTTAATTTTATACAACAATAGTCACTAAAAATGAAATAAATTTTAATATATTTAATGAAATTTAAAAATTTAAACTATTTTTAAAAGATATAAATGAGTCACACAAATCTTATAAATGGTTTGATGTGATTTTTTATAGTTTAAGAGTTGTTAAAAGAAAAATAGTCATATTTATTAATGAAAAAACATAAATTTGCACTTGTAAATGATAGATTTTGGCTTCAAATTCCAATTGAAAAAAGAGAAAAAGATGTATATTTGACTGTTAAAACCCCCAATATGCAATGGAAAATTGGCAATTACTCCATGAAACTTTAAATATGCCTATAACAAAAACACTCACTACGATACCTTCATGTTTGTAATAATTTCCGCTCCTAGACCCAACTTGTAAAAACAAAATATGTTCCCCCAAAAACACAAAAAAATAATTTTTAGCCACTTTCTAATCACTAGGATCTTGAAGTCAAAGTGAGAGAATACGGTGCACAAAATTAAAAACTAATTTGCTCAACTTCCTACCAAAAAAATATACATAGAAATAGCCCTAAAAAGAGTTATTATACAAAATGTTAATAACCTATTATCTTACATACATAAAATACATAAAAATACTAAATATATTAATATTTTATTACTTTTATAGAAGGAATCACTCTAAATCACTTTCCACTTTGAGGGGGCTAACTCCTTACAAGAGCATTTAGCTCTAATTGATATATTTGCTTAGATGTCTTATAATGGCCTATGCCCTTCTATTTATAATATTCTAATCTATCTTACTTTTCCATTCTATGTATGTGAAATTATTCCTCTATGATAGTACTATTCATACTAATATTACATTCCACTATTATACCCCAAATATACATCATTTTCCCCTACCTAGGTATATTACATTTGGTATCAGATTCTCCACCCAGGTTCAAGTCACAAAGTGAGTGGATACATCAGCATTATAGTGTTCATTCAAATCTCATACATGTGGGTGATCCTAGTGTATGGGTGTAAATCTATCCTAGAGTATATACACTAGAAGTGTGGTGGGATGTTATGACCTTGATGTGTGGATTTCACTAACACCTTAAGGTTTTGGTGTAATGATTTGTTACATTTGGTATCAATGCCTCTACTTGGGTTCAATTCATAGAATGGGTGACTATGCCATCATTTTAGTGTTAATCAAGGGCTTATACATGTGGGATATCCTAGTGTATGGGCATAAATGTAACCCAAAATCTAGGTTTTAGAAGCATGGTGGGATGTTATGACCTTGATGTGTGGATTTCACTAACACCTTGAGGTTTTGGTGTAACAATTCATTACAAGTAGGAGACTAGATAAAAGGTGACCTGCATTATTCCATGAATAATTGAGGACAAATGTTAAGTGTCTTAATTTTTCAAGCCCTAAAGTTGATTAGTTGTCTAAAACATTGAGAATTGTGGTCCAAGTTGTGAAGATCATGTAAATCCTTTGCTTTGTAGAGCTTCAAGCTTTGGCTTTGCACTGACTTTGAACCAATTATCATCCCTTTATTCATATGGTTATTAATGGTATATTATTATGATATAAGCCTTATTCTTATCCTTATTTAGATGTATGATAATGATATTATCTCCTTGGTGTGATTCAATATGATTATATACTATATCAATATTCATACGACCATCATAAGCCCATTTCTTCCCAATTAGTGAAGGATATCATGTTTTATTAGTATTCATATTTATTTCCTCAAAATTCACTTGAGACTTAAATCAACCACATGTATCTCAATGTCTTCAAGTATCCCAATTGGTTCCACTCAACCATAGTCTATGAGACTTAACGTAATAGGTTTGTAACTAAGACATGGCCTCCCAAAAGATTTCCATGTAGACCTATGAATCATGTTGATAATGTTAAAAAAATCAAATATATCATTAGTTAATTCACACCCCACGAGTTTTGTATCCATCCTAGCATTGACATCCCATGGTTTTTTGGGCTTGACATACTAGACCACTTTCTTTGCTTTCTATTATCCCTTTTTTGAACAATATAAAAAATAATGCAATAAGTTTTTTATAATATCATAAATTTCCTCCTTGCATAAAGAACTTACCAATTTAATTATATCTATAAAATTTGTAACCACTCCATATTGTCATAGTATTCTAATAATTACATACAATTTTATGTTTCTCCAAAATAATAAAATCTTATGTATTGTGTTGCCCAATAGTTCTAGAGTATGCACAACATTCCTATCTCTATGGATTGTAGAGATAATTTTGTGAGATGTGGTTTTATTCACCACACAAATAACATGTGATCAGTTGTTTGGGCTACCTATTCCCCTATCTATGATTTTGGTTACCACCTTAAAATCCCCCTTGATATCTTCCTTAGAAACCTCATTTCCTTTGTGGAGACCCCCAACCCTATTATTGACTATCATATCCCCCATATTGATTTTTAGTAGAAGGGTGTGTCTAACCTGATTGTTGTTGAGTTGATAGAGGAGTCCATTCTTACTAATATTTTTGTGAAGAAGGTGTTCAACCTTCTTGAAAATGTTGAGATGGTGGTGTCCAACTTGTTTGATATTGTTGAGATGGTGGTGTCCAACTTATTTGATATTATTGATATGGTTGTGTCTAACGTAATTAGTACTATGATGATTCTGGGGTCCATGCCACTTGATATGGTAGTGTTTGAGGTGTTTAGTCTAGTTAGGTTTCATTTCTAGAGGACCCTACCATCTAAACATTTGGGCTTGGCATACTATTTTTTTTAATAGGAGGTTATTACATAACTAATGTGAAAACATTTCTTATGGCATCCTCTTTCAAATCCTAAAGATCCCTATTGTTTTTATCATCATGATTATGGGATTTACAAAAGGTGAAGAAAATGCTATTATATTATTGGATGAAATGTTGTAATAATCAATATTTTGTAGTGTAATGTATGCATTATGACATATCTCACATAATTTTTTTAATCTTTGGACAATAATTTGTGTGATGTCCCTCTTATCTGCACTTAGTGCACTAGATTGACAATCATGGTTTATTCCCTTCCTTTAGCTCCCCCATTATGTATAGTATTTCATCTATCTTAGAATTTATTTATGTGACACTAAGAGGACATTATCCATAATCTCATTTTTTATCTACTCATATTATAGAATATCTCACATTAGCTTTACTAGTAAACTAGGCTTGTGTGATAACAAACCAAATCTTGCTTCACAACCATTCTATGAAGTAAGATGCTTTGTATGAGTATAGGAACTAAAATTTTACTTTATTAATTAGATCTAAGAACCTAAGATCATAGTCCCAGATTGATTCTCATGATTTTCTAAGATCTCCTTCAAGTCCCAAATAGTCTGACTTGTAAACTTTTACATTTTAAACTCCCTGATCAATTTATCTTTGACCTAATATAGATTTAATTATCTTTGATTATTTTTGAACATGAATTATAAATCTCTACTTGCCAAATCTCCTATGATTTCACACTTTTTATCATATTTTTCACACTTTTAACCTATCATTTCATCTCAAAGGTTAGTAAATATTGTTATGGGTCAAAGGACCCATCATATGTGGCTAAAGTAAAAAAACTCCTTGAGGATAGCCCATATTATCTATGATGGCACCATATAGTACTATCTTGCTAGGAGATATTTTTATTAAAGTTTGAAAATTTTTTGCAATTATGTTTGGAGTTATAACAACCTTATTTTCCATCAACTTCTTAGTTTCCTTACTAAGCTTTTTGAATTTATCTATGAAGTCATCAAATCATTTATTATCTTTCTTATCTTCTAAACTAATATTTATAATTAATAAATTAGGTGCAATGAATGTATCCCCTTGGAGTAAATAATCCTTATATGAAGTCTCTATCCCACTCAATCCTAAACCTAAATTAACCTTGAGATTCAACATGACTTCTTTGAAAGACTACCCTTCCTCATCCCCAAACAATCTCTTCTTCAGTAACTGATCCCTAAAACTAGTATTAAATTGATCTAGTTTCCTTGCTACAATTTCTTCTCGATATATTCAATCTCTTCCTTATTTTATTTTTAGGTTGATTCCTAAATCCAAAAAAATCTATAGGGTATTTTTAGTTCCTTCAATCTTATTCAATGTTTTGTGTTCCTCATCTTTAAATTCTCCTGGTGATCTCATTCCTCCCAATTCCTTCAAAGGTTCCTTACTAATCCCATTATAATTTAATTTAAGATCACTCTTTTCGTTTCATATCTTCTATTATTTCATTTCTTATTGAATTCCTATAATTACCTTCTCATTCTATTTCTCTATGTCATCCATATCCTAAGTTTAAGTCAAGGTTCCTTATCTCAACTCCTTATCATTCAACTCCTTCTAGTTCACATCCCTATATTAACCTAAGCAACTACTCCATGTCAATTGGGATTAGCAACATGGATTTTTCCATAATAACAAAAAATCAATGATATAGGAATTCATTATATAACATTTTCATGGATTCCTATAATAAACAAGTCATACATAGTTTCAAATGCAATATATCCTTAGACAATAAATTATGTGATGTGTTTGTGGATTGTACTCTTTATCCAGTGGTCAATTACATGGGTTTTTTAAACCCTAAATTGGATGTGGATCCTATTAGGATAGATATGGTTAAGAATATAGAATTAATAATAATAATGGTGATAAATAGGTCTATAGTAGGCTAATTAATTATAAAACTCAGATATAACATGTAATGAATTTATTATACTGAGATATGTTGAAAATGTAAAGTAAAACTATGTTAAATATTATATTGATAATGAAATAAGATAATTAGATAGTTATAGTGCTAATATATATTTAGATTTGGAACATGCAAGAAATAGACTAGAATATAGAATAGTCACCAAATTTTGGATTTAGTGCCTCTATAACCACAAACACTTTCATCAACCTAGAATGGTTATATTGATGCTAGTGTCAGGGTTAAATGTAAGTTTATTATATGAAATACCTATTGAAACAAGATGAAACCATATAGATACTTCTAGGTTTTTCATCACCTTCACTCTTATGCATTCAGATCTAGGTCATGGACTATTATTTTTATCAAATAGTAAAACCCTAGTTCTTCATCTTCATAGTGGTTGTGGGTAAAATGGGTTAATGGTCACATGATTTTGAGCTACCCTAAATACCCATCTATTAATAAGAGATACCTACATATCCAATACTCTAAATAGGGCCTCAAAATTATGTAGTTTTCCCCTATGTGTTAGCTTGTGTGTGAATCATTTAATGTGTGATAGTTAAGTACAACATTGACCTACCTTGTACTTGGAAAATATAGCTCTTGGGGTACTCTTTCAGTACTTTAAACTTTTATATGTTTTATCCCTATGATTGATATAGAAATAATAAAAATAGGGAAGCTTTTCTTACTTGAATACTTGACTAAATGCTTTTGGTAATTTGTCTAGTAAGTCAAAAGTTTCTAGGTGAAGAATGAATCAACCTTGATCTTATATTTATACCAATCCCTTTGGATAATATATCACATATTATAACTTAACCTAACCATTAGGACATATTTAATTTTTAAATTATATAACTTTAGGGCACTAGACACTTACCTTAGAGTGGACACCTATGTCAACATAGGTTTATGTCTAAGTTGCAAGTGTCTAAGGAGTAGAAAAATAGGTACAGGTTTAGAACTTGTAAATTTGTAAGATAAGTAGGTTTTAAAAATTTTGGGTAAGATATAAGGCTTAGGTAATCAACATAAGATTGGTCAGACTAATATATAGGCCAATGGGCATAAGAGAGTAGATGCAAGACTTGTAGAAGCAAGAAAGGTCTAGAATTGAGAGGAATAGCCAAGGTCTAAGTTTTCCAAGTGTACAAGATTGGGGTGATACATAATTTATAAATAATGTCTACAGGGTTCAAATAGTGTATATATTAATTAATTTCCCTAGTTTATCTTCATTATTAGAAAAAAAAATCATCTCTCATGGTTTTAAGTAGTAACACTCTAGTCTAAATAGCAATGCTAATACCAACTCCATCAATTTTCACTAGAATATCTCATAGATTTCATTGTGGATATGTTTATAAATACCTATTTCAAAAATCCTCATATTATTTTGGCTTCTTCATCTGTGAACTTTTGTATCCTTTTGTCTATCCATTTTTCAAGGTCTCTTTTCCATGGAATCCATTTCAACATATTTTAGGTCCATGATCCATTCTCACCATATCATTGTTAGCAGCTATCCTTGGAAAATCCCATCAAGACATGCTAGATTTTGTATTTTGAGATGTGTGGTTACAAGACTTAAATATTCTCAAGGATGGTATTAATTAAGTATGTGTATCTTAGTATAGACTCATTAATTATTATGGTTCATGTAGTTTACATTTACTTCAACCATACAAAGCATTCATATTCAACAAATAAAACACATACATTTGTATGGAAGATGAAATAAATAAAGGAAAAATTATACATAAATTATAATTAACACAAAATATATTCAAGGAAAACCATTTACATATCTATATTAATGTATTAAAACTAAAGAATCAATAATCAATCTTCTTCTTTACAAAATATAGTATTTATAGAGTTACGAGGAGACTCTACCTCCTCACTTTTGAGGCCTTTCATTTTCAGATTTGAAGAGGCTTTTTCAGATTCTACAAGCCTTTAATACTCTAGTTGAGGCATATTATACAAAATATATTATGTTTCACATGTGTACATTTTGAAGTTAGAAACATATATATTCAACTTATGCTTCATATCTTACTACCAACAACCATCAATATCAATAACTATTTTAGCTCAAAAGGAAGTTGAATATTTGTTCAATTCATTGAGCACATTTATCAACAAGTGTATGCCATCCTAAAATGAGTGATGATGTTAATTACAAGTAGATTCATGATAAGCATCAGACACCACATACCTTCTAGGTTGGTGATTGAGTATGGGTACACCTTAAGAATCATGTACTAATAAGACCTTACCACAAGTTTTTTTTACTTTGGTATGGGCCCTATAACATCACCTAATAATTAGGAGAAAACACTATCAAGCTTAATCTTCCTTATTACCTTGGGTTGCATCCAATATTTAAAGTAAAGCTTTTGCAACATTGCTTTCCATCTCTATTAGATACCTTAGATGTGGTAGAGTCTCTTTAGTACATATAAATCAATATAGAATAAAATACTCCCATATAACTAGATCAGTTCATTGACATAAGGTCAAATGAACATGTCAACAAGATACCCCTCTCTTCCAAAGCATCAAAGATGGTTAAGTGTCTTACTAGGGAAATTAGTTTACATAAGTGCAGGTTACCAAATTATTCCAATATATTTTATCGTAACTACATGAAATGGGTCCCATTATTCTTCAATAAGGGGTAATATATCTAAAAGGATTTGGGTCACTAGATCTTATGATAATTATTAGGTGTTTCTCAACTAGCCTTGTGTTAATGTTAGTAGCTTCTACATAAAGGTCAACACCCATGTACCAAATTGAAATATCTAACCTGTCTTCACATTACTCTATATCTCCTCTAGTGTCAGTATTGTAGCACATAATGTTTTTGTAATGATGGTTGATGATGTCACTACACTCTTCAGTTATAAAGTGGTTGTTACCAACCTTTACAACATTTCAATTGACACTTCATCTACCTCTAATGTATATTAATGTACACTTTTTTCTTTTCATATGTAAAATAAATATAATAATTAAATTAGGGAGTATATAGACATCATACATTTGATCTCTCAAATATTATACAAAACTTAGTATAATACAACTTTGCTATTACAATTCTACATTAGTTGGCAATTGTATTCTTTGGTTTCCTTTTTCATTTGTGTTATGTATTCCTTATACCTTTATAATTCACAAATAACTTATACACATAACCCCATTAAATCCATTTAATTTATCCATTGAGTCTCCTCTCGAGTCCTAAATCAACACGCATCCTCATAGTAAGGATGAGATAACATAGAGAAACATGATGTTCTAATGTGGAATATTACTCCAATATAGAAAAATATAGTAACATATATATATATATATATATATATATATATATATAAAACAACTATGTTTCAAGGTGTATGTAAGATAATTTCACAACTTTATATGTAAACAATGTAAAATTTATTAGACATAAGGGTGTGAAAGGCTCCATGGAAGATATGTATAAATAAAAAATCAAGGAGAAAATATATGTGGGTATCATGACACCATAGGCAGGGTGAAAATATAATAAATTTTAAATCTTGGATGCTTATAATGCATCTCAGTGGTAGTGACAAATCTTTGTAGTACAAAGGATACTTTGACATTCTTGTTGATTTAAAGGATAATCGACAAAAAATGTATAAGGAATGTAGGTATCATTCCCCCATGGGAAACCTATGTCTTAAAGAGTTAAAGTAAAATGTGTGCACTATTTAATGGAATAATTTAATAAATGTGCACCATAATTAAGGTAAAATCATCAATATCATATGCTAATAATTGATCACAATTTGTATTAATAGATGTAATAATTTATATAATCACAATATAACAATGTCGCACAAGGTTTGTAAAATACTAGAAAGGGAAAAATAAATGACTTGATAGTAAACAATGACTTGATATCTTGAAAATGTCTATAATTACAAAAAATGCCTTTTAATGTCTATTGATAATTGAATTAGGTTTATTTGGTATCAAAATTAGATCATAAAATCTATGATATAGCAAATATAAAAATTCACTCAAAATATATAAATTAATAGAATTTGAAATTTTAGAAATTATTTCAACTCCTTAGATTTCTTATTTTTGTTGATTTCAAACCTTGATATTTACAACCACGATGGTGATACAAGATGTTATCTCATGTTGGTTGGACCATGTGAGGGCTTAGATTGTTGTTTGGCAGGCATCACCTTTTTTGGCCTTTTTTGTCAATTTTTTATTTTTTCAAAGTTGTTTTATTGGATATTTTAAACCATTCTAAACTTCTATTAAATTTTCCTAGAGAATAGTGAATCTAACCCTTGAACATCAAAATCAACTTTCTTCTAGCTAAATCCATCCTTTTAATTATTGAATTTGACCCTATTCCCATTGAATTTGACCTTGTTTCCACTAATTTTGACCCTCAAATATCAAATATGACCCACTAGTTGATGAATTTTACCTATGTCTCTTTCACCAAACTTTCACTCTATATATTTTTATTTAGAATTTTTATTTCATCATTTTTGGATAGATATATTGATGTTCAGTTGTGTTTGTTCATCTTTGCATCCCACTAGACATGCGTGATATTAGAGACTAATTAGAGCCTAGGGGTCCATCTTAGATATGGGACTTAATGTAGTAGACCAAACTAACATATATGTTGGTATCCTAGGTCATAGAGGTTGGTTAAGGTTAGTTCCAATGGATCTATCTCTACTTATATCCCTAGCCAAGTGATAAAACTATGATTAATGCATCTATCTTATCCCTAAAGTGGAGATGATTATTGCATTAGAGGATGTGTGTTTTATAATATTACTACCTATCAAGGGTCATGATGTTAGGGTACTATCATTTAATTGAGCTGAGAGGAGATTAATCATAATATATTATAGTGAAGACCATGGTGGTTGGGAGAGAATAGGTGATAGTTTTATTATGGCTAGTAATAATATTGGTACTATTCCATCCCTATAAAAATATTTGTGCATCTTGGTTTCTAAATTCCTTATATATTTTGATTTCAATCATCCAAGATATTAAGGATCATGAAACTATTTATATATTTGATGTTAGGCCTCTTATATTGATATCTATATAGCTTCACTATGGAGAGTAGGTCTACTAGTCTCATAACAAATATATTTGAAATATTCATAAGTATGATAAATAAAATTTTATTTGAGATAACAAATAACACCCCTAAAAAGTATATTTTTTATCTAAATCTATTGGTTGATATATCAATTCATTCATATAAGATTTAAATCAAAATATATAATCATAAATAAACTTAGTTTTACCTCGGTGCATAGATGGGAGAGGCTCAAATGTATCCATTTGTCTTTTATTATTGACGTGATAAAAATATCTCTTCCCTATCAATATATTTATTTAGTAAAATTTTGATGCAAGTTTTTAGATAGGTTCTAACAAATGATGGGTTTCTACCCTCTCATTTTAGGATAAAAAAATGTGACCCAAGACACAAGTTATAAATATGTGGTTTTATAGATAACCAAAGGGTGAAATAGTATTGGTTTATAATGTGGTCATTTTACCTTAATTATATTCACTTGTTCTCAACCAAGTTTTACCCAAATATACCCTAAACTAATAAAACATGGATATTCACAATGATGATAACTTATAGAATGAATCAAATTAGATAAAAAAACATCAAGAGGGAAGGGTAGGGTATAAAAGAGGATTTAGGTTGTTACTGAGATATTATTTTCTAAGGTATACAATCAACGTGATCTATTTACAAATAAATTATTATTTAATGAACCCAAAGTTCACTTAAATTTAGTTAAACACATCATAAGTAAACTTGACAAGATAATTGCTTTCATAAAATAGAATAACTCATTCACCTACAAGAATTTAATTATAGTCATAATTTACTAGAATAGCATATGAGCAGTACAAAAAACTCATAACATAACATACATACTTTACTAGTGAATTTTTTTGAATAAAAATATAGTCACAACATTAATCTGAGAGAGAAAGAGAAAGCATCCATAGAGGTTTCTTAAGTTTGCATACTATATTTTAAAACTTTTTGAGTTTAAAAAAGGTTCACAACATGCTACTTCTAATAAAATTAGGGTGGATCAAAGTCCATAAATCCTCAATTTGAGATTTCATAGACTTTATATTTCCACATCTACCACCATCACTTCTCATTGATACGCTATGTAACTTTACACCACTATCTACTACCATCACTTCTCACTAACACACCAAGCTTTTTTATTTTCTAACTATCTGCCAACTATGAAATAATGGTAGGTGAATTTAGTTTTGAATTGAATATCTTTTCAACTTTCCTTAATGTGGATTTAAATTTGGATTCACTTTTAATTATATATTATTATGTTGGCTTCTTGCATTTATGTGTTCATGGATCTAAACACTTTTATATTCATTTAGGTGTGGCCACTATATATCTATAACTCTTTCTTTTCCTTTTTTATTTCGGTGCATCCAAATTGGAACACATGGAAGCATCCTATTTGCTTGCATGAATGGATTCCACTAGGTTAACATGGTCATTTTTACCTTTTTAATGAGATCCAAGGATGTATTCAACTCTTGAATTCACTTTATAACACCACAATACCAATTTTCCTATGATAAATAAACAATGTGGCCATAAATAGAATATATATTATATAACACACTCCATTTATTGAAATATTTTGAAATAGATAAGATAAGTGGTAGTCTCTTATAGGCTATGGGGTTACGAATTCATGTAATGACTTTTCTTTACTTCCATTATGACTCCCAGCACACTACATAGATCTGTCAAATCATAAAATATGATTTGATCCTTTAATAGGTCCACATTCACATGTTCATAATAGATTCACCCTATGATCACATGATAAAAATAAATTATGACTCAAATTGTAAATAAAAAATGAAACATACAAACATACAAAAGGAAACATGTGCCCTAATTTCAACAATCCCATAAACTAAAAAGAAATAACAAAGTGACAATATTTTCTAAAACCAAATTATCATTCAAACCTTTCAGCAGCCATAGGATTAGACATGTGGAAGTCTAACAGGCTCATAGAGTCACAGAGGCCACGATAATCAACTTTTAATTTTTGAAACAAAGGAAGGCCTTCATGGATCCACTAAGATTATGTGATTTGATTTAAAATTCCCATAGGTCCACATTTATGAAGGATTCAAGTAATAAAATAAAACATGACCCTTAGGACTTAGGTTATAGTATAAATTGGTCATGACAGACTTGGGATATACATGAAAGGAACCGTGATTAACTTTAAATGTTTGTGAAGAATATATACATGGTTTAATTTAATTAAATTTAAACTTGAACTTAGGTTATCATGTGAATTGGATGTGGCCATGAATATAAAGTATGAACCCCTAAAATATTTCAATAAGTTCATTGGGAAACTTAAGGTTTAAGAATTATTAATGTGTGTAAAAATATTTTAAACCAAACAAAGGTTTTGTATCCACTAAAATTTGCAAGGACCTCCAAATAAAAATAACATGCTAGATCCATTTTCCTCCCCAATTCTCCATTTCTTACTTTCTATACCTTACCTAAGTGCCAAATTTACAAAATATGACTTCAAACCTTTCAATCTTTAAATTTTATTGGTGCATAACAAAACCATCATGGCAGTTGTGCAATTACCACCTTGTATTTAGTGGCAGTTTTGTCACCATTAGTGAGACCATGCATCAAATTTTTTAAAAATGTGTTTTACATATTTGCCACTCTTGTTTTTATTTTTCTTCACCTAGTTATCTCCCTAACATCCTAGTTAACTCCAAATCAACCTTAGTAAGCCCCAAATCATTCCTAGTCAACTCCCAAATAATTATTGTTAACTCTCACATGCAAAAAAATTCCCATCTTTTATAAATAAGGTTTTGTACAGTGAAAATTTCATTTAAAATTGTGAGATTGGAGTAGTATCACATTTAAGAGCTTACATAAATAGAAGTTTATCAGAGATTAAGAAGCCACAATTACCTTATGTTGTTTCCTTGCATCCCAACCATATGCCAACTACAATTTTCTTTCATATTCTTTGATTTGGAGTGGTAAAATTCATAAACCAATGTCTTTATTTTTATTTCTTGTGAAAAATAACATAATATTTTTTAATTTTTCCTCCATTCATCATTTTTAGTTACATCCTTCCATATGCCTCTTATTTGAAAAAATTCCTAGGATAAATATTAAACAAATCTAAGGAGCTAGTAGCTTGAGGATCTGAAGACTTACAGCTTCAACAATCACACCTCCAATCTACCATATACATTCACAATTTGATATAATTTCATTTTTTTTATATTCTTTCATTTTTAGACCAATTTTGTTTTCATTAAAAAATTGTTATTAAATCAACTTTTATAAATAATCAGTTCATTTCTTCTTTGCGCTCATTTCATGTCTACATCCCCTTCATTTATTTTAATTCATGTTCATCCATATTTTATTTCTAAAATATTCACTTATTTATTTCTTGTGTGAAATAAATCCCCTTGGTTGTTCTTCATTTCCTCTTCTACCAGTAATTATTTTAGAATAAATAATCATTATTGGTCTCTGTATTGAAAAATTTATCTATGGGAAAGCTTGAATGTTATTTTACAATTTATTAAAAGTAATTTTTATGGATAATGTATTCCTTTAATTTTCTCCTTTGTCCCTTCACATAATGAGCTACTCCATTTTTTGTTCTGCATCACAAATCTAAAATTGAAAAATACAAAACAAAAACCTTTGATCAATTTTCTTTTTAACTCCTCATTTATTATTAAAAAAAAATAGAAATAACTTAGCTTAGTTGATCAACTTCAACTTTTCATTTTCAGCATGCATCTATAAAATAAAAAAATAAAATACAAAGTATTTAATTATATTTACTTGTAGCCTTGCATATTGTTGAGATTTGAAAATGTAAATTTGCATCGCATATTTGATATCAAAAAACTATAAATAAAAGTTTAGTTTGAATTTCCTCTACCATCTAATTAGTTGTCTTTGAATTCACAAATTTGAATTTACAAAATGTAAATCATCATTTAAATTCTAGAATTCAATTAGATTCTCATTTGTATGTATCATTCATTCAAAAATAAAGAAAATCAGCATTCAATATGTTTAATTATAGCAAGTAATTAGTTTGTGTTTGCACTCGTTAAAATATTAAAAAAGAAAGAAAAATAAGTTGATGTATCCATTTCATAATTTTTCCATTTCCATTATGAGTAGATATTATTTTATTTTTAATTCTTATTATTTTAAAATCATTCATCATTTTTCGTAGAAAATAAACTTCAGTCTTCCATTTGTAAAACATTAGCCCACAAAACTTTTAGTCAACTAAATCATTCACATAAATGTTCAAAAAATTAAAACCAACAAGCAACATAAAAATTAAACTTAACTAATCACTTTGATGCCCTTACATTTCATAATGAGTGAATCCAATAGGCTAGGAACATTCCCACACATTTTTGTTCTCATTTCAATGGAGAATATTCAAAGTAATATATATTTTGAGCTTTCATTGGACGTATTTTGCTATACACCATTACCAAATATGATGATTAGTAAACCAGAAGCCCCATATGAACAAATGAGGTTATCATAAGAATAAATAGCCAAGTATATTCACTTATTACCCTCTCATTTTAATCACTTTGTTAATGGCATTGTCCAAACAAGACCAACCCAATCAAATCAATCTTATCCTATGATTTATTCAACTATATTTCTATCCATTTAGAGAGAACATAAATTAGGAATTATGTTATTTATCTCTTTTGGAATCAAGTTATTATAATGCTCTGATTTCTAAAAAATTTACTTGGATGAACATTTCAAAGTAACCAAATAATTTTGGTAAAAACAAGATCACCTATTAAGACAAATAGATAATAATCAAAATAGAAAATTTTAACCAAACCAACTAACTCATCATATTCAATGATTTCAAAATAATCAGACAAATCAACAAGCTCATCCCATTCAATGAAATAGTTTACAATGACCCATCATTCCATTGGTTATCTCAAATTGACCCTAAGAAATTGAGTACACAAGGATAAACTATCACTTTTTCATGAATACATGTCCTTGTTTCTCCTAAATAAATGTGAGCATGTTGATCATAACAAATCTTAGTGTCTATGGGGAAAACACTATTAGGTGTTTAGAAATTATAAATCTCTAGTTTTACATTGAGTGGAAACTAAACGATCATGTAAAATAATTTCATACTTTTAATAAATAATTGATCATTATTTCCATCTCAATGACATAATATATTGGGTTCTCACATTTAAAAATATTTAAAAGTATGTAAAAATGATTCATTCACCTTATCATGAGGAGTTATGATATAATGCAAGATCAATCACTTGATAACTTTCTAATGGGTATTATTATGATTATTATTGTTGTTGTTATTATAGGTAATTATGGGTATTGTTTTATTTCCAGTCAAACATCTAAATTATTAATAGAGTTACATTTGGATTCACTTTAGGCCTTTCTCTAATTCCATCTAGGTTTCCATAACCCTAGTGGAGGTTGCCTGGATCACCCTTTAAGATATAACTTTAAATTTTCTTTGAAGATTTCATATTCTCATTTTCTTTTCTTTTATTTCTCAAGGGTTGGGAACCGATATAACCAAGTATAAGGGTAATCATGATAGCTCAATCTCAAGTGATATTTCCTTTGATTTCTCATGTTCCTAAGGTAATATTTACTATGGTAAAGATGCAATCATGAATCTCTTCTATGTAAAATATTTTCTTAAATTTATATGAAAATTCTGAAATGAACCTTCATATATCTAATGAAACTATAATCATATTAGTCATGAGATCAATATTCACCCAAACTTTTACTATTTTTCATGAATTTTAACATTTTCACAGTGATCCCAACTCTTAACATGTATGGGATTAAATTTAAGTAGAATATATGGAAGTGGTATGATTTTTATTTACTATACCTTCAATAGGTTATTAAATTATCAACTACTCAAAATAAAGTAATATAATAAAAAAAATTAAAATTAAAAATATAAAACTAATCTAACTACTATAATCCTAGACTAATAACAACTAATAATCAAAGTTGGAGGGTAAGTTTGGAAACTTTTTGTGAAGGATTTCTAATTTCCTAGTGAAATCAAGTTTTTTCCATTTATAATTCTCAAGCATATAAAAGCATCCTTGTATTTGTTCCAAAATTCAATGAATTCATTATTTTAAAATCAATAATAATTCATGTATATTTTTTTAACATGGTGATCCTTAAACATGAAATTAGAATGAACATTGATTTTGAAAACATTTACATCAATTATGGGCACAAGTACACATGAGATTATGTTACATAAAGATCAGTGAGAGGTTCAATAAGTACCATCTCTTTAAGATTTGGGTCAACTACTAAGCAATCTTCTTCTTACACATGTTCATGATGTTATTATGTATATAAACTCTCTTGTTTTAAATAACATGGAATGTCTAAATTTTTAGGTCTTGACATGTGATGATGAATGCCAAGATAATTTAGACAATCTGCATTATTTAAAACATCCTCTATTATTTCATAAATAATATCATCATTTAATAAATTAATTTCTAAAGACTATTATTGAGTAAATGATGTACAAGACAACAATTTATCCTCATTATCTTGTGATTCGTATGGTGTATGAGCTTATTCTACATCATCCTTATAGTTAAAATATATTTCTAAAAAACATTTATGTGCAATTCAGTTTTTTATATTAAGACATGTGTAGTGGTTTTCTAAATAAGGGGACTTGTGTATGATTCAATATGAACAACACTTTGATTTAAGTGGTTGATTGCAATAAAGTTCATATTTTTTTGAGTTTGAGGAATGTTTGGGATAAAATTTTGAAAGAGGGTATAGTCCATCATAGTAGAAATATTTATTATCTAAGAATATAATTTTTTATCCACAATGACAACCTC